>CM066037.1:130466542-131012660 GCA_033557465.1 Ichthyophis bannanicus
GGCATAATATGTTGGAAGGAGGCAAAGTGTATTAAAACCCATCACAAATCCTTACTAGAAACACTCGAAAATCCACAGGTGCTCCGAGTATCCAAAGCAGAAAATCGGATTGTTCGTTCAGGCACCAATTTGAAACGAGGTTGTGTTGACGTCAGGCTGCTTACATAGGAGTAATCATCAAATGGTGTAGCATTTGCTGTTCGCAAAGCTTGGCAAGCTGCAATCCAATTATTAAAACTATGTGGACCAATCCGTGATTGCAGGGGATAATCAAGATTGAACTATCCTGTAGAACAGAAAAATTAATTAATATAGATGTAACCTAGCTGATCTGTAATGAGTAATAAGACGACTATGATAATCTATCATACAAATGTGTGCACTTCGAATTGTGAGGGATCCCTATGTCTTAAGACTGTGTCTACCAACCCAGCAGATACAAAGGAGAGGGATGGAAATATTAAATAATTCATCCTTTCGCAAATGTTCATGGGCATGTGAACACCTTTCTAATATGTCAATACGCGTTAATAAAAACGAGTAACGAAAGACCCCAAATAAGAGGGCAAACCAAGGAGTAAGAAGGGCTAAAAATGTATTTGTAAAAATGACATAAAAAAACCAGACTCACATTTACAAAAGTATATAGGGAGTGTCCTGACCACTCATAATTGTCAGTGCCTAGGCTTTTCATTTCAGTCAGGGATTTAAAATTGTCACTTGGAGCCGTGAACCGCATTAATTAAAAGAATAAAAATTGTGCTCAAAAACAAATGAGTGAAATTTTAAGTAACTGACACACCACTATTTTTTGTTTTTGTCGGAAGTTTTTATCATGAGAGATGCCTCTCTCTTGAAGCGTAACTTCCCTTTTAATTACTTTTGTGGTAACCTAACCACTGTATAAAATATTGTGAAATAATCGCATTCAACCTTAATGCTATAACACAATAACTCCACACTGCAGATATTATCGGACACAGTACTGCGTTTAGAGCCACACTCCAATTTCTGGCCCTGTTTCAACGCTAGAAAATCTGCTGTATACTTGTACTCATCTGATTAGTGCATCCTGCCACAGGAACCTCAGCGTATCGCCATTTTAACTTCGTTCATTCAACTGTCTTGTGCAGTACCCATTCGGAAGAAATAGCATGGTTCGCCCTCCTCCTGAAGCGGACGCCTCCGTTATTTCAGTCACACTTGCTGATAAGGTTGAATGCGATTATTTCACAATATTTTATACAGTGGTTAGGTTACCACAAAAGTAATTAAAAGGGAAGTTACGCTTCAAGAGAGAGGCATCTCTCATGGTAAAAACTTCAGACAAAAACAAAAAATAGTGGTGTGTCAGTTACTTAAAATTTCACTCAATAGTTAGGGTGTTGGTAGAGATTAGAGTGAAGGGTTTGAGAATTAATGAGTTTATCAAAAACAAATGAGAGCAAATGTATGCTGAGTCAATTTTCTGATGGTTTACCAAACTAAGAACAAATAAATAGAGGGCTAGCTAGTGCATACCCTATAAGAATGTGTGTAGTGTATAAAGACCGTGTATAATATATATGAGCAACAAGGGGACATATCCTTAAAATGCGGCTACTATCTCTGTGAGGACATCCCCAAATAAACTTGTTACCGGTAAATAATTAAAAACTAAGAAATAAATAAGTCATGCTGAAATTAAAATAATAAAGGGTACCACCACATAAAACAGAAACCAAGGCTATCCATATAGGTCTGTAAACCGTGTAAATGCCTTTCAAATATCGGGTCCTAAATAAATAAGCAGGTAAAGCAGGTACTGGTAAATTAAAGTTATGGCAGGACTGGA
The DNA here is from genome assembly GCA_033557465.1 of Ichthyophis bannanicus. Classification (NCBI taxonomy): domain Eukaryota; kingdom Metazoa; phylum Chordata; class Amphibia; order Gymnophiona; family Ichthyophiidae; genus Ichthyophis; species Ichthyophis bannanicus. The sequence continues at coordinate 130,468,377 of CM066037.1, forward strand.
TTTCAGATTACAGCATACTTGCCTAGAAGAGTGAGGCAGGGGGGTCCTCCCCCAGAAATCAGAGAGCAGTAAGGATGGGGGGTGAGGGATTTCTTGGGTTTAGGTGCCATTAAAATTTGGCTCCCTAGGCATGTGGCTAGGTTGCCTGTGCCTAAATCTGTCCCTATGGCATGTGTGCTTAAAGTGTAGGCATATATAAAAGAAGCAGGCTGCAACTTCTTAAAATTGCATTGCTGAAGGTTTTGAAAGCAATTCGGAAGTCCATATAGTATAATTCGAAACTTATGGACACTTGGGGGTATGTTTACTAAACTGCAGTAATGTCACTTGCGTTAGGTTCCGCGGTAAAGGTACAGATGCCTATATAAAGGCGTGGGCGGTACATCGTTACAGCAAGCCGTATCAGCTAACGCATGTTACAAGGCGCCTTCGACTAACGCACGTTACAAGGCGCCCTACAAGGCACCTTGTAAGGCGCTTTATAAGGCGCCTTGTAAGGTACCTTGTTAGGTGCCCTATAAGATGCCTTGTTAGGTGCCCTATTAGGTGCCTTGTTAGGTGCCCTATTAGGTGCCTTGTAAGGTGCCCTATAAGGTGCCTTGTAAGGTGCCTCATAAGGCGCTTTGTAAGGTACCCTATACAGTAGGGCTCCTTAGGCTAAGCACCGTATTAGGCACCCCTGGACAAGGCACCTTAGAAGGCACCCTGGGTTACGGAACCATAGGTTAAGGTGACCTAAGAAGGTTATGGTGCCCTAGGTTAGTGTGGCCTAAGGGCTGCAAGGTGCCTCAGGATGACATGCATGACCTGTGAGGAACAGAGACAGATGTAGCCCTAACACTAGATAGAGCACTCAGGAAAGGCAATGAACAGGTGAGTGAAGGAGGATGAGCTGGGAGCCGCTGGACCTGCCATATCTGTGGGCATCCCATGTGGTTGCCAGTAATGATGACAAACATGGTGGGGGCAACTGTACCACAGCACAGGGTGTTGGCAATGTAAAGTACTGGATCCGTTTTCCTTGCTGAACAGAGCATTGATGGTGCATTTTTAAGATAAGTTTATTCACTTTAAGCATTAATCACACACTATAGCCGTAGAAAATATTGAGGTCGTTGATGCAAATTATAGCACCGATCTGCTGGACGTGAGTCTGGTTATGAGTGCAATATCAGTCTGAGACCTAGCTAGGCTGTGGGGCTATAAGTGTGTGATTCACTCCAGTTTATTGATGTGTTGTACTTGAGCGCAACATTACAGATTTGAGTTTAGTGAACGCGTTCAGAGAAGAAGACCTTATTGTTTGTGAGCCTGCACAGGCAGGCAGGACCCTACACAGCTGACAGACGCAGATAGGCAGACCGAGGGAATGTTGGCAATTGTGGCGAGGGTATTATGGGCTGGCAGCACAAATCTGCAAAAATATGACTGTTACAGGCATGCACATTATTTGAGTAGGACAGGCATGAGAGGAGGGAACAATGAGGAATTGAACCCATGAACACTGCCAAGAATAGCATTGGATTAACCTGTAGGCTATACCTCCGTGGTGTATGTCACAGCAATGGCTAGGTACAGAAGGACTGAAGGTCACCGCACAAACTGTCTGCTGAGTGCCAGGATGGGGTAACCCCACCAGTACCCATGATGCAATGCACATGCTGAATAGCTGTCTACAGCTGATCAGCAAATGGGGTCTGCACCTCTCCAGTACCTCAGCTTGGAAAGATGAACTGACAGTGCGTGATACTGGCACAGAGTAGCTACTGTCACGCCCTTGCCCCTGGCCTCTGGCTTAGAGGGGCGAGGTAATGGAGAACTTCTCTTGGTGAGCTCAAATAAACTAGCTTTTTCTCAGGTGGATTCTGGGACATGTAGTTTGGCTCTTAAGAAGAAGTGTAGTCATGGTCTGATGTTAAGGCAAATGACAGAATTTATTTTAAAGTAAAGGTTCAAGTAAACTGTACACAGGAATTTTGTCCATTCAGGATTGTTTGCAACAGAGCATTTAGATCAGTATAACTGCTTCACAGTCTTTTAAACACATGCAGCTGGTTAACAACGTTGCTCAGTCTTAGAGAAACACCTCTGCTCAGCAAGGTAAAAATACTTCTTTTTAACCTTGTGTTCGTGAAGCACTTAACAGCAAAAGAATAACTCCTTTCAGGATAGGTTTTAAACTCAAAATAAGAAAACAAGTAAAAACATTCACAAGCATTCTCTTCAGCCTGACTCAGCACTTTGCCTGAGAAATGCAAACACGTGGAGTTTTCTTCAAACCCAATTCCTGGCTCAATTCCAGTTACCTGCTTCTAGAAGACTTTCTCATTCAATGCTAGCCTTTAGCATAATGATTCCATGCTTGTAGCTTGACACAGGATACAGTCCATGGGGATATCTAGATCTTGCAATTCCTCCCCTGCCAACTCAATCTGCATATCCTCTGGTGGTGTTAGGGCAGTGTCCTATTCTGAGCTCTGGACCCAGTGCTCGGAATACAGCCTCCCTGGGGGTTCTAATGTCTCTCCTGAGCTTAAATCTCCCCGATAAAGATAGTCAGTACCTGAAGCGCTGGGCAGTTCTCCCTGGTTGTGCTCACTACGGTTCCTTGTCTCCTTCCAACCTCTCTGGAACAGCTCTCTGTATTCCTCTCTGGGTTCTCTCCTGGAGATCTGCAGGTGCTCCTGGTTCCACTCCTGATTCCCCTGAATCCTCTGAGTCTTCCGAACCTCCTGAGCTTCTCCTTTCCTCTGAGCTTCCCCTCTCCTCTGCTTTAGCAGGGCTTTATATTTCCCTCTCCAGGACGCCAGCCCTGCCTCCACTCCTCCCAGGTGATTGTAATCACCTCTCAAGCCTGCAGTTACGTCATAGGAGTTAGGGTGTGGCTGCCTGAACTTTCTCTCCCTCAGGTTTCTTTCTCTATGAGGGGCCTGAAATCCATGCCCTGCAGGGATTTCTCCTTTCCCTAAGTTAAAGTCATTGGCCTTTTCTATACTCATAGGCTCAAAACAGGCTTCCTTGTCACACTACAGACCATGCCATTGTGCAGGTTCTGTGTTCTCCCTGAGGGATAGGATAGGTGCCCAGCACTAGGTCCGCAGTACATGTGGTGCTACAGATAGGCCCTGCTGTACATCCCCATCACTACCAGTGTGTGACAGGTGTTCCTTGCAGTGCAGCTGAAGGTAATTCGGTGTCCATCTTTATCCTGAAGTCACATGTGGCCCTCTGGGACCAGACCAGACCAGACCCAGATTTGTGTGTATCCCGTGTTAGGGTCTGGCTGACATGGGCACCTGTTATCAGGGCAGAGGGGTTTCCAGACTTGCATGAGGTTTGTGTAGCAGTGCCTTTATAGGTCAAAGTGGTATACACTACATACCCCAAAGGGCTCACATCACCCTTTTTGTAGGTAAGGGACAGGTGCCCCAGCCCCTGTGAAGCAACCTCGATCCTACTGGTATAAGATAGCCTTCCAGGGCTGGTGGGCCAGAGCCATACCTGTGGCTGGGGCAGTGGCAGACCAACAGCAATGATGGGGTTAGCTCTGGAAAACCCCAACTGCCTCACACCACTGTCTGCCAGTCACCAGCAGACAGCACAGTCAGACTGCACCTTATAGGTGTTCCAACCATGCACAGTCTAACTGTAGACAGTCCACTAGCCAGTCCATAGTGCATGCTCACAGAGGAACTATGTGCACCAAGCAGGCATGTCAGTGATTGGGGGGGCCCAGCACTGGGAACACACAAGTATCACTGGAGGCAGATAGTGTAGAGCGCTTTGTGGGAACCTAGACATGCCATGGTCACTGCTCGGTCAGAGTGAGTACCCTCCCAGCATGCCATGCTGTGGCCACCCTGTCCCTGCAGGCACTACAGTGTCCCAGCCATTGCTCCACACCCTGTGAAGATGCATCCTGGCCAATCCGCCCTGTCTGGGCCATACCCACAACACCTTGCTTCTCATTATGCACATATTCAGGCTAATGCTGGTAACAGTGGGACATTGTGGGCCCGGTGAGGTGTGGGCAGCCACAAAACAATGGATAGACATACACACACACACTCCTATTGCAGCATTGTGCAAAGATAGGGGTGGTTGGCAACCCTGCCCACCACACTGGTCCTGATCACAGTGCCAACATTGCTAAACTGTGCAGGAGGTAGTAGTAGTGCTCTGGTGATAATTGCAGCTCAATGCTGGGGCCAACAGCCTGACTCTCCATGCATCTTTGGATTGTGGAACCTGTGTGAGTGGGTGTTTGTACCCCTGTTCACCGCTGCTTTGGGCTTTGCACATGTTGATGTTGTATCTGCATTGTAGGGTAAAACATAGGGACATGCTCTGCAGGAACCACAGCTGGGGCTTGAACCTGTGACCCTCTGCTTCTGGACACACTGGCTGGGTGTACTGCACCACACTCTTGTCACAGATGCATGGTGGTCCCTGGGGCTACCTGAACATTTCCTCAGCCAGACCCTTTATGTTGCACTGCACACCACGTACTGGTACAGGGCATGCCCTAGGTCCACTGCAGGCAGCTGCCACTGCCCCCTCCAGAATGGGCAGACCCCCCCCGCCATGCTGACATGACCATATCCTGTTGGTGCTGGTAGTGCGCAGTCCAAGGCCATCCACTGTGTGGGTAGGTGGTCGCCTAGGGAGCGGGGTCTGGGGCATGGGGCATACATGAGCATCCTCACATCCCCCCCCCATCACCGCCTACCAATAGTCTGTCTCTTCCGCTTGGGGGAGGGTTGGCTGGGGGGATGTCAGGTCAGTGCCCTGGCAACTGTTAGCTCGGGTGGACTAGGTAGATGTAGGTGGATTGTGTTTGGCCTTTGTCAGCTGCTGTCATGCTGATTTCCGGTTTCTATGTTCCTAGGCACCCGCCTAGTCCACCCTGTGCCCCAGCTGCCCCCGCTACATGTCCCGCCTGCAGCCCCCTATGCCCCACTTGCACCATCGCCATAGTGGCCTTTCATAATTGGGCACTATGCTGTTGCTGGAAATGGAGCACCACTATCACGTTTCTTGGGCTCTCTGTCTATGCTGTACATTGCTGACACTGAAATGGTTTCTCTCTCCTGCAAATGTGCATCTAACGGCAGGTTTTCATTCGCGGTAGGATTCAGCCCTTCAGTTCAGTGCATTAGTGTGCAGGGAACCTCTCCCCGCCCACTTCCCACCCATTGACCCCCTTCCCCCGCCCTCTCTCCACCCTCTGCGCTGTTTACCGCGGCCGGGAACGTTAATGATAGGTAACGTTAACGCGTGTTAACGTTACATACCGCGTGTTAACGTTACATACCGCACGTTAACGTTACCTAACGATTGTCAATGTTACCTAACGCGGTCTGTAACGTTACTGCAGTTTAGTAAACATGCCCCTTGTAATCTGTTGGTGGTCATTTGATATCAAATATAAAAAAATAAATTATCAGACTTCTTAAGGGGGGGGGGTTTCTTCATCCATGTATTTCACACTCAATATTATATACACCATTTACTGAATAAGTAGCAAAATAATATTGCATAGAGGTGTAAGGTATAAGTTATTTGATGTCCCAGCAGTCTAAAGTTAAAATTCCCAAACTGAATTAATTTTAGGATCTAAGCCAAGTAATACACTGGAGACAGCTGTGTCTCCAGGCAGTTTGAAATAAATGGACATTGTACATCTGATTTATAAATTATGTATATATTGTTCTTTCTTATTCACTGGGCACAATTCCTCCTGTTTGCTTCAGTTTTTGCTTTCAAAGGCTGATTTTCTCTGCAGTTTGCAAACACACCATCTCGCAGACACTGGAGTTACTATTTCCAAATACCAGCATGTGAATTTGGTCTTTCTGCTTTAACAGCACTGTTTGGATTTATTTGTAAATCGGGTAACAAAGGGAATAGAAAATGATTGCACTTGCTGAACTGGAATACTAATAATTACTATTGCTGTGAGTCTTTAGCATTTTAAGCTTTGTTTTTTCTGTTGTGTTTAATGGAATTAGTTTTGATAATATCATTCTCTGGGTTTTGTGTTAATACAGTATTCTCATATTAGCATAAATATGTATCTTGTTTGTTCTGTACAACCAAGATAAAAGCATTAGATTAGTGTGACTTAGCCTATGTTTTTTAATGCCGTATTGATGTCCATTTACTGTATTTATTTCTGCCAGTTAGGGTGTCTCACCCCCATGTATTTTGAAATACTAATTCTGAAATGTAAGGAAGGAGCATCGGATCTTATTAATCTTCTGTTCTTTGTTTTCCTCTGTCAAATTTGTTTTTCATAAATAGGAATTAAATATGCCAGGTTGTGATCCTCTGGTATCCTCCCTGTCTTAAAAAATAGGGGGGAAAAGCCAGTTTTTGCTAGATCTTTCTTGATACAAAGGGCTCTCTCTACTTGGATTTTTTTTAACTTCCCAGAGAAAAAGTGGGAGAAAGTCTTTGGTTTACAGGCCCCTAAAATATAGAGAGCATCTAGATCAAAAAGACTTTATATTTCTCATTTTTTTGCCTTCTATAGTACTTTGTTATTTGCATTTTCAGATTTTTCATTTTCTGTTTTTTTGTAAATCGCAGCTTGGTTCTGCTGACCAAACCATTCATTATCAATTTTTATGTAGCCATGTATTCCTGACATTCTTATTAGTATTTTATTTATTTATTTATTTATCTGTATTTATATCCCGCTTTTCACCGGGTCAAAGCGGTCAATTGGGAGATACATTTAACACGAGGGGATATGACACACATACGCTAATACTTACAGGGAACATGGGCAATGGAGGGTTAAGTGGCTTGCCCAAGACCACAAGGAGTGCCTATAGGAGTAGAAATCCCAGTCCCTCCGGCCTGAGATTGCTGTCCCCAGGTGGGACTTGAACCCCCGGCCCTCCGGCCTGAAGTACCTTGTCCTAACCACTAGGCCACTCCTCCCACACTTATTAGTAGCTTTGTGAATGCAGTTTAGCAGCTTTTATAGAATCCTGTAGTCATCTGCTCTGAAGTTGTTCTTAATTTGCTCATGGCCTATTTGCTAAATATACACTTTGGGTGGCTCCAGTGCTGGTTACTTATGGAGGATTCCACAGTGGTGCTTTGATCGGCTTTGATCGGTGTGTTGCTTAAATGAAGGCACTATAATTGCATGTGAAGATTGCTGTGGATTTTTTTATTTTGTAACTACAGGTTCATATTTAGGAGAAGGAGTGTTGTAATTAAAATGTGACCTGCATGTACAGCAGAAGGAGTAGGAGTGCCACCAGAATAAGACTGCTTGCTGTACTGGCTGCCATTTCATTTGAAAAGCAAGAATAGAGCAAGGGAAGGAAAAAGAGACAGAAAAGTGAGGAGAACATGAGACAGAATGGGAAGCAACATGAGGGGAGTAGTAGGGAAAGATCAGAGAAAGAGGAAGATAGAGCTCTTATTATTTGTGTATGAAAATATAGAGAAAAAATTATACAGTCATGCATACATATAGATTGTGTGTGCAATGAATGGACTATATATATTGTCACAGGCCAGTCAGTCCCTTGGGGTCAGCTCTCTGAGTCAGGAACTCAGCAATATTTTCCCTTTTTCATAGATGAACCAGGACATTGCTCTACTATCTACATGTTTTCTTTACAAATGAGGTAGATGTTTCATTGGCAGTTTCTAATCAGTAGCTTTCACAGCTAACACGTGAGTCTCCTGTACAACTTAATCCGAGGTACATTTTTTGAAGTCATAAGAGTTCCCTCTCTACAGCTGTTCTGATCCTTCATAGTACAAACTAAGGCCTGTGTGCTTCAACATGCCATCTGTCATCTTCCCAACCACTGACTACTACCGGTATCTTCTTTTAAACAACCACTGAAGATACAGCTCCTGGCTTGTCTGCCTTTGCACTGCACATACCTTCAAACATTAATCTTCACTATGAGCTTCTTAGTAACTTTCCCAGCCAACATACAACCCACTTACACGACTTGTCTACTACCACAGGCTCCCTGCTTAGGTGCTTTAATTTACTAAGTGAATACTTTACCATGGCTTTTAATCAGAATCTTTCATAGCCAACATATAGCATGCATACCCCCCTGCACAATTGAATCTAGGGTATGTTTCAAACAGCAAAGTCTGAAGCTTTCAGCTTGCCTGACTTTCCCTAGTTCAGACTTTAACTGGTCCCACTGTCAGCTTCCCAAGATCTGTAGCAGCATTCTTTCCATCAAGTTCTTATCTCACATCAGGATTTGGAATACCTGACAGCTAAGGCCATTTGTATCCACCTCTGTTCCTCCTCTCCATCCAGTCTGGCTTCTGTTTCATTCACCAGCAGCTTTCCAGTTGGTTCCAGATGCTCAATTATCTCCACCTGTGTTCTGAACCAGAAAGCACAGTTACTTACCTGTAACAGGTGATCTCTGGGAACAGCAGGAATTAGTCCTCACATATGGGTAAGTCGGAACCGACGGAGCCCGCGCGGGAAAGCTCCCCAGCTTTTCAGATGAAAAGCTTTTGGGGCTTCCCACAGCGCATGCGCGCTGCCTTCCCGCCTTCCTTACCAGCTCTCTTCAGTTCGAGTTTATAGCTGAGACAATAGAGAGAGGAAAGGAAGGTAGATAGATAGAAGATACAACTCCTAGGGGAGGTGGGTGGGTTGTGAGGACTAATTTCTGCTGTTCCCAGAGATCACCTGTTACAGTTAAGTAACTGTGCTATCTCCAGGAACAAGCAGGAATAAGTCCTCACATATGGGGACTCCCTAGCTAAGATGCCTGGGAGATCCCCCTCCAAGGGTAAACCATCTTCGTATGGATCTCAGGCATCCATTCAGGGAAGGTGGGCAGGAGTTGCTTAAGTATGGAACAGGTGTTTGAGGACAGCCTGACCAAACAAGGCATCCCAGCGGGAGTCCTTGTCCAAACAGTAATAGGCTGTGAAGGTATGAACCGAGGCCCAAGTGGCTGCTCGACAGATCTGATCTATGGATACAGAGTGAAGATGAGCCATAGAAGTAGCCATGGCTCTCACATTGTGAGCTGTGACATGGCCTTCCAGAGAAATGTTCTTACTCTGGTAAGCAAAAGAAATACACTGAGCAATCCAATTGGAAAGTGTACGTTTGGAGACTGGAAGTCCCAAATGAGAAGGATCAAAAGCCACAAAAAGTTGGGAAGACTTTCGATGTGGCTGAGTCCTGTTGAGGTAAAAGGCGAGAGCTCTTTTACAGTCAAGAGTATGAAGGTTCCTCTCTGCACTGGATGCATGAGGAGCCGGGAAAAAAACAGGTAGATATACCTCTTGATTAAGATGAAAAGGCGAGACCACTTTGGGCATAAAGTGGGGATTCGTCCTAAGGACCACCTTATCATGATGAAATCTGGTATAAGGTGGATTAGCCACCAAAGCCTGCAGTTCACTGATGCGGCGAGCCGAAGTGACTGCAATAAGGAAAAGAACCTTCCAGGAAAGAAATTTCAAGGAGGTAGAGTCCAAAGGCTCAAAAGGTGGTTTCATAAGCTGACCTAGAACTAGGTTCAAATCCCATGCTACCGGCAGAGGTCGGATGGGAGGTTTAGTTAGGGTCAGGCCTCTCATGAACCTTGCAACGAGAGGATGAGAGGAGACAGGTTGTCCATTTATAGGTTTTAAGGATGCTGCAATAGCACTTAAATGGACTCGTACTGAATTCGTCTTGAGGCCTGCATTGGAAAGATGCAGGAGATAGTCTAGTAGAGAATTCAAAGGAAGTGCCAGAGGGTCAAGACCCTGTTGAGCACACCAAATGGAAAAACGTTTCCATTTGAAAGCATAGGAACGCCTGGTAGAGGGTTTCCTAGAGGCATGAAGGATATCTTTCACTGGTTGAGAAAGATTAAACTCATGAAGGCTTAAGCCTTCAGTAACCAAGCTCGGAGATGTAGGGACTTGGGGTTTGGGTGCCACAAAGTCCCTTTCTCCTGAGACAGAAGGTCTGGCGCAGCTCCCAGGTCCAGGGAGGAGCCCTGGGAGAGCTGTAGAAGTAGAGGGAACCACACTTGGCGTGGCCAGCGTGGAGCTATAAGGATCATCGACCCGTGATCCCTCTGAAGTTTGAACAGAGTCTTGGGAATCAAAGGAATGGGTGGAAAAGCATACAGGAATTCCTGACCCCAATGCAGGAGAAAGGCGTCGTTGGCCTGAGCTCCCTGACACGGAGTCCTGGAACAGAACCGGGGAAGTTTGGCATTCCACGGACTTGCAAAGAGGTCTATGTCCGGGGTCCCCCATTCCTGGAAGATTCTGTGTATCTGGTCCATATGCAGGGACCACTCGTGTGGAAGCAGAACTCGACTGAGTCTGTCTGCCCGAGAGTTTTGAACTCCTGGAAGATACACTGCCAGAAGATGAATTTGATGCTCTCTGGCGAAAGCCCATAATCTGAGAGCTTCGTTGCAAAGCGACAGAGAGCCCGTCCCTCCTTGCTTGTTGACATAGAACATGGCCACCTGAGTGTCGGTCTGAACTAGGACAGTCAGGTTGGCAAGGAGGGTATGGAAGACTGTGAGGGCAAGGAAGATTGCTCGCAGTTCCAGAAGGTTGATATGAAGGGTGGTCTCTTGGGGAGACCAGGTTCCCTGAGTGGAGAGATGTTGAAGATGAGCTCCCCACCCTGTTTGGGAGGCATCTGTTGTGAGGGTTGCTTGGGGCAACGAAGGTTGGAAGGGGGTCCCCAACAACAGATTTTTGGAGGATGTCCACCACTGGAGAGACCAAAACAGACGTTTTGAGGTGAGTACCTGGTCTGACAGCAGTCCCGATGCTTGAGACCACTGGGTGGCCAATGTCCATTGAGCTGCTCTCATATGGAGACGAGCATAGGGCACCACATGAACCGTGGAGGCCATGTGGCCCAGAAGTTGCAGCATTTCTCTGGCTGACTAGTGACTTCTGGACTGAGCCTGGGAGGCCAAGCTTATTAGCCGTTGGCCTCGGACCAGAGGAAGGTAGGCCCTTGCAGTGGTGGAATCCAGATAAGCCCCTATGAATTCCAGGGACTGAGTAGGGATGAGTTGGGACTTGGGAATGTTTACCACAAGTCCCAGATATTGAAGAATACGCCTTGTGCGGTCCAAGGAAACCTGGACTTCTGACTGAGATGGAGCTCGGATGAGCCAGTCGTCCAGATATGGGAACACGAAGATTCCCATGCCTCTTAGAAATGCGGCTACGACTACCATGCATTTTGTGAATACTCTTGGAGCAGAGGCGAGACCGAAGGGAAGTACTCTGTATTGGAAATGTTTTCCCTGGAACAGAAATCGAAGATATTTTCTGTGGGATGGATGGATGAGTATATGAGTGTACGCATCCTTGAGATCTAGAGAACAAAGCCAATCCTGACTCTGAAGGTATGGAAGGAGAATGCCCAGAGAGAGCATTTTGAATTTCTCCTTGAATAGAAACTTGTTCAATTCTCTCAGATCTAGGATAGGTCTGAAGCCCCCTGTCTTCTTTGTTATGAGAAAATAAGGGGAGTAGAACCCTAACCCCTGTTGAGGAAGAGGAACCTCCTCTATTGCCCCTTGGGCAAGCAGAGAGGAGACTTCCTGACCCAACAGGGTCAGAAGAGATGGGGGAGAACTGAATTGCCTCACCATGGTATGGGGAGGAAGGCTGGAGAAATGAAGTTTGTAGCCCTCTCTGATGATAGAGAGGGTCCATTGCTCTGATGTTATTTGCTCCCATCTGGGAGCAAAGTGAGCTAACCTTCCCGGTATGGTGAGAGGCTCTGGTTGTTCCAGAGCCAGAAATGGTAAGTTCTCTAGGGGCAAGTCAAAACCCCTGAGGGGGTTGAGCCTGCTGGGGTGTAGCAGACACTGCAGACTTTGACTTTACTTGCTTAGATTGCTGACGTTTAGCAGCAAAGCGAGGCTGAGAAGATTGTTGGCCAGTATTTGTGGAAAATCTGGCCTTCTTGTAGTACGGTCTTTTAAAAGGTTTCTTTTTGGCAGGAGTAGAAGTAGACTTAGAAAGTCTATCTAGAGTGGCATTTTCTGCGTCCATTTGAGCAGCTTTAATTTGCCAGTCCTCACCAAATAAGTTCTCTCCTGTACAGGGCAGATTCCTTAAGCCATCCATGACCCAGGGTTCTAGGTCAGAAGCTGGAGCCAAGCAAGACGTCGGGCAGCAATAGCGATTCCCGAAGCCCTGCCAGCAACCTCAAAGGAATCAAAGGCTGCCCTGTTGGAAAACTTGGAGACCTCTGAAAGTTGTGTCACCAGAGTAGTGAAGTCCTCCTTTTTATCCTCAGGGATAAAGGGGGCTAAATGCCGTACCTTTAGGGCAAGTTCTCTGAGAAACATGCCCATATAAAGGCTGTAAGAATTGATCCTGGCTATAAGCATACTAGCCTGAAAGATCTTTCTACCAAAAGAGTCGAGGGTCTTACATTCTCGCCCTGGAGGGGTAGAGGAATGCCTTTTAGGACTCTTTATCTTCTTCATAGCAGACTTCACCACAATGGAGTGGTGAGGCAGCTGAGTCTTTTGAAACCCAGGAGAAGGAGGGACCCGGTACATGGTGTCCAACCTACGGGAATGAGGAGACAGGGTTAGAGGAGTCTCCCACAAATCCATCAAGTGTTCTTGAAGGATTTCATGGATAGGCAGAGTAACTGCCTCTTTAGGAGGTTTAGAGTATCCTAAAATATCCAATTTTTTTGATCTGGGTTCCGTTTCAGCAGATGTAGCAATAGAAAGTGCTTTAGCTACATCAACAATGAAATCCTGAAAGGATAAATCCTCTGGAGGAGACATCCTCCTCTTTAGAGAAGAGGGCTCCTCAGGAAGATCAAACTCAGCAGAGTCATCAGAGGAATTGAACTCATCAGAAGAATCTGAGTATTCTCTCTGTGCTTGCAATGCACGATACGCGTACCGATCGATATCGACATCGGGCGTATCGGGCATGGGATTGGTATCGGGCAAAAGCCTGAATCCAGCAAGCGGAACCGATCGACGCTTGGAAGTCGATGGTCTCGGTTCCGGTGTGGATACCGGAACCGGGGTCGGTACCGATGGAATCGGTACCGAGGGCGTCGCAGCCTTAATGAAAGCCAAAACGGCCTGCTGCATGGTCTGGACAGTATTGCCCATGGACGCCACTGCTGCCTGGATGTAGGTACCGGTATCGACCGGTACCCCAGAGCAGTCTAACAGGTGATCAGTCGAGGCCGTGCCATCGATGTCAACCTGTAACCCCATAGGTGATGCTTTGGAGGCCGGAGCCTCCCGCCGGGGTTTTTTGGTCTGGGCAGAATCCTCGAACTCAAGATTGAGAGCCTCTCGATCTTTTGAAAGAGATTTGCTTTTAGAGGATTTGCCCACAGAAAGTTTGGTTACCTGAGATCCATCCGGAGAGGAAGACCTGGATGACTGTGATGCTGGATTATCTGAAGCAAACAGCACATGGAACTTGTTGGCCCGGTTCTGCATACCACGTTTAAACATCTGGGAGCAGAATGGGCAGTCCGGTATGGAGTGGTCAGGTCCTAAACATTTAAGACACCATTCATGGGTGTCTGTGAGAGAAATAACAGCATTGCACTTGGTACACTTTTTAAAACCAGGAGCTGGTTTCTCCATGAGGAGGATTTGTGTAGGCCTGAAGGCCTAACAAAAGTTACCAAGCTGTGCTGAGAAAATAAAAAAAGATTTTTTTTTTTTTTAAAGAAAGAAAGAGAGACCGGCAGTACCGGTTTTGGTATGGGGAAGGCAGGTACGCGGTCAAAAGAAACAAATTAAAATAACAATTTCTTCAGCGGTGACAGGAACACGACCTGCTGGCTCTGCGGAAAAAGAGAAACTGAAGAGAGCTGGTAAGGAAGGCGGGAAGGCAGCGCGCATGCGCTGTGGGAAGCCCCAAAAGCTTTTCATCTGAAAAGCTGGGGAGCTTTCCCGCGCGGGCTCCGTCGGTTCCGACTTACCCATATGTGAGGACTTATTCCTGCTTGTTCCTGGAGATCTGTTTCTTCACTACAGTACATTTTCCAGACTGCCTTTCCCCAACATAGGTTCACGAATTCAGGACCTTCACGAACTACATCTCCAAGACGTTCCATGAACTCACTTCTTTTAGGGGCTGTTATATGTTCTCTTGAGCTTCCTCTGGTGATGAACCACCGTATAACCAGCCCTCACCTATATATATATGTATGTAGGCAATTGGTTGATTTAGCTGCCATCAAGAATTAGTGGCTGCACTCTGAGACCACCAAAAATTGTTGAGAGGACATCTGACTTAGATCCATAATAGAATTTATTAGGCAGGTAGGACTTTGGGAATGCAAAGGAATGTACGTTTTGTGCATAAAACAGCAAATTATATGTAATATTATTGCTTAAAGTTTTATATTAGTTTTTGAGATTGCAGCATCCTTGCCATGCCTTAGTATAGTATATGCTGAGAGTTTTTCCTAACTATCCTTTCTAGGACATTTTAAGTAGCTTTATAAAATTGTCCTGAGACACAGGAGAAACCATTATAGGTGCTAGCTCTGTGGATGCACTGAGAGAATGATTTGTGTAGAGTTTAGCACGCCCAATTGTTTTGAAAAGTTGATTCTTATAATAGCATCAATTGAAACAAAATGGCTTTTGCCTGATTAAGTGATTTGGATTATTGAATCTAATGTAAATGTTTCAAACTAGAAAATAATTGTGATTATACAGCTATGGGGTCGATATTCAGAGTATTTGTGTGGTTAACTTTTTGTCATGTTTGGATCTACTTTCAAGAATATCAGGAACCTTAGATGTGCATATTCACCTTTAATAGCCCTTTTTCCCTTTGGGTTGAGCACTCTGGTATTCAGAGGCTGCCAGGACTTAAAGTAAGGGCTCAGGGTACTCCCTGCAGGGAGGTGTAGATACTCGATATCAAATGGAAGGAGAAAGCAGAAGTACTGAGCATAGGACCAAATCCAAAACTGCAGGCAGAAGCAAAGTCCTGGAGTAGGAAAGTGTCAGGGCAGGCAGAATGGGCTTGTTACTAGAAGGCTAGCAGAAGTCAAACACCAAGGAACAGCAGATGACAAGGCACTCAGAGACTCACATGAGACCTTTCTGAGGACAAGGTGAGCTGGGAGCTCCTGGGTTAAATAGATGCAGGGAGCCAATCAGCAGAGATGCATTCTGCAGGCGTCAATCAAACCAGGTGAATTCATAGGGGACCAATCGGAATGTGGGACCAGCCTCCTGCTAGGAAAGTGTGTGATACTTTTGATGTTAGCCACACAGACCAAGGTTTGATTTTCCCACTCCTTGAAGAGGCTTAATTATGTCAACATAACTCAAAATGTGCTTAAAATCTAGTTGCATAATTAGAGGTGAGGCTGAATATGTCCTGGGTGTGTTATGCACATAATGGTCATGGTAAAAGGCGGTCCTAAGTTATGCATCCATTCGGCAGTAGACTTATACACATTTGTCTTGCTGAATATGCGCATTATGTTACTTGCTGTTTTTTTTTAATATCAGCCCCAAGATTTTTAGTATTTTGAAGTGCTTAAAACGATTGATGTGTGTTTCCGAACTTAATAAAATTAACAGTTTATTTTTCTTAATCTAATATTTTAAGTTAATTAACAGAACTTGTAATGGTTTTAATCATTGCCATCCGAGAGTACTTCATTACAAAGTACCACATGACTATCAATAGTAATTCAATTTTTGCACTGAAAAATATGTTCTCAAGTAGATTTTTAAGAGTTGTGACTTTCCATTTGAGCTGCCAAAAACAACCCTGGTGTACGCGTAAGCTTTTCCTTTTACATACTGACTCAGATTTAAGTCCTGCAGTGCGCACATGTTCTGGCAGTCAAAATAAAATACTTTTTTCTATCCTTTGTTGTCTGGGCATTTTATTTTTCAATCACGATGGCTCCGCTCTCTCTTTTCTACTTTCTTCATCTTCTGCTAACACTGTTTCGAGTGTCTGCTGTCCATTTGTCCTTTCTCCTTTCTCCTATCTTTTTCCATTCCCTCCCTACATCCATCTCTAACATATTGATCTTTCCCTTTTTGCTCTTTCCTTCATTTCTTTCTTTATTCCCTCTCCATTCCCTCAAAATTCACTCACCCTCTAATCCTCAATCTCCTTTTGACTTTTCACGTACCTCCCAACTTTCTATCTCCTCCTGTTAGCTCTAGCCCGGTCCATCTCCCCTAGCTCTCCTGTTTCCCCTGTCTCACTCCTACCCTGGCCTCTTATTCCTTTTTACATTCACTCCCCATCACCACATTTCTACCCCCTGTACTCACCATCCTCCTCTCATTCAACTTCTTGCTAACCCTCCGTAGTTCCACCATGCCCAGTCTCCCCCCATCCAGCTCAGCATCTCCCCTCTCTCTTCCACTCTCTACCCTTTTAAATCCATGCTCCCCCATAGTCCAGCAGCTTTGTATCACCTCCACCTTCTCTGCTCCCACCAAAGTGGCCCAGCATCTCCTCCATTCCACCCCTTAGTCCAGCATCTTGTTTCTCTCTCTCTGTACCCATGCCTAGTCCTACATTTTCCACCCACTCTCTTTGTCCCCTCTCTCCAGCGTCTTGTTTCTCTCTCTCTGTACCCATGCCTAGTCCTACATTTTCCACCCACTCTCTTTGTCCCCTCTCTAATTGTCTAGCATCATCTCCTCTCTCTCTATCCTCTCTAATAGTCCAGCTTCTCCTCTCTTTCTCTCTCTCTCTTTCCCCTCTGTCATAGCCCAGCATTTCCCCCCCCCCCCCGCAGCAAAAAAAAAAGATTTTCACTCTGTCCCTCCTCCTCCAAGTCCAGCATTCCCGTCCTCTCTCTCTCACTCTGTAATAGCCCCCCTTTCTTTCCATGGCAAAAAGATTCTCCAGTCAGCAGCAATGGCGGCTGCTGCTGCATATATCATTCACTTTTGATGTGCAGTTCAGTGGCCCGCACACCAGAACTGAATGCTGTAATCCATGCTGGCTGCTGCAGTTAACTCAGAAGAGGAGGGTCATGGTCACAACTGTGGCATTTTTCTGCTTCCGCTACCACTGTTGGGGCTACAATTGTGATCATGATCACGGTCGCAGCATTTTGCCACTGCTGGCGCTGGGGCTGGTGCTGGTGCTGTTTGGTCTTCTGTTCCGAGCTCAGTACTGTAAGCCCTTGCCACCCTCTCTGAGCCGCCACCTTGTGCAAGTGCTCCGCTTGTACAGTGGATCATGTCTGTTCTGCCTGCTGCTCCACCACCCCAAAATTACCCTCACAACTTCCCTATTATCCCTTAAACATCTGCCATTGCTCTACTCTCTCTAAATGCATTTCCGCTACTGCCTCACAGCCACCTAGAAGTGGTGGAGAGGCTGGGTTAAGGAGGGAGAGACTAGGAGAAGAGCTAGGTGAAGGTGAGAGAAGTAATCTAAATACAGACTGTGGGAGTAACAGGGGAGAGTAGAAGAACTGAGAAGGCTGGAAGAGGGGCCATGGATTCACAGACTGACAGGGAGAAAACCTGGGAGGGGTTGTGCTTAATGAAAATAAGAGGAACTGATTGAAGGGGACTTCAGAGGAATAAAGAGGAGCTGTAAAAGGCAAGGCAGATTAGGAGCAGTGTTGCCAAGTAATCTCAGACGTTGCAACTATAATGGGGTTAGAAAATAGACAAACTGACCTACTATTGGCCCCACCCTTCCCTTCCTTAATTAGCTGATCTGGCAGTCCATTAGTTGTGGTCATGCCTCTGAACATGGCCCTGCTCTCCCATCCCTGATCAGCTGGTCTGAAAGTCCTTGAGGTGTGGTCACGCACCCCTTCCCCGATTGGCTGAAATTTGACAGTCAACCATTCCCATCCTACCACATCTTATTAGTTAGCACCCAATATGTTGCTATGGTCCTGACTAATGAAATGCAGCTAAGGGCTGTGACCAATTTCTGAAGCTGAAGTTTGCTTTTTTTTCACTTTATTTTACATCGTTCTCAATTAAAGTAGCAGGGCAAATCATCCAAAAAAAGGCAGCCGCTGAATCTTTCCTGTGGGTCAGGTAAAAAAGTTACCCAATTGAGCAGGAAAACCATGGAAATAGCAACACTGACTAGGAGAGAAGTTGTATGGGACTGTGAGAGGAGTGGGTTTGATAAGGGAAGGTAGTTGATAGGATGGGATTTGTGGTGGAGAAAAGAGAATTGAAAGGATGAGGGAAGGGGCCAGAGAGGCAAGGATGCGGCAAAGGTACTGCTAACCCCCTGCTCATGTGGATGCAGCATTTGTATCCATCTCCTACAGAAACAGCCGCAGCATGGTCTCTATGCATGTATTTGCTTCCTTGATTTGCATGCCCTGCCCCCTTGTACTTTGGCCCATATCTCTGAACTGTGCAGCAGGATGCACATCTTCACCATCAGCCTTCTCTGTTCTTCACTGCCCATTTGTTCCGTGCCCTGTTAGTGGAGTTGGAGGCCATGTGTTGTCTAATCCCTCTGCAGAAGTTTGGTAGCCTGCTCCCATCCATATCATGGCTCTGGACCTTGTTCAGACATGGTATGGCTCGGATTCCATTTCTGTTCCATTTCATGTATTGCATACTGCAGTCTACATTTTCAGTTCCTTAACAGAACTGAAAATGTAGACTGCAGTATGCAATACATTTTTTAAATATCTGTTCCTTCCCTTCATGTATATCTCTCCACAGCTTGTTACCTTCTCTCATCCTCTAGTTAACAAGCTGTGGAGAGATATACATGAAGAGAAGGAACAGATATTTAAAAAATGTATTGCATACTGCAGTCTACATTTTCAGTTCTGTTAAGGTCCTGGTTATTTCCCCATTTGTTTTCAGGTGCAGTAAGGTCATTTCAATGTGGTGAAGTGGACAAACATAGGGGCATGTTTACTAAAGTGCTGCAGGTAGTGTGAGACAAATGTGCAGTTAGCATGCAGTCCAGTGACAGGGGTGTAGCAGATGCAGTACATTAGGGGGTGCAATCGTAGCAAGAAAGGAATGCCGTGCTAGACGCATCAGTTATGCGATAGTAGTAACTGTGTGTCAGGATGCCAGGAAATTAGAGGGGCATTACAGACAATAGGTTGTCTATGGAAACCCAGGGAATAGCTGCATTGCAAAGGCATGCCCTCAGAAATGGAATCTGAGCCATACCATGTCTGAACAAGGTCCAGAGCCATGATATGGATGGCAGCAGGCTACCAAACTTAGGCAGAGGGATTAGACAACACATGGCCTCCAACCCCACTAACAGGGCACGGAACAAATGGGCAGTGAAGAACAGAGAAAGCTGATGGTGAATATGTGCATCCTGCTGCACAGTTCAGAGATATGGGCCAAAGTACAAGGGGGCAGGGCATGCAAATCAAGGAAGCAAATACATGCATAGAGACCATGCTGCGGCTGTTTTTGTGGGAGATGGATACAAATGCTGCATCCACATGAGCATGGGGTCAGCAGTGCCTGGCATGTGGGACTGGTGTATGAACCCCTCTCACCCTGAAACACCTAAGGTGCTTGACACCCTAGGCTGCAGTAGATAGAATCTGGGCTTTCAGATGGGTGAGACTTGAGCCTTTACTGTGCATTGGTGATGTGCCAGCAAGATGGGTGCAACTACCACCTGGTAGGAGACAGGCAGTAGTTGTACCTGTGTGTCTTTGAGATTCGAATGTACCACTAATGTGGCCATGCCAGCTGTGTTCAGCTGGCCCCACTCAATCTTCGCCCTAACCCCATCTAATTACATCGGGTAGCATGGTGTTTTTAGTGCGAGAACATTATTATTGCACACTCCTGGCTACCGTTAGGCCAAGTTGTATGTTACTCCTGTTCTAAACCCTGTGCTCCCCGCTACGACACTTTTGTAAACATGTCCCATAGATAGTTAAGAGTGATCAAATTAAAATGAATCAATCCAACTTTAATTTTGTCATTGTCAATAGGAACTGAAGGGAGTCAGTTCTAAACATTCCTTAAAGTTCATAAATATATTTATTTATTTATTTATTTATTTAACATGTTTTGTATCCCGCCTTTTCCTTCAATCAAAGCGGTTAATACAGCACAAAGTTAAACAAAGGTGAGGGAAACATACATTGCATTATCATTACATCACAACAAAACACTAGGAGTACAAACAGGGAACACAGTACATAACTTACATTACATTACCTTACATTAACTACAAACAGCATATCGCTGAACAGAATGAGCATATAGCAGCAGATAGTGGGTCTCGCACGGTCCACCGCCTAAGGGCCACGCCAAAGGGCCCTCTTGCGAGGCCCTCAGGCGCGGGCCCGCAAGGCACGGGCCCGCAAGGCACGGGCGCGCCATTGCTGAAGGGATTTTAAATGATTTGAAAAGTGCTCAGATTGGCTGCAGTTTTCTCTCACACACAGTTCCCAACTAAGTAGGCACAGCTGATTCTCACTCACTGCTCACAGGATCGTTGGAGCCTTTGCTGAAGGGATTCTAAATGATTTGAAAAGTGCTCAGATTGGCTGCAGTTTTCTCTCACACACAGTTCCCAACTAAGTAGGCACAGCTGATTCTCACTCACTGCTCACAGGATCGTTGGAGCCTTTGCTGAAGGGATTCTAAATAACGATATCCAAATCCGACACAATATTGTGTTTCGAACTTACCTGCATCAGGGGTCATCAGCAAGCGTTTCTAGCAGGCTGATGCAGAAAGCCGGTGCTAGACCTGCGCTGGATCAGTTTTTTAATGTATCTCCAGGAACAAGCAGGAATGAGTCTTCACATAAGGGTACGTCGGTACTGACGGAGCCTGCACGGGGATGCTGCCCAGCTTCCAATCAGAAAGCTTTTGGCAGCCTCCCTCGCGCCTGCGCGCTGAGTTCCCGCCCTCTCCAGAGCCTCTCTTCAGTTTTCGTTATTCCGCGGAGCCGGCAGGATGTCCTCCTGTCACCGCAGAAACTTACTTATTTACTTACTTTAATACTTTAGTTTTTTTGTTTTCTTGTGGTCGCGGCTGTATTTCCCGCTCCCACCGGTACTGCTGGTGGATGTTTGACTTAATTCTGAGAAACGTTTTTCTTCAGTTTTTGCCTTAACTTGTTGGGCCTACCAGGCCTCTTCATTATGGAGCCTTCTTTTCCTAAGAAGTGCCTTCGGTGTGGAAACACCTGTTTCTTTTTAGATACCAATGCTTGGTGTCTCAACTGTGTGGGTCCTGACCCTTTTTCCCCTGGCAAGTCGGGGGATATTTCTGTGAAGAAACCTTCAACTTTTAGAATTTCCCTCGATACCGTTTTTTCCTTGGCAGTGAGGGTACCCGGTTTCTCTACTTCACAGCATCAGGTAACCCAAAAACAGTCTGTTAAGACTAGTCAATGTTTGAGTGGTATGTCCCATGCCCAGCATGGTGACGGCTCCGGCCTTACCCTCAAGAATCCATTGGCATTACCCCTGCGGGAGTCTATGGGCTCCAAAGCGTTAAAGGGGTTTCAGGTTGTTCCTGGGGCTCACCCCTCACAGAACATACCTGAGCCATGTGCGGAGGTGGTATCCGCTTCGAGCGGTACCGAGCCTCCGGCATCGGCACCGGTGTCGAGTAGCCTACTCTTCACCAAGGATTGTCATCGGGCATCCTCGGTACCTTCGGGCCCGATCGATTCGCACTGCATTGACTTCCTTCAACCTCAGCCATGCTCCGGGCCGGTACCGGCGTCGATCGGTTCCGATACCCTGGCATCGGCATCGAGGTGGACCACCTTTCCCTTTGAAAAAGGTGTTCATCGGGTATCCTTGGTACCGTCGGTATCGGTCGATGTGACCCAGTCTGCCTTAGGGGTATCGGCATCGCCGATACTGCCATGGGCATCGGCGCCTTCGCGACACGCATCGATAGTATCACTTACTTCGATGCCGAGTCTTGAGTCCATATCTAGTCTCGATGACTCCGTACCGACGTGCCCTGGAACCGACTTGGATCGATTCCAGATCGGCAGTTTCAAAGATCATAGTCATAACTCTCTCATGATCTCGCTACCACTGCAGCAGTTCCCGATGGCTGCTTCATCTGCTACTCCTGTATCAGTATCGATGCCTCTTCGGGCACCCATGCCTACTTTAGAACCGATACCTGGCATTGGTGTAGTCCCCTGTGCCTCCTCTGGAGCTCCGGCTTTTTCTTTAGCCGGGCCAGGGATGGTTCCCATAGGAGATCAGTCTTTTCAGACTTTTCTCCGGGACATGGCAACCTTTCTCAATATATCTATCCCTAGTAGTGGTCCTACTCAGGGCTCACAGGCACAGATAGAAAATATACAATTTCCTTTACATCCTGCTCTGCAGGATCTCCTTCTCAGGGTCTGGAAATCACCCTTACGACTTCCTCCAGTTTCTACAAACATTGAGGTTCGGTACCGGGTGCCACCCTCTCCAGGGTTCCAGAAGCCTCAACTTTCTCATCGTTCCCTTGTAGTGGAATCGGCTCTGAGAAAAGTTAAGAGCAAGAAGAAGCTTTCTTCTTATCCACCGGGTCGTTCTTCAAGAACACTCGATGCTTTTGGTCGTCAAGCCTTCCAAAACTCTATGTTGGCCTCCAGAGTTCTCTCATATATTTTTCACATGAGTCTAACACTCCAGGAAGTCACAGAGAAATTGTCTCTTTTGACCCCTTTTTTACCAGAGCCCAAGGCTACTGATTATTCCTTACTCATCAATCACAGCCGGAATATATCTTGGTTCCTGTCTCGTGCTTCTATAGACTCTTTTGAGTCTGTTAGCAAATCCTCTGCTATTGCCATAGCAGCACGTCGCAGAGCCTGGCTTGAAGCTTCAGACTTGAGTAGATGGGCACAAACTATACTGGCTCATTCTCCTTGTACAGGAGAGGGTCTCTTCAATAAGGAGGCTTTAAGTCAGGTTGCTCAATGCTTCACTGACTCTCCTTCCACTAAGGACCTTTCTAAGCCACCTCCTTCTTCGAGAGGTAGGAAATGTCCTACCAAACCTTCTTTCCCTAAGAGAAGAAAGTTTCATTCCTCTCCTGCCCATCATTCGGCTGTACCTAAACAGGAGACACCTCAGCCTAGTCTGAACTCCTCCAGCTCTAACCAGTCTCAGCATTCCCAGCAACCATAGGAGCTGGGACTTATACTCTATACTTTCCTTCTAATTCATTAGAAGTTTATACACTGTGTTTCTTTCAGTGTACTACCTTGTGAAACATTTTATGTTCAGGGACTGCTAACTTCTCCTCTTCTTATCCTCTAGAAGAGCAGTTGCACCTATCCCATGATGGTTTTGTCCCAATTGAACATTCTTCCTTCTGTTGACTTACCCTATGGGTATGTCACCCTCTAATTACTTGCTCTACCCTCTCCAATGGGGTTTTTATCCCTAACGGAGGGGTACCATACTAAAAAGTTTTTACCAAGCTTATTCCACAGACAGGGAGAAGTTATATCTCCTCCCTCTTTATCTGTTTTTCTTTATGGGGCACAGGGCAATCTTTCTGCTGTTTCTGTCAGCTGCTGTGCCTGCAGGAGTTAGTGATTGTATTACTGGTACTTTTGCCAAGTTCCAGTCTTTTGTTCAATTTCTGTCTAGCCTTAGTAGTGTTTCCAAGCTATTCGTTAGCTACCTTGGATCCTCCTACTCCCTTAGGCTTTCTCACATTATTCTATCCATCTCCTCTCCTAGGATATGGTAACAAACCTGACTTCAGTCAGTTTATCTCTCCTGCACAATGCTCTCTACAATCTTCAGAGCAGCTTTCTACTATGAGGGCCTGCTATAGAGCATTGACCTTGTCACTGAAGCTTCGCTATTAGTAGGAAAAAGCTTGTTCACCCTTCCCATGCCTGTGAAGGTTCTCCACACCCTTTAACCTGGAGTGTTAGCACGAGATATATTCTTCTGCGTGAAGATCCAAGGCTGACATTCATGCATGCTACCTCTGGGTCCCTCTAATAGGTCCCTCTGGTATCTTCCCCTGCATTTTGCACCTCTGCCGTGTCAGTGTTCGGTGGAACTCCCGCCTTGTTCCTTACAGATTCATCTTATAATCTGTTCTCACGCAATCATCACGGTTATTTTGTTGGATTGCCTTCCTGCATCCCTCAATTCATAGAAATAGATTCTCTCTACATCTCGCAAGTGGCTTTACCCTCTGGTAGTATGCAGAATCTTTTTCTTTTTTATTTCCCATGTAACAAGCATGGGGCTGGGTGCTAGACATGTTCTTCAACCTGTCATCTTGTATGTAGCATCTCTATATATGTCTATATACCTATATCATTTCTCTGGTGGTGCAATTCCATGCCCCACAAAGATATCTATAATTACGTATTTCATATCTATATTATATATATATATATATATTTTGATATATCTCTCCACCCATGTCCCGATTTCTGCATCTGGACATATCGATTCAGGTTTAGAACCCACATATATATATATATATAAACATCTGTATATATATGTGTCTCTTGGGCGGTTTCTTAAGGGTTCATATCTCTATACTCTCACCCTTACTGTCTATACTAAATGTTACCTCCTAGAGGATTTAGACAGTCCATCGCCCTATTTCGCATACCATATTACCATGCAGAAACTGTTAGACACCACTACCATTGTGGTGCTAATTTCTCTATTTTTTCTTAAACCCTTGAAGCATCAAGCTTCAATATTTTTTCCTATTTCTCGCCAGTTAGGAAAAACGGTGTACATCTTTATCTTTGAGTACACAGCTCTTCTCCTTGGGAATAGGGATTTTTTCCACTTTCCCTCTCCCCGTCAGGACTGGGCTAGTTCTCCAACTCCGTCAGTCTTCTTCCTTAGTCCTCCTTGTTAATAACATTATGACTAAAGGAGTTTTTCAGCTTTTCTCATAAAGCTCTCCATTGAAGACATGACGTCCCATCCTACCCAGTTGACACCTGGATCGTCTACTACCTCCAGGTCTGGACCTTCATCACTGCTGGGAGGTCCCTTCAAGATTCCGCCACTGCTTCTCCAGCAGACTACATCAGGCGTTCTACTTCCTACAGTGCAGTAGGTAAGTGACATATCTAATGGTACGTTACATT
This sequence comes from Ichthyophis bannanicus, assembly GCA_033557465.1. Taxonomy (NCBI): domain Eukaryota; kingdom Metazoa; phylum Chordata; class Amphibia; order Gymnophiona; family Ichthyophiidae; genus Ichthyophis; species Ichthyophis bannanicus. The sequence goes on from CM066037.1 coordinate 130,493,451, forward strand.
TGTTTCATGTGACTCCTCATATACACCAAGGACTCCTACAATCTGTACGGCCCTCTAGTCCTTGGCTATGCTGTTCTTCCTCACAGCTCCTTTATTGTCAACTCCTACCCTCCATCCCACATCGGATGCCAGGGATCTCTGGAAACAAAATGCACCCCTGGTCCAGGCTGCTGCATTTTTATGGGATCTCCCCCTGGCATCTCCAGCTAGGGAGTCCCCATATGTGAAGACTCGTTCCTGCTTGTTCCTGGAGATAGCACAGTTGCTTACCTGTAACAGGTGATCTCTGGGAACAGCAGGAATTAGTCTTCACAACCCTCCCACCTCCCCTAGGAGTTGCATCTCTTATCTTCTCCTTTCTCTCCTCGCCTTTGTCTCAGCTTTGAAACTCAACTGAAGAGAGGCTCTGGAGAGGGCGAGAACTCAGCGCGCAGGCGCGAGGGAGGCTGCCAAAAGCTTTCTGATTGGAAGCTGGGCAGCATCCCCGTGCAGGTTCCGTCGGTATCGACGTACCCATATGTGAAGACTAATTCCTGCTGTTCCCAGAGATCACCTGTTACAGGTAAGTAACTGTGCTTTCTGACAACGCACACATTTTAACGTGCGATGCAGGAAGGTTAGAGTATGCAAATGTCCGCCGCGGTAACCATGCGCATGCAAATGAGCCACCGCAGCGTTAAACTGGGAGAGCAAGCCAAACACATGCACACAAGAAGTCTGCGCTAGTTTGACATGCTCTCCATTCATCATGTGGCTAATTTGCATATCAGTCCCGATAGTATTTTGATGGCATCGGAGACAATTGCAGCATCAGGAAAAGCCCCCGATGCCATCAAAATACTGTCGGGGTAAGTGCCTGACAAAAGAGAATCCCTGGTGGCCCAGCGGCCTCAATCCCCCCACCCGACAGTATTCTGATGACATTGGGGACAATAGCGGCATCTCGAAAAGCCCCGATGCCATCAAAACACTGCCGGGGACCGGTGCCACAAAAAAAAGTAATTACCTGGTGGTCTGGTGGCCCCTGTACCCTCCCCACCCACTAAGAAAATAATCTGGTGGTCTAGCGGCCCCTGAAACCCCCACCCCCACCCAAAGTAAAAGTGAAATCATCCCAGTAAAAACAAATAAAGTGAAAATTATCTGGTGGTCTAGTGGCCCCTAAATCCAAGTCCCCCTGTACCAAATAGGCGGGAGTGCTGCCTATGCGCTCCCGCTCTGGTCTGCCATCTTGTAAACTGGCATGCCTGGCCCCACACGGCGCATCCTTATATGGCAGTCTAACTGCTCCTGGTGCATCCCAGCCAGTGGAGAAAGGGTAGTTCTTTCTGTTTGGGCATTGGGAGCTTCTGCTGGATGTGCCGGTGCCAGGATGCCCTGTGCGGGGCCAGGTGCACAATTTTATTTCCTGCATTTAAAGGATTGTTAAGTGTCCTTAAACGTGGCATTAGGGGCTAGTAAAGCCCTCGCTAGCTTTCTGCATCGGCTTGTAGGTATGCTAAATCAAGGTTCCATCTTCTGTCCAAGCAGCCATACTCAAGAATGCTATAGGCACATCCAGCCCACAGCAAATATAAGCAGAATGGCACAGATCATATGATTCCTTCAATATCTGTCAAACAGTTGTCACAAGCAGTTACATCAATCACTGCCATTCCCATTCACGCACTATTATATCAAAGTCATCCATTCAGTCGCCTGATTATTCCTGGTCAGTGGGATTTATATGGTTTGCAGGGATTCATGAGGTTTACCTGAAAACCTGAAACCTCATGAATCCCTCTGAATATATGCCCACCATATTTTTAGAACTCATGCCTTATCTGAGATTCCTCATTCCTCTTCCTGCTCCCATGAATATTGTTTTTAGTATGTACTCAACGACACACAACAATGTATTCTATATTTCTGTTTACCACTTTCCCTGCACACATTCTTCCTTAACTGCTCTGCCTCAGAGTCCCACGCCCACATTTTCTCCTTTCACTGCTGTGTCTGAAAGGTTGCCTCCTTGTTCTATTTCCTTACCTATTTTCTCCTTTGTGCTTTTGTTCTCCTGCTTCCCTTGTTTTTCCACATATGCTTCCTTGCCCATCTATGTAAATACTAATCTTATAGTTTTTATCTTTTCAGACACCTCTTTTGAAATCCATGATGATCTTTTTTCTCTTTTGCTTTCTTTTCTAACATAAAGGTCCATTACTCCATCAGGGGCTCCTTTCATTTCAATGTACCTGTATTTCATCTGCTATGAGCTGCCAAAGTCCCAAGTGAAGCAACCTTACCTGTGCGGTCCAAATGCTGCTACAAATCGGGGCCGGCCCGTCCATTTTGCAAGAATGTTGTTTGCACAGGACCCTGCGCGAGTTTTATTCTCACATGGTGTTCTTTGCAATGGCGATTTCAGAGGGAGCCGGGGAGGCTCCCCCCCCTGAGGCCCTGGCTCACCTCTGCACAGCCACCAGCGTGAAGAGCGGCGTTTTCCCTCACGTTGGCAGCTGTGTTCTCGTGAAGTGCGTGAGTGCCGGGAAATTCTCTTTAACCTTTCCTGGCATTCAGCGTGCTTCACGAGAACACAGCTGCCAGCGTGAGGGAAAACGCCACTCTTCACGCTGACAGCTGTGCAGAGGTGAGCCAGGGCCTCGGGTGGGCCTCCCCGGCTCCCTCTGAAGCCACTGGACTGGAAATGATTGATAGGGGGGACTATAATTGGAAATGGGCTGATGGGGCTTGGACTGGAAATGGGCTGATGGGGCTGGAATAGCTGATGGGGGTGGGGCTTGGACTGGAAATGAGCTGATTGGGGAGGACTAGGACTAGAAATGGGCTGATGGGGGCTAGGATTGTGGGGAGCTTGGACTGGAAATGGGCTGGTGGGGGGCTGGAATAGGACTGGAAATGGTTGATGGGAGAGCTAGGACTGGAAATGAGCTGAGGGGGAGGGGCTAGGACTGGAAATGGGCTGATGCGGGGGGACATGGGAGAATGGGACTAGAAGGGAGCAGATGCTGGGTGGGGCTGGAACTAGAAGGGAGCTGATGTTGGGGAAGAATTAGATGGGGCTGGGGGAATGAGGATGGAGGGGGTGGGGGTGGGGGAAGGTATTTTGTGTGGGAGGGAAGAAAAATCTACAATTAGCCGGGTATTGGGAGAGTAAGTGGGGATTGAGGATGGAAGGGTGAAATTTGAGTGGATAATAAATGAATAAAGAAAGAAATGGAGGAAAGAGCAAAAGGGGAAAGATCAGTATGTTAAAGCAGATGTAGAGAGAGAATGGAAAAAATGAGAAGAAAGGACGAAAGGACAAATGGACAGCAGATAATGGAGAGTTAGCAGAAGACACAAAGAAACCAGAAGAAAGTGACTGGAGCAATTGCAACTGAAAAATTAAATGCCCAAAAACCAAAAAGGTAGAAAAATACTTTTTTTATTTCAAATTTATTAACTGGAATATGTCAGCTCTGGGAAATGTGTATTGCTAATGTCTTTGCGTTTTTGTTTAGTACAAAATGAAATTAATTTATAGTTCCTGATCGCCTCTACAGTCCAGTCCCTGTGTCCTGGGTTGTGCCTCTCTACCTGCAGCTTGGAGACTGAGCCAGTCAATCTTCTGACGTCACCAGGACCTCTATAACCCACTGGCACACCCACCATCTTCAGTACTCAGTCTCCAAGCAGCTGGAGAGAGCAGCAACCTAGTGATCTAGTTAGCTGGAGAGGTGTAGGATTTTGGCTGGTTTAAGCCTTTGTTTTCTTTAAGTCTTCTGGGCTTCTTATATCTTTATTTTCTTTGGTTTCCTGTAGCGGGATTTTAGTGTTTGGTCCGTTCCCCCCCCCCCCCCCCCCCCGTGGAGGCTTGCAGCACCGGGATTGGTGTTTTCAAAAAAAAAAAAAATGACAAGGCAAACTGTGGAGCGGCGCAGACCGGCTGGTTTGGGGAGCCGGAGATTCGCCAAGGCAGGGCCTCCTCTTCAGTCTCCCCGCCTCGTTGCCGAAGCCCCGAGGCGGCTGAGCACGAGGGCGGGAAGACCGCGGCTCCTCTTTTCTCTGCGCGCTGTTTTGGTGGCGCTTGCAGTGCACCGCAGATATCAGCGGTAAGGAGTCGGCTGCGGGTGGAGCAGCCGAGCCACGTGGAAGGAGTGGACTCGGGCTCTCTGAGCTCGCGGCGCAGCGGAGGTGATAGCAGCGAGACTGTTTTCCCGCCCAAGGCTCAAAGCGGCCTGTGCTGGAAAGGGGGGCGGGGGGTACTCTTGATAGAAAACGGAGCTGGTTGGGATCAGCCGTTTCGGTGGGGGGGACGGGCCATATACCCTTTATTTCTTTGAGTTAATTCTTTGATTTATTTTTTCTGTTTTGCCATATTTATTTATTTATTATTTATTTATTTATTTATATTTCTTATATACCGCACTATTTACAATCAGCGCGGTTCACATGGAACAGAAACATCCGACAACTTAAATATGTCTGGTCATTACATTAAACAGGAAATGCAACTTGGAAAAAGGGTACACTATATACATATGAGGTGTATATACACTATATACATATGACTGCTGGGTATATATATGTATATACACTATATATCTATAGATATATTGTCGCACCCCCAGGTGCCCTACCGGTGAGGCCTTGGTACTGCCTGAGGGTGGTAGTTGTACCTTCTCTATAAACCACAAAAGACACTTGAGTTCCAAACTCAGGGTTTTATTCCCCGTCCGTGAGGTATTTTCTCCTTGGCAAAACAAAGCAAACAACCCACTTCGGGCATGTAACAGAAATCAGAAAGGTTAAACAAAAATAGCTTACTTCAGCTTAAATGCAAAAAGAAAAGAATTAAACATTCTCAATGTTTCTCACAGGCTTTCCTTTTTGCTGCCACAGCACAGCTCATTCACATAGTTTTCTGTGAGACACGTTTTCCAGCCCACAACTTGTGACTCTTACTCAGGTTATCTTCAACCCTTTTCACCTTAAGGAAAACTCTGGGTCAATTACCGAGACTGAGCATTCCATGGGCTCAGGAACTGTTGCTAACTCTGCATTCTCATATTCCATAGATTCTGGTTCATTAACACTCACGTTTTTAAGGTCAGCTGTTTCAAAAGGATAATGTAGGTTTTCCTCGTCAAGCAGGAAGTTATGCTGTCCTTCTGACTCAAAGCCTCCCTGGGAACTACCATATACTTTTGCATGAGGCTTATGAGAACTCAGCCCCTGCTGGTAAGCATAAGGACATTCAGGAACTTCCCTGGCTCTGCTGTTAGAGTGATTACGGTAGACTCTGAGCGTGCTCGGGTCTAGCCTTTGCCTCACAGCTGCCCTGGATTGCACTGCTCTATACGGAGGTTGCTCAAACTCTGGGAGTTTAAAGTTGATACTGGAATCACCAGCTTCTCCAAGTAAGTGAGTTTCTCTTCTCCTGGGTTTTCTAGCACAAGGGAAGGGATTATTTCTAAAGCTTATTTCTGGGTGGCTTTTTCTATTGCTGCAGGGTTTTACCCACTCGACAGCCACTATCCACACTTCTGGCTTTGTTACCTTGTACTGCAACTCTCCCACGTCTCTCGTGCTCTTCACACATGCATTCAATATCTGGCTTCTGCCTTCCAAATGTTTCACTCTGGGTTTGAGACTCACTCAGACCTTCGTGTGGGCTTGCATGCTGTCCCAGTAATTCAGACTCTCTTTCATTCCACTTCCATACTTCTCCCAGCTTCTGCTGCGCTGACCGTTGTCTCCCTTGCTGTGAGACTTGCTGGTTCACCTCCTCTCCCCCTCTAACTATTTGGGAGCGTATTATATCTCTGTGTTTCTGGGCTCCACCTCTACCCAGCTGATTCCTATCAGGCAAAGCAAATTCCCTTTGCTTGCTATCTGGGTGTGTCTTCTCAGCCCTTACCCACGTGTGCCTAGGTTGTCTGTAGCAACCATCTGACAGTTTTTTGTTTATATTGTCATGTCTTCCCTGATCACTGCTGCTGATTTCCATTTTCTCAGGCTCCAATAGGTCCACCTTGTGACAATATATATACATATAGATATATAGAGATATATCTAATATAGGAGCTAGGGCTATAAATTAGTGTGTTTAAAAAAAAATATATATATATATAACCAAAGAGGGCACAGAAACAGAAGTAATAAGCAGAGCTATGCCTGCTCGCCCTCAGTGTCTGGTCTGTAGGGCCCGCAGGGGGGTGGTGTCTGAGACCGGAGTATGCAAGGGCTGCGCGTTGGAGGCAGTTTCTGTGGAACAGGAGCTTCCGTCTGGGACTGACTTGCTCCCGGCAGCTGCCGGGGCGGCGCAGTCGGTAGAGCCTTTTAGGTGAGACCAGGGGCGAGGGGTCTTTGTCATCAGTTCCCTTAGGTCACCAGATTCCCTCCCAACCCCAGCCTGGCACTTCCTCGGTAGAGGGCGGTCTTGGAGGGTTCTCTCTGGAGTTTGTTCTCTTATTGCATAAGGCTTTTTGTATGAGACAGCAAGAAAGTCCGGGGGGTTCCCGTAAGAGGCAGTTGTTGGACAGGTCTCTGACGGAGGCTGTTTTTCCCTCCAAGCGTCCTAGACCGGAGGACGAGGAGCCTCTTTCCCCAGAGTCTGAATTGGTGGAATCGGATAGAGAATGGGGGGAAGAGGAGCTCGAGGAGGGGGAAATCCAGGAAGAGCAGGCAACAATTGTGAGGGTATTTCGCAAGGAAGAGTTACCCGCGCTGATCGGTGAGTCCTTGAAGGCCTTGAACATGTCTGTGGGGGTTCCAGAGGACGAGGAAGCCTTGGAGGACCCATTGATTCAGGCGGTCCGGAAGTCCCAGAAGGTATTTCCCGTCCATAAGGTGGTTAAGCAGATGATCCAGGAGGAGTGGGATCAGCCCGAAGCTAGCCTTAGGGGCGTGCGCTCCATGGCGCGCTTGTACCCCATACCGGAGATGGAGAAAGAAATGTTGATGTCCCCCCGGGTGGACGTGGCGGTGGCAGCCGTGACCAAGAAGACCACCATCCCGGTGGAGGGCAGTGCAGCACTGAAGGATGTTCAGGATAGGAAGCTGGATACGTTGCTAAGGCAGGCCTTTGATATTAGCGCTATGGCCCTTCAGGCTTCGGTGTGCGGAGCTTGGGTGGCCAGGGCGTGCTTGCGGTGGTCCCAGCAGTTACAGGGGGCTGGGGAGTCGCAAGTTGGAGCGCTGGGGGAGGCCGCGCTGGTGGCCAGTTCGTTGCGAGTCCAGCTGGCAGCCATCGCTTGTTACAGAGGTAAGGTGAAAGGTAAGGCCCTGGGGCAACACCCCGATGTGGTGCGGTTTCTTAGGGCGGTTAGGAGATTGCGGCCGCATCGGAGGGTGGTAGTGCCGCCTTGGGATCTAAATTTGGTGTTGGACGCTCTGGCGGGTGCGCCCTTTGAGCCGCTTGGTAGAGCTTCACTGAAGGATTTGGCGCTTAAGGCTGTATTTTTGGTAGCCATTTGCTCAGCTAGGCGAGTGTCGGAGTTGCAGGCGCTGTCCTGTCAGCCGCCCTTTTTCGTATTTTTCAAGGAGAAGGTAGTGTTGCGTACAGTTCCTTCCTTCTTGCCTAAGATAGTCTCACCTTTTCACGTTAATCAGTCGGTATCTCTTCCCTCCTTTGCTGCCGGGGGGCAGGAGGAGCGGGATGCTCGTTTGCGGCTTCTGGATGTCCGTAGAATTCTAAAGAGGTATTTGAAGCGGTCCAAGGATTTCCGTAGGTCGGAGTGCCTATTTGTGGTGTTTGGAGGACCGCGTAAGGGGGAGGCGGCGGCCAAGGCCACGATTTCTAGGTGGATCAGGCAGGCCATTGCGTCAGCTTACATTGTGAAGGGTAGACAGGTCCCGGTGGGCTTGCAGGCGCATTCCACGAGGGCTCAGGCGACGTCCTGGGCGGCATTCAGTCTCGTTCCCCCTTTGGATATCTGCAGAGCGGCGACTTGGTCGTCGTTGCATTCCTTTGCCAAGCACTACAGGTTGGATGTGCAGGCAACGGCAGATGCCAGTTTTGGTAGAGAGGTGCTTCGATCCGGCTTGGCGGGCCCTTCCCGTATTTGAACTGCTCTGTTACATCCCAGGATGCCGGGACTGGATTGTAGAGGCGATCAGGAAGAAGTAATTAGGTCTTACCTGCTAATTAGTGTTCCTGGAGAATCTACAGTCCAGTCCCTGGCCACACCCAGATTCTTAGTGCTGGATCGAAGCGCCTCGGGATGGTTAGTGGGCTCCAGAGTTGGTGTTGCTCGCGTTGCCCTGCAGTTCTGGTGGCAGGGCGGTTGGGACTGTGGCGGGGCCCTGTTGGGTGGTGAGTGCTGTGTTTGTCCATAGGTAATTTGGGGGGGCTAGGTTCTGTAAGCCTTCTCCTTTTCCTCCTCCTTCCTCTGCCTGGGGAAGGGGGATCCCGCCTCCCTCCCCCCCCCCCAGTCTGGGGCGGGAGGGGCGTGGTTGAGTTTGGTTAGTTAGTTAGTGGTTAGTTTTCTCTCCGGTTACTTTGCTTTGTCAACAGGATACTGAAGCTGGTGGGTGTGCCGGTGGGTGTGCCAGTGGGTTATATAGGTCCTGGTGACGTCAGAAGATTGACTGGCTCAGTCTCCAAGCTGCAGGTAGAGAGGCACAACCCAGGATGCAGGGACTGGACTGTAGATTCTCCAGGAACACTAATTAGCAGGTAAGACCTAATTACTTCTTTTATTTCTCCAGTGTTGTTGTACATTCCAAGTTTGGCTTTTGGGGTTCCTGATTTAATTATTGGTTTTCTATTTCTAAATTGTAATTCCTTGTTCTTTGTTTGCTGACGGTCTATGTTCTATATGTGTAACCGAGTTGAGATATTTTGTTCATGTAGTTTCTATTTGACGTGCCACTTGTTCTCTTTCCCCATTAGGAGATTTATTGGTATTCTCTGAGATGTACTGGTTTAATATTTGCAGGGTTTGGTGCTTTGTGAGTCCTGGTAGTGCTGTTATGATATGGTGGGTTTGCTATGGGTTCTAAATGGGCAGTGTTTATAATGCTTCCTAATGTGCCTGGTGGTTGGCACTGGAGTATAGTAATATAGAAATCTGGTAGTCTTTCTTTATCCAGACACTCATTAAGAGACATATTTACTGAAAATCAGCACATGTTGGCATTATACAAATATTTATGCAAATGAAGCTCCTTATGCAAATGTGGCCCCGCAATGACCCGCCCCTGGCTACAATGGACCATTTGATCCACTGAAAACTGGACTGCTGGTAATCATTATCAGTAATATTTCTCTACTTTGTCTTACATAGCACCATTAATAGGCTGCTTTTACATCAGTTATAAATGTGCAAGCATACTGATAAGTCTCCAGCTGGAACAGCATTTTAGCCAACGCTGCCACAACATCCAAGGGTGGGACCGAGAAACAATACCACAACAGGAGACAAAACAAACCATGGTACTCAACAAAAATACGACAGGAAAAGAGGGAACTCAGGAAGATTGAACGGAGATGGAGAAAAAACAAAACAACTGCCGACCAGCATCTTTATCTAACGAAGCAAAAGCAATACAATGAACACATCAACCAGTCAAAGAGGGAATTCCACACAAACATGATAAATACCTCCATCAACAAACCCAGAGAGCTTTTTGAAATAGTAAAGATCCTCACAAAAGAGCAAACAACTGAAGGGGAAGCACAAATTGATCCACAGGAATTCGCCGACCACATCAAAGAGAAATTTCACTCCACAGAACAAACAACGCCTAGCAGAACCACAAGAACGGACGTATACCCCAAAACCTGGGACACATTCTCCTCACCCTCAACAGAACAGATATCCCACATCATCTCTACAATCAACACTAGCACCGCTCCTACAGACCCATGCCCAGTGTCATGGGTCAAAGCCACCAAATCAAGCCTCATCCCAACCATACATAAAATAGTACACGACTCACTCACTCAAGGAATCATGCCAAAGCAACTAAAACTTGCATCAGTAAGACCAATCACAAAGAAAACAACTCTCGACAAAAAGATCCAGCAGCGTACCGACCAATCTCCAGCATACCCTTCCTCGCAAAAATCATTGAAAAAGCGGTTCAACTACAACTTCAGGATCACATCGACAAACATGAAACACTCGACGACAACCAACACGGATTTCGTCCCAACCACGGTGTCGAAACACTACTGATCTACCTCTTCGACAGCATCCTAAGAATAATTGACAATACCAGGAATGGAATCATAATGATCTTCATCGACATCTCCTCAGCATTCGACACAGTGGACCACAACATGCTCCTGGAAAGACTAAAAAACACTGGTATACACGGCATCGCACTGAAATGGTTCCACTCGTACCTAACCGAAAGACAGCTACAGGTCAAGGTGGGACACATCACCTCCCGACCCATCAAAATCCGTCAAGGAGTACCTCAAGGATCTGCGCTCTCAGCACTCCTATTTAACATCTACATCCAACCAATATGCAACATCATGAAAGAGAACAACATTCAATACACAATCTATGCGGACGACATCATGATATACACTCCGATATCAATCGACAACCCGGACTTCTCTAAGATAACAGACTGCCTTACACAAATGACCAATTGGTGTCAGGACAACAACCTCGCAATAAACTACAACAAGACTGAAGCTTTAATCATCACTCGGAACCAAAACTTCATACACCCACCGAATATAAAGATACAAAACACTACTATACCAATAAGGTCAGAAGTGAGATACCTCGGGGTTACGCTGGACAATAAACTCAATCTCAAGCCACACATAGGCAAAACAATACAAAAAGCCTACTACAGGATGCGAATCATCAGGAGACTGAAACCACTCCTCGCCCCAGAACACTTCCGTACCGTATGTCAAGCTCTGATAACCCCACTACTGGACTTCTGCAATCCGATATACCTTGGTCTACCGAAACAAGCCATCAAACCACTCCAACTGGCACAAAACACCGCAGCACGAATCATATCCGGAACTGCAAGACAGGAGCACATCACACCCACCTTAAAGGACTTACACTGGCTTCCAATCAGTGCACGCATCAGATACAAAACTATCATAAACCTATACAAGATAAAACAGCACACATCAGCCAACAGCCTGCACACCCTCATACAACCAGACACCAGTACACGTCCAAGAAGAAAACAAACTCACAACCGAGTCAGCACCCCAAGTGAATACAAACACACACGCAAGGACACAACAGACCGAGCACTCTCCATGGCTGCTCCAACAATATGGAACAAACTACCGGACGATTTGAGGGCAACTACAGACCTCAAGGACTTTAGGAAACAGCTGAAAACCATGCTGTTCATAGAACACTATGGACACATCACATAGTCCAAATAGCTATATATCAGCACACGTCACCGCCTAACACTGTATGTATATAAGATGTTTGTAGCACCACTGTATATAGCCCACTTTGTACATAGATCAAACTAATCTAGCACACAACACAACACGCACCCAACTAAATTTTCTCCCTCACTGCATGTATAACACACTCACACTACCAGATTGTTTGCTGTGATACCACCTTGATTATTATGATAAGGCGGTTTAGAAATACTGTTAAATAAATAAATAAATAAAATTCCAATTTACCAGAATCTGACAGAAACATTAAGAACTAATATTTGCTATAGCAAAGAGAAGATTTACTGAACCAACATTAAATCCAAGGAACACTTTCCCTTTCACTAAGGCCATAATCGCAAAACATAGTAACATAGAAGCACAGTATATGACAGAAAATAAAGACGAATATGGTCCATCTAGTCTGCCCAGTAAGGTGACTAGAGTGGTTATAACTGCTGCTCCGTGCAAGACTGGCATCTTACAATGCAAGTACACACAACAGACCTTAAGGGATTCCAAGCTGAAAGCTGTTATTGAATATTATGATAGAGAGGCCCATGCAATAGATTCTGAGGGCCGAATAGCGGGGTTGTACATCCGGGTTGGACGTACAACCCACGAAGAGGCCCTGGATGCTATTCTAAGCCCAGCACTCCCTGCACGTATAGAGGTTTTGTGCAGGGAGCGCTGGACAGGGACAGGACAGAGGCGGAGAGGGGATGGGCTAAAGCACCCGAACATAAAGGGCCTATTCAGGTCAGGGCCCTGTACGTCCACCGGTAGCCACTTAGATGCCCAGCTTATTCCACATCAAAGGTGAAATAAGTGTCGGACATGGGGGAAATCAGTTCCTGCAGCCCCCTAGATGTCATTGCGTGCCGCGGTAGGTGTCCCACTACTCGATCCAGGCCCTGACTGCCCCCACTGAGGATCAGGCAGTAGGGAAAGGGTAGTTCTTTCCATTAAGGCATTAGGAGCTCCTTCTGGGTGTGCAGGTGCCATGGTAACGGGATGCCACTACACTGGCACACCACCAGGAGTGTAGAGAGGGCTGGCTGAGCAAGTCTAAGGATGTCTCGCTTGTCAGAATTCGGGGCACACCGGACCGTCTAAGTGCCATGATTCTGCAACTGTGGGAACGTATAACTCCCGCGGTTGCAGAATCAGGTACATTTGGGGCCCATACAAATTTTGAGGTCCGTATACGCTCTTAAAATCAGCTCACATTTTTTATCACGTGAGTTATTGCTTTAGTACAAATCTAAATTAATGATATGCACAGCACACATGCACTATGAAAGAATTTTCTCTAAAATGTGCATTGAACATAGCAAAAATATTAATCCATATGCCCCAAATTTCCCCTGCGCTCACTGATCCAGAAGGAAACACCCTTTTGTTGTTTCTGCTACTATCATTTCCACAGCACAACATAATATGCAGATACATGTAAGAGGTAGACTGGTATCCCAATAATGGTGCTAAATATCTCATTATGCTTATGTAAGGCATTCAGGTATAGTTTCTGTGTAGGGATTATATATTAGTCCTGCTTCTTCAGTTTTCTCATTAAGAGATGTGCTGGTTTTCTAGGGACTGGTGTAATGTTTGCAAGGCTGTCTTTTCATAGGTTTTGTGGCCAGTTGCACGGGTGAAGCTATTTAGGGGCAGGGCTATAGCATGTATGGCCCTGTTCCCTGCATGTAGATACTGGCACATTTTTTATATAAAAAGAACTGGGTACGTTAATGACTAATAAAATGAGGGGAACTCAAGAGGTACATAGCTTGGAATGAGGTCTCTTCAAATAGTACTATTAAAATGGGGAAACTAGAGTATTGTGAAAAAGAGGATGTGGAAAAAGCAAAGGTACTTCAGATGGATTTAAATGAAGTGTGGACATATATGTCAGGTCAAATTATGTGAATCAACTGCTAATTAAGAATGAGCTAATACTACTACTGTCAGGGCTGGCCCGAGGGTTTCTGCACACTAGGCAGATCCTCCATGCCATCCTCTGAAGATTGTGGTGACCACCCGGCCTGCCATGCTGCCCACCTTCCCGGCATCCATCTTCTCACCTGTGGAGGGGGGGAGCAGCACTTTGATGCCTCATCTGTGTCGGACTTTAATGTGCCCGTGCTAGCGCGTTCCCAGCCTACCCTCTGATGCAACTTCCTGTTGGAGGGGGCAGAAGCGTCAGGACGTTGCGTCGAAGGGAGGCAGGAGCGGCACGCCGTGAACATGCTAGCACAGGCACTTTAAAGCCTAGTGCCCTCCTCCCCGAGGTGAGAAGATAAATGCTGGGAAGGGAGTGATATGGCAGGCCGGGCGGTGATGAACCTCTGCTTCGAATGGAAGGGGGGGCCGATGCCACCCACTGGGACCTGTTGCAGTTTGTGTAGTGAACGTGCCAGCCCTGACTACTATTACTATTGGAGTGGAGGAGTAGCCTAATGGTTAGAGTACTGACTTGGGAACCAAGATACCCCACTAGCATTCCTTGTGGCCTCGGGCAAGTCATTAAGCCCTCCATTGCCTCAGAAAAATCCAAATTATCAATGTCCCTGTTTTAATGTACATTGCCAAGTTTGTTACAATGTAAACCGCTTTGACTGAAATGATAAAGCGGTATAAAAAAACCCGTTAAATAAATAATTATACTAGCCTTTGGCCATGTCACCTTGAGCCCAATCTCTTCTGATCTCAGAAACTAAGCAGGGTTGGGCCTGGTTAGTATTTGAATGGGAGACCATCTTGGAATACCTGGTGCTGTAGATTTACTGTGTGGAAGAAAGGGCTGACAATTTACTTCCGGTTGTACCTTGCTGTGAGGGGATGGGTCTCCTGGAGTCGGCATTGACTCAATAGCACAAAACAGCACTACTACTAGGTGTCCATATACAGATGCTAGAAGTCTTAAAAATAAGAATTAGAATGTGTTTATGAACTTATAGACATAATAGGAATCTCAGTCTTGGTGGAAAGAAGATAACCAATGAATACTATTGGGACATTGTCAGTGGCAGCTGGCTGTCGCTGCTTTAATTTATACTCAAATATTCAGTGCCATGGCCATACCTGGCCACAGTGACATTGAATATGTAGGTTGCCCGGATAGCTAAACTGGCTAAAATTAGGTCTGCTTTGTTTTGGCCTAAATTTAGCCAGTTTAAGTTAACCAGCCAGCGACCGAATATCACTGCTGCCTGGTTAATTCTGGTGATGCCTCCGTTTAGTGTGGGAGCATACAAACCCAATAGCAGGAGATATTCAGCAGCACTAAATAGTTTAGCGCTGCTGAATATCTCATTGACTATGGTTTAAACTGCTTTGAGAATCCCCGGGCCCTGTGAATCCAGAGTATGAAACAAATGATAGCATAGATTGAACTGGTGGTAGTGGTAGTATATGTTAATAATGGCATAGAGATAAATAAGAAGACAATGCAGCAAGAAACAAATTGCACTCTCGAATATGAGGATAGGAATTTTGTGCATAATAGGGTAGAGTACAGCTGTGGAGTATACTACCATCCATCTGAACTGGATGGTGAAGCAGACTGTGAAATGCTTGCAGAAATTAGACAGGCTAGTAAATTGAAAGCACAATAATAATGGGAGATTTTAATTCCCCCGATATTAATTGGCTGAATGTCTTCCTAGACCATGCTATGGACCAGCTGCTTCTGGATTTGGCAAGAGATCTAGTTCTCATTGGAACACAGTACAAGGAGTAACAGTGGTGGAGCTCCTTGGCAATAATTATGCAAAAGGTAATTAATTTTGATGTAATCACTTAAGGAGAAAATATCAATATCGCCACTGACCAGTTAGCTTCCGGGTTCTGTGGAGACCTGGATATTGAATGCTGGTGGCAAGATATGGCCCCAGGATTGAATATTCAAGGTTAGAATTCAGCAGCAACGGCTAGCTACTTTACAAGCACTAGCTGCCACCATTGAAATCCCCGCCCCCCAAATTAATACAAAATAATTAAACGGCATAAAATAC
Organism: Ichthyophis bannanicus; assembly: GCA_033557465.1. Taxonomy (NCBI): domain Eukaryota; kingdom Metazoa; phylum Chordata; class Amphibia; order Gymnophiona; family Ichthyophiidae; genus Ichthyophis; species Ichthyophis bannanicus. The sequence goes on from CM066037.1 coordinate 130,508,838, forward strand.
AATTAATTTGCAGTTATCCTACATAGTAACATAGTATATGATGGCTGATTCAGCATCAGTTTTACCATAATATTGCTAAAAAACAAATTAATCTACACAAAAAGGGTCCAGGAACACAAGAGAAGGGCCAGGTTCTGTTCGTCTGAGAAGGCCTTCCCTTCAGACCCAGGTTTCCCCATAATATGGAGTTCACATGGAGCCCCATTCCGGGAGGGGGATGTCTTGGCTGTCTGGTCGTCCCCGCTGAAGACAGGACCGTTAGGATCCGATTCTGCTCCACGGAAACAAAAGGTTCCCATGGGAGCCAGAATCAGGCCCGAGGATGGCCTGGTGTGCCCCTTCTGCCTGCAGGGACATCCTCCCCACAGGCATCACCGGCATCTATGGCTCCATCCCCACAAAACCCCACTGCCTGACCCACAGCTGGCCTCCCTTGGGCCCGGCCCCGGCCCTGGGGGTGGCTCACTTATCCCGATTCTGCAAATTGTGCTGCTTATACCATCGCTGAGGTGGTATAAGCAGCATGCCCCAGCAGGCTCGGCAGCACGTACAGGGCTGTGACCTTAATCAGCCCTGTATGTGCTGAAGCACAGGATATATGGGGAGAGCCGGTAGGGGAATAGAGTCTAGGCGGATTGCGGTGGGACGTGCAGCCCTGCAACCCGCGTTCTAGAATGAGGGCCTAAATCCTAGTATTACAATGGAGTTAAATAGTACATATAACTATGCACAAAGCTAAATAAAGATCCAGATATATCTGGAAGTCCACTGTCCTTCTTACAGGTGATGTGGCTCATTTCTTGAGACCTTCAGGAAACAGTCCCAGTGGGGCTGACCTCTAATTTCAGACCCCACTCTTTCTGCTTCTAGCACTTTTTCTACAAATGCTTAAACTTTGGTCCCCTTTTTAGTATGCTCTCTGGGGTTTTCCAGGAATGAAAAGAATAAAGAAAAATATTCAGTCTTTAGTGGGCTTTCTAGTAGCCCTCTTGATACCACCCTCGTGATCCCCATGATTCATACTCATAAGAACATAAGAACATAAGAAATGCCATACTGGGTCAGACCGAGGTCCATCAAGCCCAGTATCCTGTTTCCAACAGTGGCCAATCTAGGTCATACGTACCTAGCAGTTTCCCCAAAAGACACAGGTTCTGCAGTGCTTGTACTAGGCCAAGCATTGATATCCTGGGTCCCTTTTTAATAGTGGTTTATGGACCTTTCCTTCAGGAACTTGTCCAAACCTTTTTTAAACCCAGCTATACTAACAGCCCTTACTACATCCTCCGGTAACAGATTCCAGAGTTTGATTACACGTTGAGAGAAGAAATATTTTCTCCTATTTGTCTTAAATAGTTTACCCTGTAGCTTCATTACATGCCCCCTAGTCCTTCTATATTCTGATAGCGTAAACAATTTATCCACGTTTATCCGTTCCACTCCATTCATTAATTTATACACCTCTATCATATCTCCCCTCAGCCGCCTCTTTTCTAGGTTAAAGAGCCCTAACCTTTTTAGCCTCTCTTCATAGGAGTAGCCTTCCATCCCCTTCACCAATTTGGTGGCTCTTCTCTGTACTTTTTCTAATACTCCATTGGTTATTGTTTCAGAATCAGTGCCACCACCACTTGCTGTCAGGATTGTTACCAACTGTCTTTAGAATTGAACTGCCAATAAATAACCCAGGCTACTTTCAAACCAATAAAGCCTTTTGCCCAAACTTCCTTCAGAGCTAAAGCAACGTTTCGTCTAAATCTTCTTCCTAAACTAAACAGAGTATTTTCTCCAAGGGCTCTTATCAGGAAAGTAAGGCGAAGCAAAGTTTTGCCTTTTCTTGAAGATTTAGGCAGACAGACTGGCAGCTCTTCACAGTTGGAATCTCTCCTGAGACTGAGCTCCTGGCTCTGCTCCCAGCTTTTATCCTCTGGCAAGCCCCACCTGTTTCAGCCATATCCTCCTGGGCTGCTTTGGAGACTGAGCCTCCCTTTTTCCCAACATTAGCAACAGGAAAATCTAGGCCTAGAATCTGCCTTAGTGATGGGATATACGCTCCATCACAATACATTAAAAAAAATAAATCTTCAAAGGAGTAAGTAGGATCATTAGATGACCAGAGGTTAAATTGGTTGCTTAGGGAAGATAAGGCCACAGCAGTAAAACAAAACAAAATGAAATGGAGTGGGTAATGAGGATACTGGGTGAATATGGGTCACGAAACTGCCACTAGGGGTCAGCCAATACTATTTTGAACAAAATAGCTGTTGGGAGGAGTGAGTGGGAATCGCTTCTACCTGTATTTCCCCCAGAGGTCCTGGGGGGTGACGAGAGGATGGGACAAAATGGACTGACCTGACCCTCAACTATGTAAAGTGTAGAGCTTAAGAAGGAGAGGCCTTTATACATTTTAGCCCCAGGTCAGGGCTAGGGATGGAAGACCACTGAACTACCAGGGATTAGAGAATTTCCATGGAAGTGGTTTGGGGGCGGGGCCTTCAATTTGGGGCAGTGGGCCCTTTTGTTTTACTGCTGTGGCATTTCTGGCATGATCCTCATTGATGGGAGCTGAAGACTCCTGCTGGCACTCCACACCACGTCACGGCACCTCTAACCTGATCTTCGCCAGTGAGAGCTGAGGACTCCTGCTGGCACTCTACACTGCGCCATAGCAGTTCTAATCTGATCTTCGCCAGTGAGAGCTGAGGACTCTTGCTTGCACTTCACACTGCAGCGGCAGCTCTAGACTGATCTTCACCAGTGAGAGCTGGGGATTCCTGCTGGCACTCCACACTGTGCTGCAGCAGCTCTAACCTGATCTTCGCTGGTGAGAGCTGGGGACTCTTGCTGGCACTCCACACTGCGCTGCAGCAGCTCAAACCTGATCTTCGCCGGTGAGAGCTGAGGAATCCTGCTGGCACTCCACACTGCACTGCAGCAGCTCTAACCTGATCTTCGCCATTGAGAGCTGAGGAATCCTGCTGGCACTCCACACTGCGCTGCAGCAGTTCTAACCTGATCTTCGCCAGTGAGATCTGAGGACTCCTGCTTGCACTCCACACCGTGTCATGGCACCTCTAACCTGATCTTTGCCAGTGAGAGCTGAGGACTCCTGCTGGCACTCCACACTGCACCATGGTAGCTCTAACCTGATCTTCGCCAGTGAGAGCTGAAGACTCCTGCTGGCACTCCACACTGCACCATGGTAGCTCTAACCTGATCTTCGCCAGTGAGAGCTGAGGACTCCTGCTGGCACTCCACACCGCGTCACAGCATCTCTAGCCTGATCTTTGCCAGTGAGAGCTGAAGAGTCCTGCTGCACTCCACACTGCGCCATGGCACTTCTAATCTGATCTTCGCCAGTGAGAGCTGAGTACTCCTGCTTGCATGTCACACTGTGCCGCGGCACCTCTAACCTGATCTTCACCAGTGAGAGCTGGGGACTCTTGCTGGGACTCCACACTGCGCTGCAGCAGCTCTAACCTGATCTTCGCCGGTGAGAGCTGGGGACTCCTGCTGGCACTCCACACCGCGTCATGGCACCTCTAACCTAATCTTCGCCAGTGAGAGCTGAGGACCCCTGCTGGCACTTCACACTGTGCTGCGGGAGCTCTAGACTGATCTTCGCCATTGAGAGCTGAGGATTCCTGCTGGCACTTCACACTGCACTGCAGCAGCTCTAACCTGATCTTCACCGGTGAGAGCTGAGGACTCCTGCTGGCACTCCACACTGCGCTGCAGCAGTTCTAACCTGATCTTCACCGGTGAGAGCTGAGGACTCCTGCTGGCACTCCACACTGCGCTGCAGCAGCTCTAACCTGATCTTCACCGGTGAGAGCTGAGGACTTCTGCTGGCACTCCACACTGCGCTGCAGCAGCTTTAACCTGATCTTCACTGATGAGAGCTGGGGTCTCTTTCTGGCACTCCACAACGCGCCGCAGCAGCTCTAACCTGATCTTCACCAGTGAGAGCTGGGGACTCCTGCTGGCACTCCACAACACGCCGCAGCAGCTCTAACCTGATTTTCACCGGTGAGAGCTGGGGACTCCTGCTGGCACTCCACAACGCGCCGCAGCAGCTCTAACCTGATCTTCACAGTTGAGAGCTGGGGACTCCTGCTGGCACTCCACAACGCGCCGCAGCAGCTCTAAACTGATCTTCACAGGTGAGAGCTGGGGACTCTTGCTGGAACTCCACAATGCGCCGCAGCAGCTCTAACCTGATCTTCACAGGTGAGAGCTGGGGACTCTTGCTGGAACTCCACAATGCGCTGCAGCAGCTCTAACCTGATCTTCACAGGTGAGAGCTGGGGACTCCTGCTGGCACTCCACAACGCGCCGCAGCGGCTCTAACCTGATCTTTGCCAGTGAGAGCTGGGGACTCCTGCTGGCACTTCATTCTGATTTATTTGGAATGTATCTCAGACAAACAGTTGCAGATGAGTGAATAGATGGACAGACAACTGATCCTTGACAATGGTATTGTCTGATGTGAAACATACCTAAAAATGTATTTTGATGCAACATGTAAATCATTTTGAATTTTTTTCCTTTTTAAAATAAATGTTTCACTGTGTTTGCTTTATATCTAGATGATTTCTTCTTTCATTCTCCGTTTTTTTATTTCTTCCTTTTCAGATTTTTTCCCTTGTTTGTTTTCTTTTCCTTTTTACTGCTTTTCACACTTTTCCCCTCTCTCCTCTACTTCTCATGTATCCTCCAAGTCTCCTGCTTTTGGCTGCTTTTCCCTTTTCCTCTCTCTTCTATCAGTTTGATGCTCCCTTCCTTCCTTCTGTTTCTCTTTCTCTCTATTCACCGCCTTTGCTGTCCCCATTTCCCTCCCCAGTCTGTTGCTCTTGTGATGGTGGGGCTCTGTCTGTGAGTACAGTGGTTTAGAAGGGGTTAATTGCTGCCACTCTTTCAGCTTCATTGAGCTTTGTCCTTTAGTGATTCAGGAACGCCAGCTCTTCTACAAGTCCACTATTGTACTATACAAAGTATAGTATCAATGGGAATCTTTCTGTTTCTATTTTCAAGAGTTTCACCAGATACTGACATATAGTTACACAGTGCCCATCCTTGGGAATAAATTCAGCAAGAAATATAACACTCTATTATTTCTATTTAATGCTGGTTTATGTTATACCAGCAAAATGGGAATAATAACTCCAAAATAAATAGGGACAGTGAATCCTTTTATTTACTCCTGTGAACAGTTACCCATACAGAAGAGAGTATTAATTGTTCCCTTTGGTTACAGAGGATAGGGAATGATGTTACCAATTTCAGATGATTATTAAGCTGTCAGATAAAAGGAGAAACAAAAAAGGAAAATAAGGTGATTCCTTTTTACTGAACTAACTTAATACGTTCTTGGAGTAGCTTTCGAAGGTTAAAACCTTCTTCAGGTCAGGACAGTATGAGCAACCGATGACAATAACATAATTTCCTTAGCGTTCCTCCAGTTTAGTCCTCCACCTCTGGGTTGGTAACCTCCTCCTGCAGCTTGGAGACTGGGCATGTCAAAAAACTGTGACATCACTGGATATAGCCTGCTGGTCTCTCCCATCAGCCCCAGTGTGTCCAGTGACCAGTCTCCATGCAGCAGGAGGATGTAGTGAGCTTAGGTGCTGGGCTCACTAGAGGAACAGTTAAGGAGTAGTTAGTAGAGTAGATTGTTTCAGATTTTATTTCATGACCTATAATTTACATTTGTTTTCAGGGTGTTAAAGTCCTTACAAAAACAAAAAAAAGGCTGGAGTCCGGGGGCATTGAACAGGTGACTCTCTGTTTCTCCCTTTGTTCATGACTGCCCCGGCTATCCATGCTGTTCTCCCCTCCTGGTTGGGAAGGAGGGGAGTGGTACAGCAGCGCAGGGTCCGGCTTTTCAGCACCAAGGTGTCAGTGCGCCTCGTGGCAGACTCTGCAGGGCCACATTGCTCTCTCTGTGGTGGCGGTTCGGCTTGATTACTAAAAGCCACGCCGCAGATGGCAGGGCTGCCATTCGGAATGGTGAAGAGAAGTGCGTGGCCAATTTTAAGGTGAAGCGGGGTAAGTGCTCCGGTGGCTCGCCGGGTGCTAAGCAGCTGTGCAGGGCATAGTCTGGATTTATCTGAGCAGTAAAGCAGACCTGCCTAACCATGGGCCATTGGTTCCCGCGCTTTTAAGCGTGAGCACCATCAGCAGGTGGCTTTCTTGACATGAGCTCCGGCTGTTAAACCCTTTGGTTTAGGGTTTTTTACTTTTAATGGTTAAAATTTACTTGTTTAATTTGATTTCTTTAATTTGATTTCCTTTCAGCCCTGCTATGTGTTGGAACTGCCTTTTCTGTTTTTATTTCCAGAAAAAAAAGAGGAGTTCCCTTAGTTCATATCACTGTTTAGTGCTTCTACCACATAGCCTGGAGGGGAACATTTAATTTTTATACATATCTGATGCCATCGTGCCCTTGGTGTTGAGGGGGGGGGGGGGGGCGGTGCAGGCAAAGGCAGGCTTCGACGCGGGAATCACCAGGCTTGCGCAGCCACTTCTTAATATAGGGTGTATAGAACCTAGCAAGTAGATTAATCATGAGCAGGGAATGTTTCGGAGTCGTTTTTCTTTTTCAAAGTTGTTTGCTCGGGTTCCCCTATTACTTAAGGACCTGTAGAGCGGTCAGAGCAGGAGACTCTTCAGACTATAGAGGAAATGTGCTGTAGGGGGAACTTCCTGTTAACTAATCACTTTCCAATCACCAAACCCTTAGGTTTTTTTTTCTTGAGTTTTGTTAATGATCTGTGTTGGAAGATTAGAGAGTAACGTCTCTAGGATGAGAGCGGCGATCTCAGTACCCTCGTGTATGAGGGATGTGACCGTGAAGCAGTGTCTTCGTCTTTGGTACTGAACTGCCACGGGATATCTGTGGGGGCCTGAGGTCCTCGTGGTTGGGACGGGGTGTCTCAGGCTGGGGGGACAGGGGTTCTAGTCCCTCTTGGGGAGGCCTGCCCCTTAACCCTCCGTGGTCCACTGTGTTCATTGGTAAATAAGGCAGCATAGAAAACTGGTAGGATAAATAAATGTATGGTTGATTTACTTTTTCCCCCTCTACCTTCCTCGATCTTTTTGGATCTTGTGAGCTAGTTCTGTTTCTAGATATTTCTTCTTATTAAGCCTTACGGGGCATTTGCAGTTTCCTTCGGTCATTTTTAGGTTTGATTTTATTTTATTTTCTTCATAGACTATGTGCCTGAGCCGGGGGAGGAGCACTGCGCTGGGGGTTCGGTTGCATGCCTGGAATCAGTGTGAGGGAGTTCCTGGGGAGTGTGTCCAGTCCTCCCTCTATATTGGCCAAGCCTCGGTGCCTAAGATAGAAGGGTATCAAGGGGTGTGCCTATCACTTAGTCCTTAAGCATTCCTTGTGTTATACAGCTCAAAGCTTAATCTCCAGAAACAAGCAGGAATGTAGTCTTCACATATGGGTATCGTCGGTACCGACGGAGCCTGCGCGGGAACGCTCCCCAGCGTCCAATAAGAACGCTTTTGGGAGCATCCCTCAGCACATGCGCGCTGCCTTTCCAACTGTCCCTCTTCAGTTTTTCGTTTTCCGCGGAGCCGACAGGATCCATACCCTGTCACCGCAGAAAATTCGTCTTTAAAATTGTTTTCTTGTGGTCACGTTTGCCTGCCGCACGACGCTTACCGGTACTGCTGGTTCTTTTCTTTTCTTTTCCAAAAAAAAAAACACCTTATACTTTGAGCTGTTTCTCTTCAGAAACTTTTCTTTTTGGTGCTAGGCGCCATTTTTGGGCACTAGGCCCCATATTCCTAAAACATGGAAAAAACAACTAGTGGTTTTAAAAAATGTACTAAGTGTGGCGGTACTATTTCTGTCTCTGACACCCATGATTGGTGTCTCAAATGTTTAGGGCCTGAACATTCTCCATCTGAATGTCTCTCCTGTATGGGGATGACTAAAAGAGGAAGACAGAACCGGGCTGCAAAGCTCGGTACCCTCTTTTCTTCGGATGCCAGATCCATTGCATCAACATCTTCAAGGGCCTACTCTTCCTTCCATGGATCTCAGGTAACTAAACATAAAAGCCGGTCCTCAAAGGGTAGCTCTCCTGCTAAGCATCGAGAGGCCATTGGCATTGCCCTTGAGGGAACCACACCGGCAAAGCAGCCCTGACGGGAGGCTTCGGCTTCCAAAGCATCAATGGGGCTCCAGGATGTTCTCGAGGCCCCCGACCTCGCAAGAATTACCTGTGCCATGCTCAGGGTTTCCGGTCGTTTTCTCTGGTACCGATACCCAGGCATCAGCAGCGTCGATAAACCAGAGGTTCCTCGCTATCGAACGCAGCATCGCAGCTCTTCTCTCAGCTGCGGTACCGTTGGTCCAACGGGCACCGGTACCGACATCGACACTGATGCCGTTACCTACACTGGCTCCGGTACCGGTACCGACGATACCAGTACCGACGGTACCGGCCCCGGTGGGAATTCTTCCCACGCCATCTTTGACTGGAATCGACAGATCGGTACTGGATCAACTCGGTACCGACTTCGATTGATACCAGGACCGTGCTTTGCATGAGCATCGTGGTCAGGAATACTTCGAATCCTCTGATTCTGAAGACTCTGACAATTCTGCTGGTACTAGAGGATTTCTCCCAGAGGATCCCTCTTCTCCCCAACGCAGAATGTTACCTCCAGAGGACATGTCTTTTCAGGATTTTATTCGTGATATGGCCAAGGGCCTTTCAATCACGGTAGCTCTTGAAGAGGAACCCAGAGCAAAGGAATTGGAAATTCTCCAATATCCTAAAGCTCCAAAGGAGGCAGCCACTCTGTCCATCCATGAAATTCTGCATAACCTGATGCCCAGAATGTGGGAAACACCTCTGACTATTGTGGTGAACAGCGCCCTCCTGAGCCTATGGAGATAGTAGAAAATCCTGAGGGTCAGCAGGATTTATACCAAAATGACAGGGCAAGGAAAAAAGAGAGACTCTATTCCTCAGAGCTGAGTAGGGAGACCAGCCCAGGGGAGGAGCCCTGCAGTTCTGATTGGGCACACCCAGCCCTAGGAAGGGGCGTGTCCAAAAGAGAATGTACATTTAAACCAGAGCATGGCTCTGAAGAGAGAGGACGAGTAAGGGAAGGACGGATAAGAGACCCGAGTAGAGGACGGATAAGAGACCCGAGTAGAGGACCGACAAGAGACCCGAGTAGAGGAAGCACGAGTGGAGGTGGTACAAGGAGTACAAGGAATATAGGAGGTAAAGGAAGGAAGGAATATTGGAAGAAGAAACAAGGGGATGGTTGGAAAGCCAGTGGAGTGATTAATGATACTTTGGAACCTGGCATAAGAAGAAAACCTGCACAATCCTATTCCAGGGAAATAAGCAGAAGTCCCACGCAGAGAGGATTTAACCTTGAAGTGGATAGCCCTTGGAAGGCATCGCCTTGGGGGAGAAAGACTTCAGGACAAGCACAGGTGAAAGAGCAATCATTCCCTGAAACGTCGTTTGTGCCGGAGAGCAACAAACAGATCAGCTGGAGAGCCTGGGAGCCGTCTGCAGGCAGAAGTGCTGCACAAACAGTGAGTAATTGGCCACCCGGCTGCCAAGCTGAATATAGAGATAATTCTTCCTCCTATGAGTCAATTGCTAAAGAAACTAGCAATTATCCTAATACCTTTATCTTAAAGGAAGAGAAGACAAACAGCCTTGAGCAGAAGGGAAAAGCTATAGCAGATAGTAGTGCCCTCTCTCATAAGGAACAGGCTGAATTGCTACTTCAGAGCTTCCAACAGTTTTTAGACTTACAGGCTAGAAAACAGCTAGTATCACAAGAGGCAAATAATTCAGCACAGCTTGAAGGAGTAACCCAGGGAAATACAAGCATACCTGAGTGTGAACAAATGGACTGTACATTTTGTTGTATAGGAAAGCCAAGCTGAAGGGAACTGCCTTTATCGTGTGTGAGCTGAGTTCTGTAAAGCTGTTGTATTGCCGTGAAAATGGAAGTTCTAATTACCTCCACCTGATTCTCAGCATAGTGAAAGTAACTGTGGCTGTAAGAGGTGCAGTGAAGCCAACTGACCTCTGGAGGCAAAAGAGAGCAATTTGCTGGAAAGTGAAAAAGCAGCATTTGTATTTTGAGTTGCATTTAACCTGAGTTTCCGTTTGCCTTTTTGAAGCACCCTTGTTTGCATTATTATATGCCATGTGATGGAACATTTACCTTTTGCTTTAATAAAATACTTATTATAAAGAAACCACAACTACAGTTTCTTTAATTCGGAGTGAGAAGAACTGGAACTACAACTCCCAGCCTTCCTGGGGGCAAAGGTTTCCTCCTTCCCTCACGAAGTACAGCGGCTGCTCATGTCCTTAACCCCTTGAGCCGGGCAGGGTCGCCGCACTATATCTCCTCACTCTAGGAGACTTGATACTATGTATCAAGTTCCCCCATGTCCTGGATTTCAAAAGACTCAGCTGCCACACCATTCAATGGTGGTGGAGTCAGTCATGCGTAGGATGAAAAGTGCAAAGAGGCATGCATCCAATCCTCCAGGTCGTGAATGCAGGACTCTGGATGCTTTTGTGCGCCAAACTTTTCAGGCTTCCATGCTTTCAGCTAGGATCAGTTCATATATACTGTATATGGGAATGTTCCTCAAGGAAGTTACAGGAGATTTTGAGCTTATGAGCCCATTTCTCCCAGATGACAAGAGACAAAACTTTCTTGCTCTAGTTAAGCATGCTCACGATGTCTCCAAGTTTGTAAATCGTGCAGCCTTTGACTGCTTGGAATGCATCAGCAGAACCTCTGCTATTGCCATTGGCGCACGACGGATTGCCTGGCTTCAGGCATCAGACTTGGAGACTTGGGTACAGGACAAGTTAGGCAACATTCCTTGCACGGGAGAGAATCTCTTCAGCAAGAACTGGCAGGAAAAGGCTATGTTTATGTTTATTAGCTTGCTAACGAGTTGGATGCTGACAATACTACTCTAGATAGATTGTCGAAATCTACAGCCACTCCAGCCAAAAAGAAGTCTTATAAAAAACTCTCTTTCAGCAAAAAGAGGAAATTTTATCCTTTCTATACCCAGCAGAGTCAATCTCAGGGTCAGGTTGCCCAAAAGGGACAAACGACAGCAAAAGAAGCCAAAAGGCCCCAGAGCCCAACAAGCTCTGCAGGTTCAGCCCCCTCAAGGGCTTTGACTCCTTCTTAGAGAGCTTAGCCTTCCTGCCTCTGAGGGGCCTCCAAACCCCCAATATCCCAGGCAGGTTATGCCACTTTGCCAACAGATGGCATCAGATAACAGCAGAAGATTGGACTTTGTCCATTGTAGGAGAAGGGTACAAGCTTCATTTTCACAGCATGCCCCCTCCTACAATTCTAAAGCAATTCAGTTCTCAAACCTCCGCAAACAATCTGCTAGATCACAAGGTCTCAACACTTCTTGCCCAAGGGGCAATAGAGGAGGTACCCATTCTTCAATGGGGTGCAGGGTTCTACTCCCCCTATTTTCTTATTCCAAAGAAAACAGGAGGACACAGGCCCATTTTAGACCTCAGAGAATTGAACAAATACCTGTTTCAAGAGAAGTTCAAAATGATTTCTCTAGGAACTCTTCTGCCATACCTTCAAAGCCAGGTTTGGCTTTGCTCTCTAGACTTAAAGGATGCATACACTTACATTCTGATCCATCCAGATCACAGGAAATTCTTACGATTCCTTTTCAGGGGAAAACATTTCCAGTACAGGGTTCTTCCCTTTGGTCTAGCTTCAGCACCAAGGGTATTCACGAAATGTATGGCAGTAGTAGCTGCATTTCTATGAACCCTGGGGATATTCGTCTTCCCTTACTTAGATGACTGGCTCATTCGAACCCCTACAGTTGCAGAGACCAGCACTGCACTGTCTCGCACAATGCAAATCCTCCAATACTTGGGGTTGGTAATAAACTTCCCAAAATCCCAACTTGTTCCTTCCCAATGCCTGGAATTCATAGGGGCCTGTCTAGATACCAGACAGGCAAAGGCTTTCCTTCCACAGGCCCGGTGTCTTTGCATAATGCAACTAGCTTCTCAAGCAGCAGGGAAATCCTCCCTAACTGCTCGAGAGCTACTACAGTTGCTGGGACATATGGCATCCACAGTTCATGTAGTCCCATATGCTTGCCTCCACATGCGAGCAGCTCAGTGGACCCTATCTACACAGTGGACACAGGCCACAGGTCATTTATAGGACAAAATAATAAACTCTCAACGACTAGTTTTGTCCCTCCAATGATGGCAATCCCTAGAAAATCTGACACTGGGGTCTCCTTTTCATCAACCCGTTTTTCAGACCACCCTAACAACAGATGCATCGCAGGTGGGTTGGGGAGCACACCTGAATCATCTCTCTACCCAGGGAACCTGGACTCCACAGGAGGCTGGTCTACACATAAACCTCCTGGAATTAAGAGCAATCTATTTAGCTCTTTGAGTATTCCACACCCAGCTCAGCTACAAGACAGTCCTAGTCCAGACGGACAATCAAGTAGCAATGTTCTGTGTGAACAAGCAGGGCGGGACAGGCTCTCTGTCGTTATGCAATGAAGCTTTACGACTGTGGGCCCTTGCCAGAGAGTATCAAATTCACCTTCTAGTGGTATATCTTCCAGGCATTCAAAAACTTGACAAAGACTCTATATTAGAACCCCTATCAAAATTCTGTGACCTCTTCCTGCAACCAGCGGCGTCCAAAGTCTGTTCTTACATTCGAGATACAGGAGATTTTTTTGAATCAATTGAGGGGTTGCTCTGATGTTCGTGCATATACGTATCTGGTCTCCCTTGACGTTCAATCCCTTTATACCAACATTGATCAAGGTGAGGCAATTACTTGTCTACGGAGTTACACCTTAGACCTTCCAGATCGGATTCCTAAATCATTTGTGCTAGATTTGTTGGAGCTGGTTTTAAGTAATAATTACTTTTTGTATCAACAACAGTTCTACAAACAGATTCATGGCATTGCTATGGGGGCTACCGTTGCCCTGTCTATAGCGACCCTTTTTATGGCAGCTTTTGAATCGTCCTACATTTATATGATGTGGCATTTCAATTTGTTCCTTTCTGGAAGAGATTTCTTGACGATGTTTTTTTCATCTGGACGGGTTCTCGGGAGGATCTGGATCAGTTTTTGAGGAGATTAAATTCCCATGTGGCACGTATCCAATTTACAGCGCAGATAGACCCCCATCGTATTCAATTTTTGGATATTTGGGTAGTCCTGACTCCTCAAGGTTTTGAGACGACCCTATATCGAAAGCCTATTCAGCGGAACACCTTGCTACATTTTGATAGCTTCCATCCTCGAGCGCTTAAACGGGGTCTTCCTTTTGGTCAGTTCCTGCGTCTCCGGCGGAACTGTTCGACCTTGGCTGATTTCCATTTTCATGCAAAGGAGTTAAAATTACGTTTGGCTAATAGAGGGTATCCTCTGGATGTTGTTGAACGGGCATTTAAGAGGACCCGTCATTTGCATCAGGATTGGCTTCTTTTTCCAAGAAATACTACGTCTCTGGATTCGGTGGTTACTGGGGTTCTGCCTTACACCCCTAATATGCCTCAAGTCACTAAGTTGTTACATCGTTTTTGGCCAATTCTGGGATCCCATGAATGTTTTCGGGATGTTCCTTTGCGGGTTGCTTACTCCCGTACAGCTAATCTACGGGATTTAATCATGCACACTACTTCTTTGCGGCACGGGGATAATGGTCACTTTGCCTGTGGACAGTGCCTGTACTGCTCTTTTACGATGGAGGGTCCAGATTGGTTGATATACACACCTCTCGCACCTATACTACTATTTGGCATACTGACTGCACCACTTCTTTTGTAGTATATTTGATTGTATGCCCTTGTTCATTTTACTATGTGGGGCGGACCACACGGGTAGTGAAAACACATTTGGCTGAACATGCCTCTCGACTACGCACTAAGACTCTTTCTGCCCCTATGGTGGACCATTGTTTGACAGTGGGGCATGATTTTTCCTCGTTACGCTGGCGGGTTTTGGATTTTATCCCTGCCGATCCCAGGGGTGGCGACAGAGAACATCGTCTTCAATGGCAAGAACAACATTGGATATATTCTTTGGACTCCATTGCCCCTCGGGGTCTTAATCTTCAGGTGGATTGGCATACTATCATCTGAATGACTTTTGGCAGGCTCCTGTTGGGGGTTTCCCTGTTAAGTGGTATTCCCTCTGTTCGGGGTGTTTCTGTCTTGTGATTGGAGGATTTGAGCTGTTATTGAAAGCTGACGTCAGACGCCGATGCCTATTTGGTGTGATACACCTTCGTGGTTTTTTCATTCAAGCTCTGAGTTTTTGCCAGTCTGGATGGGCCTGAAGCAGGGTGTTTAACATTTTCATATTTGATGTCACACCCGAAACGTGGAGCCACGTCGTCATTGAGTTTTGCTGGCATATCCTTGCGGTGCGGGGCAGCACTATGCAAAAGCTAAGTTTTTGGATTTTGAAATTTTTAATCCACATATTTATCTTTAATAAAAGGAATTGCCACAGTGGTGCCTGGACTGAATTCCCGGCACTGTGTTGGCATACTCCGACAAAAAGAAATTATGCACAATTGCTTTGTGTTTTGTGGGGGTGTTTTGTTTTTCTGAAATCTTTTGTTTTTGGGTTGTTAGATTGATTTCAGCGGTTTTTTGTTTTGGATTCAAAAACTTTGGGCAGACAAACTCAGTCGAGAACTGCTGCCTCACGAGTGTTCCCTCCACCTGGACCAGGTGGCAAAGATATTTCATCTCTGGGGCACTCCAGACATAGACCTCTTCGCAAGTCCACTGAATGCCAAACTTCCCCGGTTCTGTTCCAGGATTCTGGCTCACAATTGTCAGACAAGGGATGCCTTACTCCTTCACTGGGGTCAGGGCTTCCTTTATGCCTTCCCACCCATTCCCCTCATCCCCAAAACACTCTTCAAGCTTCAGAGAGACAGGGGTCACATGATTCTCATAGCGCCACGATGGCCACGCCAACTGTGGTATCCCCTGCTTCTACATCTCTCTCAAGCTGCACCTCTGGAGTTAGGGCATGCTCCAGATCTCCTTTCCCAAGAGAATGGGACGCTATGGCACCCGAATCCCCAGTCCCTGCATCTCACAGCCTGGTTGCTGAAGGCTTAGACCTCCAGGATTTCAATCTGTCCCAACAGGTAAAGGATATCCTTCAGGCTTCTAGGAAACTTTCCACAAGAAGATCTTATGCCTTCAAGTGAAAACGTTTTACCATATGGTGCTCCAAGAAGGGATTAGACCCCCTTGGCACATACCCTTAGAATCGATACTAGATTATCTCCTTCACTTATCGAATTCTGGTCTAAAGACCAATTCGGTAAGAGTCCATCTTAGTGCAATTGCAGCTTCTTATAAGCCTCTGAATGGACAACCAATTTCCTCTCATCCACTCATTTCCAGATTTATGAGAGGTCTTCTATTAACCAAACCTCCCATTAAGTCACCACCGGTGGCATGGGATCTAAATCTAGTTCTCGGCAGCTCATGAAGCCACCTTTTGAGCCTTTAGCCACTACAACCCTTAGGTTTTTGACCTGGAAGGTCATCTTCCTAATTGCAATCACCTCTGCATGTTGCATTAGTGAACTGCAAGCTTTAGTAGCTAATCCTCCTTATACTAGGTTTCACCATGATAAGGTTGTTCTTAGAACTCATCTAACACTTTATGCCAAAGGTGTTTTCGCCTTTTCATTTAAATCAATCAATTTATCTTCCTGTATTTTTTCTGAGGCCTCACGCCTCTAATGCAGAAAGAAACCTTCATACTTTGGATTGTAAAAGGGCCTTAGCCTTTTACCTACAGAGAACACAGCAACATAGAAAGTCCTTGCAACTTTTTATAGCTTTTGACCCTAGTCATTTGGGACAACCAGTCTCAAAAAGAACTTTATCTAAATGGATTGCCCAATGCATATCCTTTGCTTATGAGAGTAAGGGTCTTCCTCTTCAGGACCATGTCACAGCTCATAACGTGAGAGCCATGGCAACTTCTATGGCTAATCTCCACTCTGTCTCTATCGATGACATTTGTCGAGCAGCCACCTGGGCTTCGGTACACACCTTCACAGCCCACTACTGCCTGGATAAAGCCTCCCATCGGGATGCCTTCTTTGGCCAAGCTGTTCTTCAAAATCTCTTTCAGACCTAAATCAACTCCTACCCACCAACCCTGGTGGAATGCCAGAGATCCATGGGAGGAAGGATTCCCACCTTTCCAGGGTGGCACCTTCCTGTGGCTATCTCCCTGGCATCTTCAGCTATGGAGTCCCCATATGTGAAGACTACATTCCTGCTTGTTCCTGGAGATAGCGTAGTTACTCACTTGTAACAGGTGATCTCCGGGAACAGCAGGAATTTAGTCTTCACAACCCACCCACCCACCTCCCCTAGGAGTTGTCTCTCTATCTCTTTGTCTCTTTCCTCTCTCCCTTTATCCTTTTCACTCAGCTACAAACTTAACTGAAGAGGGACAGTTGGAAAGGTGGGAAGGCAGCGTGCATGTGCTGAGGGATGCTCCCAAAAGGGTTCTTATTGGACGCTGGGGAGCATTCCCGCGCAGGCTCCGTCGGTACCGACGATACCCATATGTGAAGACTAAATTCCTGCTGTTCCCGGAGATCACCTGTTACAGGGGAGTAACTACGTTTTCTCTGCACAATGGCTTCATGCAGATATGTACGAAAGGCCTAATCTGTTAGGCCATGGTATCGCAGTGCCATCCTCAGAGTGCGGTGTGCCTGGTCAGGCGACCTGAAAGGTTGCTATTTTGTTACTTTCGCCCGAGAAGGATCTACTGAAAAGTCAGAGCCAGGAATAAATATGGTATAAAAAAACAAACAAACAATGAGATTTCTGCATATAGATTTGTAGCAGTTTCAGTCCTGTGAGAAAACAGCAAGGGAAGACATACAAGAAATGTATGGAGTTAGGAAGTTAGTGGATAGGCAGCATATAAAATCCGCCCATCTGTCTAGGCTCAATGAGTTTCCACTCGTTTGGGGGGTAACCCAACGAGGTACATTTGCTTCTAGAGCTTGAGGATTTCGGGGCAGGCGGAGAGCAGGAAGGGGATCCTCAGCTACCTCTTCTGCGACTGTCTGACATCCACAATGAAGCAAGGCAGGCGGCAGTTCAGTCATTAGGAGGGGATCTTCGGGAGTTTCTTCCTGTCGGAGCCCAGATGCTGCCAGAACAATGGATGGTAGGATGGATGGAAGGACGGATCCCTGTTACCGATTTTGGAAAAAAAAAAAACAGAGCATTGAGGCTTTCAAGTTAAGCTGCTCCGGTGGTTGATCTTGCAATTGGTCATCCTGGAGGTTTGCCAAGAGGAATTCTTGACTTACCGCAACCTCACGGAGGCGGGTCTACATGTTCCGAGCTGAGCGGATCATCGGATGTACCTGGGATTGGCTTTTTCCCGAGGTTTATCGAATGTTTCTGAGCCTTGCTCTGCCCAGGGCGCGCTGTCAGTTCCAAGCGTTGCCTTTCGGCTTGGCAGCGCCGCAAACCTTCACCAAGATTATGGTGGTGGTGGCAGCGGCGTTAAGGAAGAAAGGCATTCTCGTCCATCCTTATCTGGACGACTGGTTAATTTGAGTGAAGTCCAAGGTGGAGAGAGTTCAAGTTACGGACCAGGTGGTGAAATTCTTGCAGTCTCGGATGAGTGGTCAATCCTACCAAGAGTCGCTTGGTGCCATCCCAGGATCTCGAGTATCTGTGGATGCGTTTCGACACTTGGAAGGGAGCAGTATTTCTATCGGACTGCCGGATTCGCATTGTGCGGTGCTTGGTATGCAGGTTCCGAGCCGCTCAGGCGCCTTTGGCGTGGAGTTATCTCCAAGTGCTGGGGTCTATGGCGGCGTCTTTGGAGGCGGTGCCAGGGGTCAGGTATTATATGAAGCCTCTTCAGCGGGCATTGCTCCGACGGTGGTCACCGCAGGACGACTCATTCAGCAAACGACTCCCCTGTCCTCCTGAGGTCCAACAGTCGCTGCGCTGGTGGCTGATGCCGGGATCCTTGGAAGCCGGGATGCCTTTAGAGCATTCGGAGTGGCTCCCATTGATGATGGATGCAAGCTTCGCGAGATTGGGGGGCACATTGTGCAGAGTTCTTCGCGCAAGGCACTTGGTCCATTCCAGAGAGCACATGGTCCATCAACCAGCTAGTAACTGAGAGCGGCGATGCTCGCGCTGCAAACTTTCGAGAGGTCTGTGAAGGGGCGGGCCGTGTGAGTGCTATTGGACAATTCTGCGATGGTGGCCTACATCGATCGGCAGGGCGGCACGGGAAGTGCTGCCATGGAGGAAGAGGCAGAGGCGCTGTTCGCCTGGGTGGAACTTCGATTACCAGCGATTTCGGCAGCGCATGTTGTGGGAAAAGAAAATGTGATGGCGGATTTTCTCAGCAGAGTCCAAGTGGATGCGGGAGAATGGGAGTTGCATCCGGACGTGTTTGTGCAAATAGTTCTCAGGTGGGGTACACCAATAATGGATCTGATGGCGACCTTTCAATCAGCAATGGTGAGTCGTTTCTTCAGCAGACGTCGGGAAAGCATGTCAGAAGGGATCGACGTGCTGATGCAATGTTGGTCGACGACAGGTCTTCTCGATGTAGTTCCCCCGTGGGCGCTCATAGGTCAGGTGGTTTGGCGTATCGAGGCGCATCAGGGAAGGGTACTGCTGGTGACTCCGGACTGGCCAAGGCATCCGTGGTAGACTGATCTCATTAGATTGTTCGACAGGGAGCCTTGGAGGATGCCGGTGGCAAGGAGTCTGTTACTGCAAGGGCTACTGCAGATGCCTCAAGTGGATCGGTTCTCGCTTACAGTTGGCCATTGAAAGGGCGAGGCTAAAGAAGAGAGGATATTCGGGGGCGGTCATTGCGACTTTGCGTCGAGCAAGAAAGATGTCTACCTCGTTGACGTATGTTCGCATATGGCGTATTTTCGAGGATTGGTGCTCCCAGAGACAAGTGCGCACGGCGACAAATTCAGTTCCTGTGGTTTTGAATTTCTTACAAGAAGGTTTTGATAAGGGTATAGCGGCCAGTTCCGTAAGAGTCCAGTTGGCCGTTCTTTCGTGCTATAGCGGCAAAGTGCAAGGTGTGGCTTTAGGAGCGCAGGCAGATGTCTTATGTTTTCTTAAGGCAGTAGCTAGGCGGCGTCCCTCTCGTCGAATTGTGGTTCTGCCATGGGATCTCAATTTGGTCTTAGGGGCTTTAACCAGATAACCCTTTGAACCATTGCATAGAGCGACTGTTGAAGATTTAACTCTGAAGATGGTCTTCTTGGTGGCCATTTGTTCAGCAAGGTGAATTTCGGAAATGCAGGCGTTGTCATGTAGAGAACCGTTTTTGTCCTTTTCTATGGAAAAGGTGGTGTTGTGGCCAGTTCCTTCCTTTTTGCCTAAGGTAGTTTCTCCATTTCATCTGAATCAGACGGTTTCTCTTCCAGTATTGGGTTCACTGGAGGGAAATGCTACAGACAGGGGGTTACTTCGCTTGGACATAAAGTGAGTGCTCCGGCAGTATTGGCGAGAGTCTGAGGGCGTTCGCCAGTTGGCTCGATTGTTCGTTTTGTTTGGAGATTCACGTAAAGGGGAAGCAGCAGCGAAAGCATCCATTTCTGGATGGATTAGAGAGGCGATTGCTTCCTCTTATCTTCTGTGTGGATGTGAGGTACCAACAGGGCTGCGAGCTCACTTGACTCGAGCACAAGCAGCTTCGTGGGCGGAGTACAGTTTAGTTCCACCTGCAGACATTTGTAGGGCGGCCACTTGGTCGTCACTTCATACTTTCAGCAAGCATTACCGCCTGGATGTGTTGGCATCGAACGATGCCATATTCGGGTCGGCGGTGTTACAAGCTGGCTGGAAAGGTCCCTCCCAATGATTACTGCTCTATTACATCCCAGAGGTGGAGGACTAAACTGGAGGAACGCTAAGGAAATGGAAATTACACTTACCTGGTAATTGTGGTTCCTTTAGTGACTCCAGTTTAGTCCTCATTTCCGCCCGGGTATGTGAATTGGGCAGTGGAGTTCAATTAGGGAGGTGTTCCATTACAGGTAGGTTCAGTAAGCTATACTTTACTGTCTTTTCTTCCTCTTCTGTTCTATTGGGGGGTGTGATGAGGAAGGAATGGAAGCAGTATAAGAAAAGAGTACATTTTCTATTGAGAGGAATTTCCTGGTATATGTGAGTAAATATTTGAGTTAATTTACGTTCAATTTCTTGTTAAGATTTAATATATTTAACAGCTACTTATTTGTTGTTCCTTTGAGTATGCTTTGTCAATAGTTCACTGGGGCTGATGGGATGTCACAGTTTTTTGACATGCCCAGTCTCCAAGCTGCAGGAGGAGGTGCACAACCCAGAGGTGGAGG
The DNA here is from genome assembly GCA_033557465.1 of Ichthyophis bannanicus. Taxonomy (NCBI): domain Eukaryota; kingdom Metazoa; phylum Chordata; class Amphibia; order Gymnophiona; family Ichthyophiidae; genus Ichthyophis; species Ichthyophis bannanicus. The sequence continues at coordinate 130,529,305 of CM066037.1, forward strand.
ACTAAACTGGAGTCACTAAAGGAACCACAATTACTAGGTAAGTGTAATTTCCATATATAAGTGAATGACCAAAGCGTTCCATTGACAGTGTCAGGGAGAGAGGGTGGTGTGGGGAAATGGGAGTGATGAACGAGTGATCAGAAGGTGACTAGGCTGTAAATATTTATACTGTATTTTAAAATGTGATAGAACACCCATATCTTTATTAAGTCCTGTCTGATTTGATTGAAAGTGTTTTTAACATCTTAAATTCAAAAGTTTTACATTCTTGAATTGATTTGAATCTCTCTTTTAGCATTCTCACCATAAAATCATTGATGCTGTCTTCTGGTCCTAAGAAGTGCTCTCTAATCACCGAGATAACAGAAGTGACACCTTGGTCTGCTCTTTGCTATGTGATCTTATGCCTGTTTAAATTGATCCTTGTCCTTAACATTTGGCCTGTCTTTCCAATGTAGCATCCCTTTTCACATGTTTTGCATTGAATAATATATACCACCTTAGAGGTAGAGCATGTGTAGGATCCCTTGAAGTTGAATGTTTTTCTCGAGGTAATTTCTCCAAATGGGTTAGTTTTGCACATACTATGGCAGTTGTGAACCTCACTTCTAAACCAGGGTATGTGGAATATAATCTTAGTCTCTAAAGTTTACTGCTAATGCTCAACGTAATACTTGCATTGTGCCAAAGAGTTCGTAAGATGTAACATGTATGGGTTGTTTGTCAAGATGTGCTTGGAAATTCTTCTTTATCAAACCTGTGGCTCCCAGTACAATGGGAAATATTTCTTTCTCCGGGAACAAGCAGGAAGTCAGTCCTAACATATGGGTGACATCGGCACCTACGGAGCCTTCGCGAAAGCATCCCCTAGCTTTCAAAGAAAGAGTGCGATCTTGCTCACTCTCCTTTTTTCCGAGGAGCCCTTCAGACGTTGTCTGGCTTGTCCCCGGAAAAAGTTGATTTTTTTTCTCTCTCCGGTATTGCACTGGTACTCTTCCCGCCTACCGACCTCAATGTCTCAGCGTCGGGTTCGGTTTATTTTTTTTTTGTAGTCTTTCGTTATTTTCTTTTTCTGATGTTTTCGCACCTTTTTTGACCTGCTGGCAGCCCGGAGAGTTTTCAACCTCGCAGGGATACTATTTTCCCCCATGGCTGCCAGTGGTTTTAAGAAGTGTGATCGGTGCTCTAAAATCATGTCTTTGACAGACACACATGACTGCTGTCTTCGCTGCCTCAGGCAAGACCACGACCCGGCAACTGGCGTCCTCTGCAAGAGGATGTCCAGCAAGGCCCTCAAGAGCCGCCAGCAGCAGCACAATAAGTTTTTCCCCAAGTCAGCATGGATTCACCCTGAGGCAGCATGGATTCACCAGAGGCACATCTTGTCAGACAAATCTGATTGATTTCTTTGACTGGGTGACCAGGGAGTTGGACCGAAGGAGAGCCCTAGATATGGTGTATTTGGATTTCAGTAAGGCCTTTGACACCGTTCCTCACAGGCGACTTATAAACCAACTGAGCACCCTAGGGATGGACCCGAAAGTTACTGCTTGGGTTAGAAATTGTTTGTGTGGGAGGCGACTAAGAATACAGGTAAATGGAGCTCACTCTGAGGAGAAGGACGTTACCAGTGGTGTGCCCCAGGGATCTGTCCTTGGTCCAATTCTTTTTGTTAGTGATATAGCGGAAGGGCTGTCGGGTAAGGTTTGCCTCTTTGCGGATGATATCTTTATCTTTATTATTTACAAAAACTTTCTATACCGCCCATTGTCAGGACATTAGAGCGGTTTACAAAAGAAAAATAAGTCTACGCTAAAGAAAAATGAAAAGAACGCCATAAAATATAGGAAAGAAGAAAGAGTAATAAAGCAACAGCAAAGCTACAATAAAAAAAAAAAATTCTGATACCAAAATCTGCAATAGAGGAGACACCCAGGAAGGTGTAGATAACATGAGGAGGGATCTAGCTAAGCTTGAAGAATGGTTTAGAATTTGACAGCTGGGATTCAATGTTAAAAAATGTAAGGTCATGCATTTAGGCTGCAGCAATCCAAGGGAGCAATATAGTATAAGGGGTGAAGTACTTTTGTCCACTAAAGAAGAGCGGGACCTAGGCGTGATTGTGTCTGATGATCTTAAAGTAGCTAAACAGGTAGAAAAGGCAACAGCAAAAGCTAGAAGGATGCTTGGGTGCATACAGAGAGGAATGGCTAGCAGAAAAAAGGAGGTGATAGTGCCTCTGTATAAGTCTTTGGTGCGACCTCATTTGGAGTATAGTGTGCAATTCTGGAGACCGCAGCTTCAAAAGGATATAAACAGGATGGAGTCAGTACAGAGGGTGGCTACTAAAATGGTTAGTGGTCTTCATTATAAAGCATATGAGGACAGACTTAAGGATCTTAATATGTACGCCTTAGATGAAAGGTGGGATAGAGGTGATATGATTGAGATGTTTAAATACCTCCGTGGCATAAATGTACAGGGGGAGAGCCTCTTTCATTTGAAAGCAAGTTCTGCTACGAGGGAAAATGGGATGAGGGTGAAGGGGGATAGATTCAGGAGTGATATGCGGAAACATTTCTTTACGGAAGGAGTGGTGGATCCGTGGAATAGTCTGCGAGTGGAGGTGGTAGACATGAGGACAGTATCAGAATTCAAAAAAGCATGGGACAAACACAGGATCTCTCAAAGGTACACATTGCATTTTTGTAGTTGTTGATATGGAAGGACAGACTAGATAGGCCATGTGGTCTTTTTCTGTCATCATATTTATATGTGTCCCCAATGCCTCTGAAGGCCAGGGCCTCATCTGAGGCCCCGACTTCTTGGGCAGAAAGGGGGTCTCCCTCGAGAGAACCAAGAAAGAAGAAGAAACCCTCGAGGACCGAGAGGGCCTTACCATCCACTGGATGCTGAGGTGCACCCGGATGGAGTTGGACTTGAGCCCAGACTGAGAGAGGTGGAGAAGGCACTGTAACACCAGAGCCACCGGACAGGAGAAAGGGTCAGTCCCGTGTTTGACGCACCAAACAGAGAACCTTCGCCACTTGAGGGTGTAAGCCTTCCTAGTAGAGGCCTTGCAAGAGGCTCACAGGATGTCCTCCTACTCACCCGGAAGGCTGAAGGGGGCCAGTCACCTTCTCAGCAGCCATGCTGACAGTGATAGGGACCCCAGATTGGGGTGCAGGAGAGAACCCCCCTCCTGAGAAAGTAGTCCTGGGGTGGTCTCCAAGAGATGGGGTGACCAGCCTCAGCTGTAAAAGCAGCAGGAACCACGGCTGTCTGGGCCACTGAGGAGCTATCAGGATGAGATAGGTCCTGTCACGGAGGGTCCTGAACAAGGTCTTGGCAATCAGTGGGGTAGGAGGGAAGGCGTACATGAGGCCTCCCAACCATGAGACCAGGAAACCCGTCTGCTATCACCCTGAAGGGTTGGGCCTGCTGGGACAGAAGCGGGAGGATACCCTGTCGGATTACATACGAGCAGAGGGCTAGGGCCTCCTGAATGAGGGTATGAGACACTGTGTCCCCTTGCTTGTTCACATAGAACATCACCACCTGGTTGTCCGTCTGAACCAGAACCGGCTGGTGATGCAGGTGGTGACAGAACACCTTCAGGGCTAGGTGTATGGCTTGGAGCTCCAGGAGATTGATCTACTGAGTGCTCTCGTCCAATGATCCAGTTGCCCTGAGTGTGGAGATCCCTGCAATGGGCTCCCCAGTCAAGTAGGGAGGCATCTGTGGTGAGGACCCTGGAGGGGCTTGGGGCCTGAAAGGGCATGCCTGCCTTAAGATGCTGGGGAGACTGCCACCAGACCAGGGAATCCACCAATTGGCGGATCATGGAAACCCTGTCCCGTAGGCGGCTGGTGGCCTGAGACCACTGGTCCCAGAGACACCACTGCGCCGCCCTCATGTGGAGGCGAGCATCTGGGGTGATGTGGACCATGGAGGCCATGTGCCCGAGGAAGCACAGGAGAAGCCAAGCGGGCACCAAGGGAAGGCACCATACGTCCTGAGCTAGAGCCCCATGATGATCGGCTCAGTCCCTGGGTAAGAAGGCCTTTGACTGGAGAGTGTTGATCTTTGCCCCAATGAACTCCAGACACTATGTCGGAAGGAGGTGAAACTTGGGGTAGTTTATGACAAACCCCGTGCTGTAGGAGCTGGATGGTGCATGCGGTGGCCTGCTGCACCTCTAAGGCCGTGCCTCCCTTTATGAGCCAGTCATCCAGGTAGGAAAGATGAAGACCCCCTGGAGCTGGAGGAAGGCAGCCACGACCATCAGGCATTTTGTGAAAACTCTTGGGACAGAGGCTAGGCTGAAGGGGAGCACCCTGTACTGAACATGCCTGCCCCCCACTACAAACCACAGGTACTGCCTGTGGTTGGGGTGGATAAGGATGTGGGTATAAGCATCTTTGAGGTCTAAGGAGCATAGCCAGTCTCCCTGCTGGAGGTATGGCAGCAATATTCCAAGGGAGAGCATCTTGATCTTCTCCCTCACCAGGAATTTGTAGAAGTTGAGCAGGTCGAGGATGGGCCCTAAGCCCCCTGTTTTTTTTGGCACAAGGAAGTACCTGGAGTAGAAACTCTTGCCCTTGAGATGGTGGGGCACCGGTTCCACTGCTTTGTCCTCGAGAAGACCTGCCAACTCCTTCAGAAGAAGGTCTCGATGGAGGGGAGACCTGAGGGGCTCTCCCGGGAAATAAGGGGAGGTGTTTGAGTCAGATGGAGGAGGTAACCCTCCCTGACCACCCAAAGTGCCCAGGAATCGGTGGTGATGGACATCCACCTCTGGACATAGAGGGCCAGCCGTCCCCCTGTGGGCTGCTGATCTCCTTGGGGTAGAGAGACTATGCTCATGGAGTCAAAAGCTCCCCCCTGGCTGGGCCGGGGACAGGCCTGGGGTTTTGGAGCCTTCTGCTTACACAGACCATGCCCATGTCCCTTGGCCTGCTGACCCTGTTTGTGAGCCAGGGAGGCCCGATAAGGTGGGTAGTTTCAGTAAGCAACTCCCTTCCTCGGGTAAAAGGACTTTTTACCTGAGCCCTTCTGTCAAGGAGGGGCAGCGGTCTTCTTAGAGAGCTTGGTCCTCATCATGAACTCGGTCTCCAGCTCAGCAGCCTTGTCAGTCATGGGTTTGCCAAAAAGGTTCTCTCCTTGGCATGGGATATCGACCAATTTGTCCTGAACCCTCTGCTTGAGGTCGGATGACTGAAGCCAAGCTTGGCGGCATGCACCGATGCCCGCCGTGGCTACCCAGAATTTCGACTCAAACCCATCATAGGCTGCTCGAGACATGAATTTGGAACACTCACAGACTGCCTTGGCCAGGTTCTTGAACCACTGTAAAGGTTCCTCAGAGAGACTAGCCGAGAACCCGGCGAGTTCCTTTGCCAGGTCTCTCAGGTACATGCCTAGGTTCAGCTGGTGTTCCTGGATGCAGCAGATAAGTATTGAGCCCTGTTAGCACTTTCTGCTGAGGGCGTCCAAGTTGTGGGCCTCCCTGCCAGGAGCCACCGATGAGTTCGTCTTCTGGCTTTTCAGCCGACGCATAGCCGACTCCACCACCATGGAGTTATGTGGCAGCTGTGACTTCTGGAAGCCCGGACTCCGACAGACTTGATACATCGAGTCGAGCCGCTTGCTCACCACTGGCACCGATGCCGGTGTCTCCCACATTCAGAGCATGAGCCATTTCAGGATTGGAGGAATGGGCACCATGAGTGATTCCCGCGGAGGGGCCTCATACTGGAGGATTTCCAACTCATCTGCCTGAGGGTCCTCCTACGACTTGGTCAGGAATGACAAGGCCTTAGACATGTCCTTGACAAAATCCAGGAAGCCCATGTCCGCCGCCATGACCGCCGCCATGGCTCTGAGATGGGAGAGTCAGCAGGGACATCACGATGGTGATGGGTATCAGGGGACTCCTCGTCCTCCATCTCCCACTCTGAGTAGTCCATTGAGGACTCCTAGGAGGGCTGCTCCGTGGGTCTCGGGGCCCCCGAAACCCTGCAGCTGGTGCCCAGCAAACTTGTTGGGGATAACCGTGATGGAGTGCTGCCAAAGGATTTCCTATGAGATGCTGGGGAGCATGCCCACGTTGGCTCTGTCGGTGATATGTGAAGACTGATTCCTGTTCCCAGAGATCACCTGTTACAGGTGAGAAACTACGCTTTATTTGATTTCACTTTCAAGGGGGGAATAAATAATGAGGGATTAAGGAGGATAACCCCCTTAATCCCTCCTGTAAAGGGGTGGCTGAAGAATGAAGTAATAGGAGTTCTCCGGGACAGCAGGATGAGTTCACCATAGTAGGTATGTCATCATTTGAGAGTGCCAGGATGGAAGAGCTCTCCCATAGTCCAAAGGGACTTATTATTTTTGGAGTGTTCCTTTGGACATGTGCCAGCCCTTTCCAATGTGGGAGCATCCAACTTCCTCCCTTGATGAGTTCCCTAGCATCTGCAGGTTTATCTGAAAAGGGAGTTAGCTTGGTTATGTGGCCGACTCATCCATCTAAGTAACTTAGTTTTCTCCATGGACAAGCAGGGATGAGTCAGTTTTAGAAGGTGACTCCCAAGCGAAGGGATGTAAGGGGTGACTGAGAGGGCATTTGTAAAAAGTGCAGCCTTCTCTTACAGTTCGTGGAAGCTGTGGTAGGATGGAGCTGCAATATAAGGTAGTGCAAGAAGGAGGAAGAAAATACAGAAAAGGGGGCATGGAGAATGGGAAAACCATGTCGACAACTCTAATGTATGAACCAAGGGCAACTGGCCAAGTCAACAAATTTGGTATGAAAACCAAAGATGTGAACCAAGATTTGAAGGAAAAGACAAGTATGTCACTTAGCATTCTATGACAGGAAGGAAACACAATCAAAAAATATCTTGAGAGGACCTTATGTGTCGGTAAGACCCTGAAACCAAAACCTTTTCACCATCAAAGTCCAGAACCATTGCTCCTAGGGTCTTATAGGAAGCCGGCCTGATCAAATGTGCTGGAGTTCCGGAAAGGCCATTGCTGGCAGTAGTGCTGGGCAAAGGTGTGGTGTTGCAAATGTCCAGTAGGGGAAGGGAGTAGAAGTTGGCCTGTGTGGTGGCCTTGACCCTCAGCTTGTGAATGCAGATTCTCTCTGGGGGTTCTAGGCTTGCCCGGTTGTAGCAGCAGGAGATGCAGTCAGAATTCCAACTGGATATCATGCACTTTGTGATAGGGACCCCTGTTTTTTTGGGGTCAAAGGAGATGAAGAGTTGAGAGGCCTTCCAGACTGGCCTCATTCTCTCTAGGTAGATGTTGAGGGTGCGTATGCAGTCAAGGGAGTGTAATCGCTGTTCCTTCGGTGCAGCCTGCAGTTTGAGACAGAAGGAAAGGAGCACAATGGCCTGAATGATGTGGAAGGAGGATACAATCTTCGGAAGTACCTTGGGTGAGTCCTTAGAATGGTGTGATCCTCAAGGATCAACGTATAGGGCAGGTATTTGATGAGGACTTGCAGAGTGGAATAGTCTCCCAGTGAAGGTGGTAGAGATGAGGACAGTATCTGAATTCAAAAAAGCATGGGACAAACACAGAGGATCTCTAATGGTAAAAGGGGGACTATTGTATTTGATATGGAAGGGCAGACTAGATAGGCGATGTGGTCTCTTTCTGCCATCATGTTTCTATATTTCTATGATATGCCTGACTGTAATGATGGTCATGAAGAAGATGTTTTTCCAAGTGATGAAATTAATCTTGGGGCCATCTGTGGGCTTAAAAGGTGGTAGCATGAACTGCTGGAGGATGATGTTTAGGTCCCAGCAAGAGGGAGGGTGCCAGAGCAGAGGGTTGAGGTGCCAGTGGCAATGCATGTACTTTGTAACTAGTGGGTGCACCGATACCAGTTTATCATCAAAGGAATCATGGTAAGTTGGGGTGGACCCTGATAAACATTGTCTTCAGACCCGTATCCACCAGGCTGAGGAGATACTGAAGGAGCTGGGGAATGGGAGAGGCAAAAGGGTCGAGATATGCATGGGAACACCATTCTTGAAATCTTCTCCATTTGAAAGAGTAGCACCTTCTGGTGGATTACCTTCAGACTATGAGGAGAACATTGCGAATCTCAGGGGGGGGGGGGGTATTTCTGGGTGAGGGTCCCCCTTTCAACATCCAAGAAATGAGAGCCATTTTTCATAGGTTGGGGTGAAGCATGGTTCGCTCCTCTTGAATAAGCAGGTCCAGGCACTCTGGCAGTTTGATTGGCACTTGGATGGAAAGCTGCTAGAGGTAAGGGAACCATATTTGTTGTGGTCAGTGCAGTGCAATGATGACCACTTCGGCCCTGTCATGCATGATCTTCTGCAGCATTTTGGCATTTAGGGGGTTGGAGGGCATGTGTAGAGAAATGATAGGCCCAGGAGATCACAAGGGTATCCAGTGAGAACCTGTGTGGAGATGGGTGTTTGGAGCAGGATTGCAGGTATTTTGCATTGCTATTGCATGCAGAGAGATCCACAGCAGGGGTGCCCCATCTCTGGAAGAGATCTTTGGCAATGGAAGGGTGGAACAGTCACTTGTAGGAGGTCAGCTGCCAGCTGAGGTTGTCTGCCAGGTTGTCCTTGTCCCCTGGAAGGTAGGAGGTGTGGAGCATGCATCCCAAGGAGCGGGCATATATCCATATCTTATGTGCATCCTTGCAAAACTTTAGGGAGCCGGTACCTCCCTGTTTGTTGATGCAGAACATTGAGACATGGTCGTCCCTCTGAATGAGGATGGATTTTCCAGAGATCCAAGGTCTGCAGCATATTTTCAATGGCCCAAAGCTCTAGCAGGTTCATGTGGAGATGTGCTTCTGTAAGGGAACACAGACCATTTTGGAGGTGGAGGAGCTGGGTGCCCCACTCACTCTTCAAGACATCTTCTGTCCATCCACCAGGTGAGGGCTTCACAGGTCAAGGGGTGAATGAAGGCCATATGCAAGAGATGCTCCCGAGTTCTGGTCTCACGACTTGAAGTGCCACTGTAGCTGACACATATGGAGTTTGGTTATTGGGACCACATGCATGGCTGCTGCCAAGTGCCCCAAGAAGCGCAGGAAAGTTCTGGTTGGGATTCTGTCCCCTGAGGCGATGTGTTTCACAAGAGCAACTATCATTTTAGCTCTCAGGGTCGGAAGGAAAGCCTTCGATGTGGTAGCATGGATGTCCATCCCAGTGAATTTCAGTGATTGTGCTGGTGACAATCATGACTTCTTGGTACTGATGAGGAAAGCGAGGTTGCTGTGCAGGATGATCACTATGTGTGAAGCTGCCAGGGCATCCTTGTGTGAAGTTCCCAAGATGAGCCAATCATTGATGTGAGGGAAGAGGCATACCCCTTGCTTGACGGCTGAGGGGAGATATGATAGAAGTCTATAAATTAATGAACGGAGTGGAACGGGTAAACGTAGATCGATTTTTACGTTATCAGAATATAGAAAGACTAGGGGACATGCAATGAAGCTACAGGGTAAACTATTTAAGACTAATAAAAGAAAATATTTTTTCACTCAACGTGTAATCAAACTCTGGAATTTGTTACTGGAGGATGTAGTAAAGGCTGTTAGTGTAGCTGGGTTTAAAAAAGGTTTGGACAAGTTCCTGGAGGAAAGGTCCATAAACCGTTATTAAGAAGTGACCGAAGATATCAATGCTTGACCCAGTACAAGCATTGTGGAACTTGTGTCTCTTGGGGAAACTGCTAGGTACATATGACCTAGATTGGCCACTGTTGGAAACAGAATACTGGGCTTGATGGGCCTTGGTCTGACCCAGTATGGCATATCTTATGTTCTTATGATGTGTTGCTGCAACCACAATGCACTTAATGAACACTCTTGGAGTGGAGTATTCATTAAGTGCATGGTAGAGTTGTTCCAGGATGGAGAAACGGAGATATTTTTTCTGGGACTTGTGCTTTGGGATGTTGAGTAGGCATCCCATAGGTCCAAGGCTTCAAGACAGTCATTGGTCTGGAGCAGAGGGAAGATGGTTCATAAAAGTGCATCCTGAGTTTCTCCTTGAGGGCTTGGGATCTGGGATTGGGCGGAGGCCCTGAATTATCTTGGTTATAAGGAAGTATTGGGAGAGGAGACCTGATTGATTTCCGACGGGGTAACAGAGTGAGTGTCGATGATCCTGAAAGATCGTTGAGGAGGAGTGGTCTCGGCAGGGGAGGGGTGTGGAAGCAGATGTGATAGCCACATAGTATATTGTCGAAGACCCACTTATTGGTGGTTATGCATTCCCAGGCCTCTGCGAAGTAGGCGAGATAGCCCCCCACTGGTAGTGATTCTTCCTCTGAACAGTCAAAAACTTGAGTTGTTCTTTGAGGCAAGGGGGTTGGACTGCTTGTGCTGCTTTTTTTCCCTCCAGTGGGATCTATGTTGAGAAGAATTGCAATGAGTTTGAGATCTCAAGCGCTGGGTCTGCCATTTAGGATAGATAATGTAACAACGTGGAAGCCTTCGTGATCTCTTGAGCCCATCATTTCCTCTACACATGCCCCCCCATCCCCCTAATTGCCAAATGGTGTGTAGAGCTTTTTCAGTGATGTGTGATGCTTTCTGGAAGTTGTCTGGTTGAGTTAATCAGTGGAGAGGGTCTGCAGGGAAGTGCAGTGGTTCTTGATGATGTCTACCATTTCCTTGACCTTGTCTTTAAAGAAGTTCTCCCCTGAGCATGGAACATCTTCTAGATGTTTGTGGGTGACTTTGCATAGGCAATACTCTGAGCCGTGCTATGTGCCTGGCCATGATGGAGATGCCCACCAGGCAAGCCAAAGTCTTGAAGGCATTGAACACAATGTGGATTTTGTGTCTGCTGCACTACTCCATGTTTTGAAAAATGGAGGAGAGAAGGTTCCCGGCTTCAATGGGGAGGGAGTTCTTGGCCTTTTCCAGTAGTGAGTGTCACTCCCTGATGGGGTGTTAGAGTGGAAGTGGGAGCTCTTGTAGCCTTTCATGGTGGACGCAACAATGATAAACTAGTGTGGGAGCTACATCTTGTCGAATCCAGGGGTGAAGTGGATTTAGTATTTAACTTCCAGCCTTTTGGAGATTGGGGAGGGGGCTGAGAAAGGTGTTTGCAGGACCTAGTCCTTACACTTGAGGAGGACCTTGTGCATGCAAATCAACACTAATGATTTGGGAGAGTCCAGGAATTTGACGTTGCCCACAATCTCATTTTAAGGGTCAGGAGTGTCACTGGGTGTAAGCAAGAGCCTTGTTGAGAGCATGTAGAGCAGCGGTTCTCAACCTGTGGGTCGCGACCCCCACGGGGGTCGCCACAGGACTTAGCAGGGGTCGCCTCACCTCACTCCGCCGTTAAAAAAAAAAAACCCACCCAAGTTGCTGCCGCTGCTGAGTCCACTTCTCGGCAGTGGCAAACTCACCGCCTCCCAGTCCCTTCTAATGCAGCCACGGCTCCCTGCCTCTTAGGGAACCGCGGCTGTGCCAGTAAAACATTGTTGAGCCTTCCTGTCTCTTGACGGGCTCCGTGCAGCATTGTCCCGCCTCTAAAGGAAGTTGTTTACCACTTCCTTTGGAGGAGGGACAATGCTACATGGAGCCCGTCGAGAGACAGGAAGGCTCCGCAATGGTTTTACTGGCACAGCCGTGGTTCCCTAAGAGGCAGGGAGCCGCTGCTGTAGAAGAACAGCAGGGCAGCAGCAGGCAGACAGGGAGAGGGGAGGAGGGGGCAGGGAACCTGCAACGGGGCTGACATGGAGGGATGGATGGAGGGAGGGAGGGGTCTGACATGGACAGGGGGGTTGACATGGAGGGGGGGCTGACATGAATGGAGGGCGGGTGGGAGGGAGGGGGGGCTGACATTGATGGATGGAGGGAGCGGGCTGACATGGCTGGAGGGAGGGGGCTGACATGGACAGAGGGGTGCTTACATGGAGGGAGGGCTAACATGGACAGGGGGCTGACGAGGGAGGGAGGGCTGACATGGAGAGAGGGGGCTGACATGTATGGAGGGAAGGAGCGAGAGTGACATTGATGGATGGATGGAGGGAGGGGGGCTGACATGGATGGAGGGAGGGAGCTGACATGGACAAAGGGAAGAGACAGGGGGACATACTGTACAGACGGGCAATAAATGCTGGACAGAGGGGAGAGACAGTGCGGGTTAGGATTATAATGGGCAGATGGGGGGGGCTAGGACTGGTAATTAGTTGATTAGGGAAGGCTAGGACTGGGAATGGACTGATTAAGGGGGGGTTGGGACTGGTAATGTGCTGATAGGGGGGTAGAACTGGTAATGGACTGATGAGGGGCTAGCATTGGAAATGAGCTGATCCGGGAGGTTAGGACTGGAAATGGGCTGATGGGGGGGTAGGACTGGTAATGGGCTGATTAGGGGACCCTAGCACTGGTAATGGGGTTGAGGAGGGACTAACACTGGAAATGAGCTGATTAGGGGAGGCTAGCACTGGTAATGGGGTTGAGGGGGGACTAGCACTGGAAGCGAGCTGATTGGGGGGCTTCAACTGGGAATGGGCTGATTGTGGGGAGGGGAGGATAGAGCTGCTGGCCCTGGAAGAAAACTGGGGGCTAAGGCTACAAATGGGCTGATACGAGGGGATGGGAGAATGGAACTGGAAGAGAGTGGATCTGAGAGGGGCTGCCATGGTATTTGTACTAGAAGGGACTGCTCAGTGGGGAAGGAGGGGGACTGGAAGGGAATGGACACCAGTGGCAGTCATGGGAATGAAAATTGACATTGGAAGGTACTGAGAGTGAGGACTGGAAAGGAGCTGATACTGGGGATGGTTACTGGGACTGGAAATAGGCTGATGGAAAGAAGTCAAGAAAACGGAAGATGAGATAAGAAATGGCAGATGGACCATAGACCACAGAAAGAGAGCTAAGAGAAGACAGGAAAGCAGAAGCCTCAGATCGGGACCAGCATAATCAGAGAATAAATTGGTCAGACAACAAAGGTAGAAAAAATAATTTTATTTCATATTAGTGATTTGACTACAAAATCATCATAACTTTGAAATCAAATATTGTTACTTGTTATTGTGATTAATTGTGGTTTAAATAAGTAAATTTTATAAATAAAAACATATTGCAAAGGCCTATAATATATTAATAATTCAACAAATGATTACAGCGACAATGCGTTAACGGTAAAGGAAGAGAGACACATTTGATTTTATCATTGGGGGTCACCACAAGTTGACCAATGGTAAAAGGGGTCACGGTACAAAAAAGGTTGAGAACCACTGATCTAGAGGAACTTGGGTTATGAAAGGTCCTCAGGAATAGAGGAAGGAAGAGGTGGCAGCGACGAGGCATCAGAAGGGGTGCCTGGTAAGGCAGGGGATTCCAGCAATGAGATGGAGCAACTGAAGGAAATCCAGGACTCTCTGGAGGAAGTTTCTGTGCAGTGAGAGGAACTGTCATAGTCTGCAGAGTCCGGTCCAGAAGAGGCAAGAGATTGTGGGGGCAAGTTGGTGGTAGAGTGCATCTGGGCACCCTCTCGGGGATGACCGTGGTTGAGGTTGTGGTTGTGGCAGTAGCAGTGGGTAGCTGTGGTAGGGTTAGTGTCTGATAGGGAAGGTGCTGAGCCATAAACCTAGAAGAGCTGAAAGAGCTGTAGCAGTGTGTCTATGTGCTACTGGTGCTCAGTGGAGTTGGGGGAGTCCAAACTTGGGTCCTCATCACTGAGTCCTCTCTGGGGCAATGATGGGATGAGGATATAGGCCTGTGATGCTTTAGGTGGTATTCAGGAGAACTGGAGGGGTTTTGGTATTGTCTTTTGTTTGTGGAGCAGTAGCTGCTGCCATGCATCTTTTCCTTGTAGTCTGAATGCCATCTGTGTTTCCGCTTCGTATCATGGGAGCCAGAGCTGGCAGTGTTGGCACTTGTGCCGATGCAATGTTGCTAGAGGGATGGTGGATCCTTGGCGCTTCCCATCTCTCTGGGCTGCGCTAAGTGAAAGGAGTTCCCCACACTGGTGGGTGAGGTTTGGGCCGGAGATCCGTAGCCTTCCCCGGAGGAGGAGGAGCCCAGGAAGAATGAAGATTTGCTCTCCCCAATGTGGGGTCAGAGTTCCATGCTGTGGTAGGCACCAGGAGCCATTTATCATCAGTGCCATGAATAGAGGTGGAGTCTGGCTGCCTCAGAGCCCTCTGGTAGACTGGGATGGAATTGAAGCTTGTGAAGGCCAGGGCAGGCAAGAAAGATGCAGAAGCTATCCACAGGCAAGAGGAGGTCTGCCAGAACTCCTATAGCATATTTCTTCTGTGCTTGCAGGTTCATGGCAACATCTGGGTGGCAGAGGGAGCAGGAGTCTGGAATGTTGGTGCTGTTCATATGCTTGGAGCAGCCCGGAAACATTTTAAAGCCCAGCTTTTGCTCAGTCATGCTGTTTGCAGAAACCTGTCTGTAACACTGCAGTAGCTGTGGAAAGAAATCTTGAATTTCTTTCTTCTTGCTGAAAAGGTAGATTTTTAGGAGAACAGGGAGATTCCATCCTTTGTAGTAGGGAAGAAACTGAAAACTGAGGGAAGAAATGGGACACTGCCATGTTGGGAAGGGCTGGTACATGCCCAGAGGGTCTAAAAAAAATGTAAAAAATTCCTCTTGGCTATGGGAGAGCTTTTCCATCCTGTCACTGTCAGATGTTGACATGCCTATTGTGGCTGACACATATTGTTGTCCATGTTCACCAGCTGACAATAAAATGAAGCAATTCTGACCTAAAGGTTATATACTACCCTCCCTCTACAAAACAACAAACTATTTTGCGAATTAAGGTAACTATCCCTAGTAAACCCTTCACTTTCTTTCTTCTGGTACTTATGCATACTAATGACACTTCAGCTTAGAAAATCCCCTCCTTTGTTTTCTGTAGTCTACTTTTGTCTGCTTCCACAGCTCATACTCAAACTGCATTCTTTAAACCCCTCCTTGTGACTTCATTTTCCTTTCCTTTCCTTTCTCTGTCTCTCAAGAAAAAGACAAGGTCATTTTATAAGGAGCCACCTGTTTTTAAGTGCTAACAATGTGTGTAAATGTTGGCATTTTAATCATTTACATGCTAACTGGCTACAAAAATGCAACTATTTATTTTTATTTTATTTATTTATTTATATCTCATATACCGCGCTATTGTAATCAGTGTGGTTTACAGTTAAACAAAACATACAGCAATGCAGCAGGTCACATTGAGTTTACATTGAACAGGGGTAGTAAACTTGGATGAACCGGGAAAACTATATACAAATTATGGACATTCTTACAGGACATAAGAGGATCGTAAGCAGATGCCTAGGCTCATGGGTAAGGGAGAGAGGGGAAAGGAGATTAACCATTCTCTAAGGGAATGGTTAATCTCATTTTTTTTATGTCATTTTTTTTCAAAGTTTTTTATGTAGGCAATGTGTGCCTACATAAAAAACTTTATATAAAATAATGACCAATGTAAAAGTATGTGCATTTTTACGTGCTGCAGTATGAGCAGAGTTTGGGCAGAGCATGGGCAATACGAGTAAGTATGTGCATTGACTAAAGAATACAATAATTTGAGCACATGCTTGCAAAATGTAGACGCTGTCATTTGCACCAGCTCTAGGGATGCTGTAATTAAAGGCACAGTCTCTACTGCTTAACACTAGTCTTTTATAAGGTGCCTACTTGACTTTATAAAATAAGCTTAATTTAGGAGTGTCAAAATGTGATTTGACTAGGCATTCTGTTCTAAAATTACCCTCAGAATGTGCATGCCTTTTTATCCCAAGCTTAAAAAGAGCTCTGTTTTGTTTATGAGCTTAATTAATACTTAATCTCCAGTCTGGCATTGGCTTACAGAAATGGATAGGTCATATGTGGCATAAACATCGTGCCACTAATTTTTTTTTTTACCCTTTGCTAGTTTCAACAGTCTGGTAGGCTGAAGGCTGCCAGAGCCAAATGGTGACAATGAATATCCTGCCTTAAATTACCTTTGAAACCAATGTTTGTTATTTTGAAACCGATGTTTGTTAATGTTGCTGTGGTTACCCAACCATAAGCCAGTGATTTATTATCTATTTTTTAGAAACATATGTACATTGTTACAAAATGTACGTTTCTGTATTCTCAGTTGGGTGCTATAAATGCCCAACAATCCAGATAAATCTTCCATCAAGATTTAATACTAGCATGCTTAATTAGGGCAGCAGAATCCGTATTGCAATCTTCACTTACATCATTCGTGAATAGCGCCCTGCAGGAAGGAAAATTCCCAGAATCTCTTAAAGAAGCAGTGGTTTGAGCACTTATGAAGAAAAGGAGCAGGAGTGTCAATGATCCAAACAAGTATAAACTGATTTCCCATTTCCCATTCTTGGGAAAACTGATTGAGAAGGCCATTTGTTGTCAGTTGACTATGTGGAGGATTGTTGGGCACTAGCTAAGGGGCAGTCAGAGTTCCAGGCAGGATATAGCTCTAAATAAGCACTTTTGAATATCATGAACACCTTGTTTCAAAGACTGGACAGGAGTCATGATTGCGTGATGGTATCTTTGGATTGATGGCTGCCTTTGACACCGTAGACTACAACATCCTTACCTCCAGATTGAAGGCTCATGGTGTCTCAGGTGGGACACTGAATTTTTACAACAACGTTTTTAACAGGTCCTTTGGGGTTCTTGCTGTTCTGAAAGGTGGGCTATTGAATCAGGTGTACTACAAGGTGCTATCTCCAGGAACAAGCAGGAATGAGTCTTCACATATGGGTACGTCGGTACTGACGGAAAGCTTTTGGGAGCATCCCACAGCGCCTGCGCGCTGCCTTCCCGCCTTTCCTAACCGCCTCTCCTAACCGCCTCTCCCCAGTTCTTCTTTTCCGCGGAGCCAGCAGGTCATGTTCCTGTCACCGCTGAAGAAGTTCTTTGTTTTATTTTATTTCTTTGGTCGCGCGTCTGCCTTCTCCGACGTCGGACCAATACCGACGGTCTTTCTTTTCTAAAAAAAAAAGAACATATTTTTCCCTCACTTAGTGTGTTTTTCCTCTTTTGGGCCTTAGGCCTCACGAAAAATTTTCCTCATGGAAAAACCAGCCTCCGGGTTTAAAAAATGCACTAAGTGCAGCGGTACAATTTCTGTTACCGACACCCATGAATGGTGTCTCAAATGTTTGGGTCCTGACCACTCCATTTTGGATTGTTCGTCCTGCTCCTTGATGTCCAAACGAGGTTTACAGAACCGAGCAGCCAAGCTCCATGTTCTGTTTCCCTCTGATGCAGCTTCAGTGGCATCGACGTCTTCCAGGGCTTCTTCTTCCTCCCATGGATCTCAGGTAACCAAACATAAAACCAGCCGGTCCTCGAAGGGTAGATCTCCTTCCAAGCATCGAGATGCCTCCGGGCTTGCCCTCGAGGATCCTGCACCGGCAAACCTACCCCGTACCGACTGCATCGACATCGGCCATGGTGTCGTCTGCAGCGGTTCCCTGCCTAGGGATGCCCATCGGTACCGAAACGGTACCGATAACGCCTGATGTCGATACGGCTCGGTACGCGTATCGATCTTTGAAACAGCACCCAGTCAGTCGATACTTTGATTCCTCCGAAGATTCTGATGCATCGGAGGAGTCTGCTGAAGTATCCATAGCCCTTCCTGAAGAGCCTTCTTCTCCAAAAAGAAGAATGTCTCCTCCAGAAGACGTCCTTTCAAGACTTCATAAGAGAAGTGGCTAAAGGGCTTTCTATTTCAGTAACCTCTGAATCAGAGCCTAGAGCTAAAAAAATAGATATTTTAGGTTATTCTAAGGCTCCTAAGGAGGCAGTCACCTTGCCAATTTATGAGATTCTTTATGATCACATGATTGACTTATGGGAGACTCCTCTCACTATCTCTCCTCATTCTCGTAGGTTGGACACCATGTACCGTGTCCCTCCTTGTCCTGGTTTTCATAAAACACAGCTTCCTCACCATTCTATTGTGGTGGAGTCAGCTATGAAAAAGATAGAGTGCAAAAAGACACTCCTCTGCTCCTCCAGGAAGAGAATGCAGGACCTTGGATGCTTTTGGTAGGAAAATCTTCCAAGCCAGTATGCTCATTGCCAGAATCAACTCCTATAGTCTTTATATGGGAATGTTTCTGAAAGACGTTGCAGATAAGCTGCACACTTTCCTCCCTTTTCTTCCAGAGGATAAAAGTGAAGAATTTCTTATTTGGCTTAAGCATACTCAAGATATCTCAAAGTTTTCCAACCGTGCAGCTTTTGACTCCTTTGAGGGTGCCAGCAGAGCTTCGGCCATTGCCATAGCTGCACGCAGAATTGCTTGGCTCCAAGCTTCTGATCTAGAATCTTGGGTCCAGGATGGCTTGGGAAATCTTCCCTGTACAGGAGAGAACCTATTTGGCAAAGATTGGCAAATAAAAGCCACTCAAATGGATGCAGAAAATTCTGCTTTGGATAGACTTTCAAAGTCAACCTCCATTCCTGCCAAGAAAAAACCTTTCAAGAAGTCTTTTTTCCTCAAGAAAGGCAGATTTCATCCTGCTTCTGGCCAGCAATCTTCTACAGGTCGTTTTGCTGCTAAGCGTCAGCAACCTAAGCAAGCCAGGCCTAAGCCTACAGGGGCTTCTGCAACTCAGCAGACCCAGCCTCCTCAGGGCTTTTGACTTCATGCTAGAGAACTTAGCCTTTCTGGCTCTAAAACAGCCAGAGCCTCTCACCATTCCAGGAAGGTTAGCTCATTTTGGTCCCAGGTGGGAGCAAATTACAACAGAGCAGTGGACCCTCTCCATCATAAGGGAGGGGTACAAACTTAATTTCTCAAACCTTCCTCCTCACACCATGGTGAGACATTTCAATTCTCCAACATCTCTCCTCGACCTTCTAGGTCAGGAGGTGGCTGCCCTTCTTGCCCAAGGGGCAATAGAAGAAGTGCCCCTTCTTCAACAAGGGTCAGGGTTTTACTCCCCCTACTTTCTGATCCCAAAGAAAACAGGGGGCTACAGACCCATATTAGATCTCAGAGAATTGAACAAATTTCTATGCAAGGAGAAATTCAAGATGCTTTCTCTGGGCACTCTCCTTCCATACCTTCAGAGTCAGGATTGGCTTTGTTCTCTAGATCTCAAGGATGCGTACACACATGTTCTCATCCATCCATCTCACAGAAGGTTCCTCCGTTTCCTTTTCCAAGGAAAGCATTACCAATACAGGGTGCTTCCTTTCGGTCTGGCCTCTGCTCCAAGAGTGTTCACCAAATGCATGGCAGTAGTAGCTGCATTTCTACGCACTCTGGGGATATTTGTATTCCCATACCTGGACGATTGGCTCATCCGAGCTCCATCCCAGTCAGAGGCCCAAACTGCCCTGGACTGCACAAGGCGCATTCTGCAGTATCTGGGACTTGTGGTAAATCTCCCAAAGTCCCAGCTCACCCCTACTCAGTCCCTAGAGTTCATAGGGGCCTGGCTAGATACTACCACTGCAAGGGCCTATCTTCCTCAGGCCCGTTGCCTACGCCTAGTGCAGTTAGCCTCCCAGATTCAGTCAAAGAGCCATTTAACTGCCCGGGAGATGCTACAACTGCTAGGCCACATGGCATCCTCAGTGCATGTGGTCCCCTATGCTCGCCTTCACATGAGAGCGGCTCAATGGACTTTGTCCACCCAGTGGACTCAAGCATCAGGGGCTCTGTCAGACAAAATAGCAACCTCCAGGTGCCTCTTTTGGTCTCTCCAGTGGTGGAAGTCCACCCAAAATCTGTTGCTGGGGTCCCCCTTCCAACAGTTGTTGCCCCAGGCAACCCTCACAACAGATGCCTCCCAAACAGGTTGGGGAGCTCATCTTCAAGACCTCTCCACTCAGGGCACTTGGTCTCCACAGGAGACCTCTCTACATATCAACCACTTGGAGCTCCGAGCAGTTTTTCTAGCTCTCAAGGTCTTCCATACCCTGCTCAGCTACAAGACAGTCCTCATTCATACGGACAATCAGGTAGCCATGTTTTACATAAACAAGCAAGGAGGAACTGGCTCTCTGTTGCTTTGCAACGAAGCTTTAAGATTGTGGGCCTTCGCCAGAGAGCATCAAATCCATCTCCTGGCCGTATACCTTCCAGGAATCCAAAACTCTTGGGCAGACAGACTCAGTCGAGTTCTGCTTCTACACGAATGGTCCCTGCACATGGACCAGGTACTCAGAATCTTTCAAGAGTGGGGAACCCCGGACATAGACCTCTTTGCAAGTCCGTGGAATGCCAAACTTCCCCGGTTCTGTTCCAGAATTCCGTGTCAGGGAGTTCAGGCCAGGGATGCCTTCCTCCTTCACTGGGGTCAAGACTTGCTGTATGCCTTTCCACCCATTCCCTTAATTCCCAAGACTCTATTCAAGCTCCAGAGGGATCAAGGATCTATGATCCTCATAGCTCCACGCTGGCCACGCCAAGTGTGGTACTCTCTACTTCTGCATCTCTCTCAAGCTCCCTTCCTAGACTTGGGAGCTGCTCCAGACCTCCTGTCCCAGGAGGAGGGAACCTTGTGGCACCCAAACCCCAAGTCCCTTCACCTCAGGGCTTGGTAGCTGAAGGCTTAGACCTTCAAGATTGGAATCTTTCTCAGCAGGTGAAGGATATCCTCCATGCTTCCAGAAAACCTTCTACTAGACGTTCCTATGCTTTTAAATGGAAAAAGTTTTCCATTTGGTGTGCTGAGAAGGGTCTTGACCCTCTAGCACTACCTTTGAATTCTCTATTGGAATATCTCCTGCATCTCTCCAATGCAGGCCTTAAGACAAATTCAGTAAGAGTCCATTTGAGTGCTATTGCAGCATACCTTAAGCCTCTCAATGGACAGCCTATTTCCTCTCATCCTCTTATTGCAAGATTCATGAGAGGCCTAACTTTAACTAAGCCTCCCATTAGGCCTCCTCCGGTGGCATGGGACTTAAATCTGGTTCTTGGTCAGCTTATGAAGCCTCCTTTTGAACCCTTAGCCACCACCTCCTTGACATTGCAGTCACATCAGCTCGCCGCATCAGTGAGCTACAGGCCTTGGTGGCTAATCCTCCTTATACAAGGTTT
Source organism: Ichthyophis bannanicus (assembly GCA_033557465.1). Lineage (NCBI taxonomy): Eukaryota > Metazoa > Chordata > Amphibia > Gymnophiona > Ichthyophiidae > Ichthyophis > Ichthyophis bannanicus. Next base: position 130,550,373 of record CM066037.1, read on the forward strand.
CATCATGATAAGGTAGTCCTCAGGACCAATCCACACTTTATGCCTAAAGTGGTCTTACCTTTTCATCTGAACCAAGAGGTATATTTACCTGTCTTCTTTCCAGGTCCTCATGCATCAAGTGCAGAAAGGAATCTTCATACCCTGGATTGTAAAAGGGCCCTTGCCTTTTACTTACAAAGGACTCAGCAACATAGAAGGTCTTCCCAACTCTTTGTTGCTTTTGATCCTTCTCATTTAGGACTTCCAGTCTCTAAAAGGACACTGTCCACTTGGATTGCTCAGTGTATTTCTTTCGCCTACCAGAGTAAGAACCTTTCTCTGGAGGGCCATGTCACGGCTCATAATGTGAGGGCCATGGCCACCTCTATGGCTCATCTAAATTCTGTGTCCATCGACCAGATCTGTCGAGCGGCCACCTGGGCCTCGGTTCATACCTTCACAGCCCATTACTGTTTGGACAAGGACTCCCGCCGGGATGCCTTGTTTGGTCAGGCTGTTCTCAAACACCTGTTCCATGCTTAATCAACTCCTACCTTCCTTCCCTGGATGGATGCCTGAGATCCATAGGAGGAGATAGAGCCCTTCTCAGGGTCTCACAACCTTGGGGATCTCCCAGGCATCTCTAGCTAGGGAGTCCCCATATGTGAAGACTCATTCCTGCTTGTTCCTGGAGATAGCACAGTTACTTACCTGTAACAGGTGATCTCTGGGAACAGCAGGAATAAGTCTTCACAACCCACCCACCTCCCCTAGGAGTTGTATCTCTCTATCTATCTTTCTTTTCCCTCTCTCTTTGTCTCAGCTTTAAAACTCGAACTGGGGAGAGGCGGTTAGGAAAGGCGGGAAGGCAGCGCGCAGGCGCTGTGGGATGCTCCCAAAAGCTTTCCTTTTTGGGAAGCTGGGGAGCGTTCCTGCGCAGGCTCCGTCGGTACCGACGTACCCATATGTGAAGACTTATTCCTGCTGTTCCCAGAGATTACCTGTTACAGATAAGTAACTGTGCTTTATTATCAACTATCCTTTTTAATTTGTATCATCAGCCGCTAGCCGTCTAATTTAAAAAGCGGGGATAGGATATACTATGTATGCAGATGACATTCAGCTGTTTTGTAAGCTTGCTGACAACAGAAATGATGATATTGCCTGATGATGTAGAGTTATGGCTGGCCTCTAATATATTGAAATTGAACTGCTCTAAGTCAAAAATGCTTTGGGTCCAATGAGCAGCTTTTTCTTTTCCATCTATCAAACTGGGTCAAGTGGTATTGCAGCCAAGCTCTGATATCCAAGTATTGGGTGTTTTCCTAGACTTCACACTTGATTTGCATAAACAAGTGGAAAATGTTGTGAAATTGTGTTTTTCACAATTATGGACCATGCTACAGTTGCATTCATACGTGGACCATAAGGATCTAGCCACAATCACTCATGTGTTAGTAATCTCATGATTGGACATTTGCTACATACTCTATATTGGGCTTCCAGTATGCCACCAGAATAAAAATTATGTCTGTCTGCACTTTAATAGGCATATGGCCTGTTTTGAAAACCCTACATTGACTTCCCACACAGCAGAGGTTGGAATTCAAAATTCTTATATAGGTCTGCAAAATTGGACAAAGTAGGGTTCTATCTTATCGTGTAGATTTCATAACGTAGGATGTGCCTAATAGAAATTTGTGCTCCACAGAACAAAACTGATTGGCCATGCCCTCCATTGCAAGACTTACGAGTAAGCAACGAGCATACTGATATGCAGGTCCCTTTTTTGGAATCAATTCTCTTTGAAAATGAGATCAAGCGAGTCCCTGTTAGCTTGTTGAAAACTTTGTAAGTCTTGGTTGCTTTCTACCGTATACAATTGATATTAGTATATGTTATAGGAATAGGCCTGAAAAAAGAATTTAGTTGTGAAATATTTAAATGTGTTTTTAATGTTGTACATGGAAATTGTGAAATATTTAGAAATTTTTAATAATGTAAACCACTCTAGAGCCCTATGGAATGAGCATTCTATCAAATATAACAAATAAATATTGTAAGTACCTGAATATTGTTACACAACTGCTTAGAGTTAACTGCTGTTTGGGACTGATAAATACAATGTCAGCTTCTCTTCTTTTAAAATCCATTTCCCTACTGCTCATACTAAGGAGTCTAAACCACATCAGCTGCTACAGCGGGACTAAAGCGGGAATATTGCCTGGTGTCAAGCCAGCAAAGCAGTTTACAATTAAAATAGTAATGTGAAATAAAGGAACTCCATTAACTAAGAGGTAGAGCCATTCACAACAGAAAAAGGAGAAAATCACAGAGCAGAAGGAGCTCTGGAAGAGCAAGCATCCGAACAAGCTCTTCCTCACCCATGCTAATGGCCTCTATTTTCTTAGAAAGGGTTTTCTTATAGGCGTTCTCTAGTTGCTCGGTTTGACCCTATAACTACTTGACTCGTTGTTCCCGCTGCCTCTTCTGCTGAGTAGTTAACAAAATCAGCTGGCCTCAAATGACTGCTTAAAACCGTCCCACACAATCCTAGCTCGGGGCACTCTTCATTGTAATTAATGGCAAAATAGATTTGCACTCTCTGACTTACAACCTGGCAGTTTTCCTCAGCATCCAGCAAGGAGTCATTTGAGAGTCTGGAACCTTAGGCTGCCATTGACCTGCCCCAGCAAAAACCATAGCAACACTGGAGTGTGGTCTGATCATATCTAAACAGCAGGAGCAGGGGTTCCTTATCGTCACTCCAGTCCAGTCCCTTTACTTCTGGGTTGCGCAACCCTTCCAGCAGCTTGGAGGCTGAGCCCATCCTTTTTGAGGATGGTGCGGTATAAATACCACTGGCACCACCCACAAATCCCAGTATTCTCAGCCTCCAAGCAGCTGGAGGGTTCCGTAAGCCTAGGGCTTACTGGAGTCTTCTATTTACTTAATTTATTTAATTTTCTTTATTTAATCCATTATTTGATTTACTTTAATTTAATTTTGTTTACTTACTTTAATTTCTTTTTGGCATTTGTGCATCTGGGTGCTGTGCCTTTAAATTCTTCTGCTCTCCCCCCCCCCCCTTTTCCTCCTCGGAGCCCTCAGACCGAGAATCAGAGGGAGTTTGCCTGCAGCAGCGAGGAGGACCGGAGAGATCTCCTCTCGCTTGCTAGTCCGGCCGGCACCTTGGGACTCTTCCCCGGAGGCCTGCCCTGCCTCGCGCCGAAGCCCTCCGGGTGGCTGAGCGCTTGAGGCAGCGCCGCGACTTCCCACATTCACCTGGCCTTGCGCGGCAGTTTCCGGAGTGGCGGGGCGCTGTGGCCAGCTCCGGAGCCCGGAATCCAGCGCTGAGTCAAGCAGCGGCCTTAAAATCAGAGCACAAACTGGCGGAGTGCAGTCTCCGTCCGCTGGTTAGGACTCCACGTGGTTGCGGCCTACCATGTGTTGAGCCAACGGAGAGCGTTTACTGCTTCGGGCCTGGACAACGCACTAAAGGAGCACCCTAAACAGCAAGTACTGGGGAAAAAAACTAAATCGCTGGTTTTTGGTGTTAGTTTCAATTTAATTTTGCTTTGCTTTACTTTAATTTTTAACTTTTAATTTTTTAAGTCGTTTCCTTTGCTGATCCTTGCTGTGGGGGTTTTTAAAAGATTGGGAGAAGGGAGGACACATTGAAAGCTGATTTGCCCCCCCCATGATTTGAGTTTCTGCAGTATTTGAATGCAATTTTATTAGGTCTGTTCGTTAAGCAGGGTTTCAGAGTTATCCTCCTCAAAAGGACATGACTGGCAAACCACGGTGCCCGTCCTGTGGCACTCATAGGGGTACTTCTTCGGAAGCAGGGATCTGCAGGAGTTGTGCTGCAGTGGCTACTTCCGTGGAACAAGAAATTAACTTGTCCATGGCTCAAGCTTCTCAGGGGTCAGGAGACCCTCTGGAGGGGGAAGGAGGGTCTCAGTTCCCTCCGCCTACGTCCTCAGATTTGCCTGCCCCGCCTCTGCCCCTCCCCCCCACTCCCGTTGGGGAGGGGGGTGTCGGGGATCTCTTCTCTCCTGATTTCGTCCTTTTGCTACACAAGGCCTATTGTATGCGCAAGCAGGGGCTGGGGGCAGGTGAGTCGGGCACGACGATGGAAAGCAGGTTGGCCAGACCAATGAGGGCAAGCACCCAGGACTCCGGGATACCGCTCAAGCATGCTAGGCTGATGAGCGAGGAGCCTCTCACGTCCCTTTCCCAGGGCACTCCGGAGGAGGAGGGCTCGGACAAAGATTTAGATGAAGAAGAGGAGGAGCTCGAAGAGGGGGAGATCCCTGAGGAGGATCAATCTCGTATAATTCGAGTTTTTCGTCGAGAGGAGCTCCCAGCTTTGATCAATGAGTCTCTGAAAGTGCTCAATGTAGCCTCAGACGCTCCAGCAGAGGAGGAGGCGTTGGAGGATCCTTTAATCCAAGCCATTAGGAGGTCTCAGAAGGTTTTTCCTGTCCACAGGGTGGTGCGCCAGATGATCCAGGAGGAATGGGATCAACCAGAGTCAAGTTTAAGGGGGGTCCGGTCTATGGCTCGCCTATATCCTTTGCCGGAACCAGACAAAGAACTGCTGAAGTCACCCAGGGTAGATGCGGCGGTATCAGCACCGACAAAAAAGACAACTATCCCAGTCGAGGCAAGCACGGCCCTGAGGGATTCTCAAGATAGAAAATTGGACATGCTGCTGAAGCAAGCCTTTGATGTGAGCGCTCTTGCCTTACAGGCCTCCGTGTCGGGGGCTTGGGTGGCTCGGGCCTGTTTGAGGTGGTCCCAACAACTTCAGTTAGCGGAAGGTTCCGCAGAGGACACACAAGCTACTTCAGCTAGGTTGGAGTCTGGGGCGGCCTACTTGGCAGATAGTCAGTATGACCTCATCAGGAGCCTAGCAAAGAACATGGCCTCGGTGGTGGCAGCTAGGCGTTATTTGTGGCTACGTAATTGGGCGGCCGATGCCTCCTCAAAGGCACGCCTGAGTCGTCTTCCCTTTAAAGGGAAGCTGTTATTTGGTGAGGATTTGGATAAGTTGGTAAAGGACCTTGGCGAATCTAAGGGAGGCAGGCTCCCGGAAGACAGACCGAAACAAGGGCGCTCCCTAGCTCCAGTGCGGAGCCAACCGAGGGATCCTCTGAGATTTCGTCCAGCCAGGTCGAACCCCTTTCCTAGGGGCCATTTCCCTTCAAGGGGTCAAAGCTTTAGAGGGTTTCGAGGAGCAGGTAGAGGTTTTGGGACCTCTTCCTCCTCCTCGGGGCCTAGAAAACAACAATGAGACAACGGGGGTCCAGGAGGGCGGACTGCCGGTGGGGGGGTCGATTAAGGCAGTTTCTTCCCGCCTGGTCCCGGGTCACGTCCGATCAATGGGTCCTGGAGGTGATCCGAGAGGGTTATTCTCTCGAATTTGCAAAGCAAATACTTCCAGCCTTTGTTCAGTCTCCCTGCAGTTCTTCTGTAAAGAGGGTGGCGATAGAGGCAACTCTTTCACGACTCATAGCGCTCGGAGCTGTGGTCCCGGTGCCGCCAGACCAATGCGGTTCCGGTCGGTACTCGATTTATTTTGTGGTACCAAAGAAGGAAGGCTCCTATTGCCCGATCCTGGATCTAAAGCAAGTCAATCGCTGTCTCAGTGCCGCATTTCCGGATGGAAACTCTAAGATCGGTCATCGTGGCCGTAAGGGGCGGGGAGTTCCTAACTTCATTGGATTTGATGGAAGCCTATTTGCATATACCAGTCAGAAAGTCCCATCAACAGTTCCTGAGATTCGCGGTGCCAAGAGGTCATTTTCAATTCCAGGCTCTGCCCTTCGGTCTAGCTACGGCTCCAAGGACTTTCACCAAGGTGATGGTGGTAGTGGCGGCGGCCCTACGAAGAGAGGGAATACTAGTGCATCCCTATCTGGACGATTGGCTGATTCGGGCAAAGTCAGAAGAGGAAAGCCGCTCGGCCACTGCCAGAGTGGTAGAGGTTCTGGAAGAGTTAGGGTGGGTCATCAATCGGGTAAAGAGCAGGTTGATACCCTCCCAGGAACTTGAGTATCTCGGAGCAAGGTTCGACACCAACAGAGGCAGGGTGTTCCTGTCCAAGACGAGATCAAGGGACCTAAGGATCTTGGTCACGCAGTTTCTGAGCAGGCGAAGTCCTACAGCTTGGCATTACCTTCAATTGCTGGGAACCATGGCGGCAGCTATAGAGGTAGTACCGTGGGCCAGGGCTCACATGCGACCCTTGCAGCAGGCCCTGTTGTGTCGTTGGTCCCATCAGCATCATCCTTTGTCCATGCAGCTGCCCTGCGCTCCTCGAACCAAGAAGGCCCTCCAGTGGTGGCGGTGCCCAAGGAATATGGATTGCGGGATGCCGCTCGAGCCCCCACAGTGGTTACTGTTGACAACGGATGCCAGTCTAACAGGCTGGGGAGCTCATTGCGAGGACCAGTTCATCCAGGGTCGCTGGACGTCGTTGGAGTCTCAATGGCACAAAGTACCGTTGAATTGTGTAACTCCTTGTTTATTGTAAACCGCGCTGATGCTGAATAGTGCGGTATATAAGAGACTATAAATAAATAAAATAAATAATAATGGCACATCAACAGACTGGAATTACGGGCCGTCGCCCTGGCGCTCAGAGCACTCGAGTCCTTAGTGCTACGAAGAGCAATTCGCGTCCTCTCCGACCATGTCACTGCGGTGGCTTACATCAACCACCAGGGCAGCACAAGCAGTCCCGCCTTGGAGAAGGAAGCGGACGTCCTATTCCAATGGGCCGAGGTTCGGTTGGAGGCGCTTTCAGCTCAGCATGTGGCCGGCACCGACAACATTACGGCCGATTACCTCAGCAGGTGCAAGATAGACCACGGGGAGTGGGAGCTGGAGCAGGAGGTCTTCGACCAGATAGTAGCCCTTTGGGGTCCACCGGTCATGGACCTCATGGCACGGTATTCTTCCGCCAAGGTAAGCTGATTTTTCAGTCGACGGAAGGAAAGGATGTCCGAAGGTTTGGATGCTCTGGCCCAGAAGTGGCCTTCGGAGGGTCTCCTGCATGTGTTCCCCCCTTGGGCTCTTATCGGAAAGGTCCTTCAGCAGGTGGAGGCTCACCAAGGTTTGATAATCCTCATAGCCCCGGATTGGCCTCGCCGCCCCTGGTATGCGGACCTGGTGAGGTTGATCGCCGACCGGCCTTGGCGGCTTCCCTGCAGAAGGGACCTGCTGAGGCAAGGCCTGGTTCGGATGCCTCATGTGGATCGATTCTCGCTTACGGCCTAGCTATTGAAAGGGCGCGGCTCCTGAAGCGGGGTTATTTGGGATCGGTAATCTCGACTCTGAGTGCTAGAAAGCGCTCGACCTGTCTATCCTATGTAAGAGTTTGGCGCATCTTCGAAGCATGGTGTGCGGAGCACCGGATTAAACCTCTTTCAGCCTCTGTTCCGGAGGTTCTGGAGTTCTTGCAAGCGGGCTTTGACAAAGGCCTAGTGCACAGTTCCTTACGAGTCCAGCTGGCAGCCATCTCTTGCTATAGAGGTAAGGTCCGCGGAAAGTCATTAGGGGCCCACGCGGATGTGTCCAGGTTCCTAAGAGCGGTTAGGCGTCTACGTCCTCAACAGAGATCGGTCATTCCCCCTTGGGATCTCAACCTGGTGCTAAATGCCTTAACCAAGGAACCTTTTGAGCCGACAAAGAATGCCTCGCTAAAGGATTTGACACTGAAGACGGTTTTTCTGGTCGCAATTTGCTCGGCCAGACATGTCTCCGAACTGCAAGCGCTGTCCTCCCAGCCCCCCTTTCTTTCATTCTTCAAGGATAAGGTGGTCTTACGGACGGTACCTTCCTTCTTGCCCAAGGTCATCTCCCCCTTTCATGTGAACCAGACAGTTACGCTCCCGTCCTTTTCAGCGGAAGGGCAAGAGGGGAGGGACAGGAAGCTACGCCTTCTGGACGTTCAGAGAGCCTTGAAGCGTTACCTCTCCCGCACTGCGCCTTTTCGGAAGTCCGACCGTCTGTTCATTCAGTTTGGAGGACCGCATAAGGGGGAGGCGGCGGCCAAGGCTTCCATCTCCAGGTGGATCAGGGAAGCTATTGCTTCCGCCTATATTCTCAAGGGGAAGCAGGTTCCAGGGGGACTGCGCGCTCACTCAATTCGAGCACAGGCTACCTCTTGGGCAGAATATAGCTTCGTCCCACTGCTGGACATTTGTAGGGCGGCTACATGGTCCTCGCTGCATACCTTTACCAAACACTACAGACTGGACGTGCAGAGTTCAGCTGACTCTCGGTTTGGGGACGCGGTTCTTCGGTCCGGGATAACGGATCCCACCCAAGCTTGAACTGCTCTGTTACATCCCAGAAGTAAAGGGACTGGACTGGAGTGACGATAAGGAAAAAGTAATTAGACCTTACCTGCTAATTAATGTTCCTGAAGGAATGACAGTCCAGTCCCTGATCCCACCCGGTTCTTCGATTGGCATAACGGTCTATTAGACATGTGCGGAGCAGCGGACCGAATTCAGGGCCAGGTCAACGTGGAGGGGTCCCTTGGTGCAGGTCCGGCGGGCCGGGGTGAAGGATGGCTCGGTCAGACTCAGGTAAACCTCCTCCTCCCTTTCCCCTCCCTCCTTTCTCCTTCTTGACCTTTGAAAAAAAAATTTGTTTTATATATTTTGGGAGTTTTAGTTGTGTGTTATTTCTATATAGGCTATTAATTGAATTTTCGTTAAGTCTGCTTTTTCATTAGATTACTGGGATCTGTGGGTGGTGCCAGTGGTATTTATACCGCACCATCCTCAAAAAGGATGGGCTCAGCCTCCAAGCTGCTGGAAGGGTTGCGCAACCCAGAAGTAAAGGGACTGGACTGTCGTTCCTTCAGGAACATTAATTAGCAGGTAAGGTCTAATTACTTTTTGTCAGACCTCGGTAGCGCACAGCTGTGATATCAGGGTTACTAACGTCCACTGTCGTCATAGAAGGTGTGGGAGTCTGCGGGCTGGAAAGGCCTAAGAAAGAAGGGAACAGGCCTGAAGCTTCAGAGATGAAGTAGGTGCAGAGCAGAACCAGGACATTCACCCACAGAACTCAATATTTAAAAAAAAAATCTGATTCTGATCATCTCAAAATGATCAGAATTCAAAATGGCATGGGACAGACACAGTGGATCCCTTTACAGCACAGGATAAAATCAAAATAAACTTAACTAACTAATTTATCAACATACAGGGGTGTCCTACATGGAGCAGTGGGTTCACCCCTAAAACAAAGATATGGGGAGGGGTGGCCTGCACGGAGCGGCAGGTGCACCTACTCTTGCCATCTTATTGGGCAGACTAGATGGACCATACCAATGTTCCCTCTAATTTTCTGTAGGCTGTGTGCGCATAAAATATCAGCTGTGCTACTTTTGAAGGAAGGTTAAATTTTTGTGCGCCACATAACGACACTCGGAGTTATACACTTTAAAATTTGACTACACGTCAGAATACAGTATGTACACCACATTGATTGCACTAGAAAATATTGTAGAACTTGTGAAAACCGTAAATACACAACAACTTTTAAATTTTAAGACATCTGTGTTGTTTTCTATCAGAATCAGAACCGTAATTTTTGTGCGCTCTGTTGTAAAGTATGTGCGCTCGCTCGGCGAGGTATGTGCGCGCGCACACGCGCACAGCTTAGAGGGAACAGTGGACCATGCTGGTCTTTATCTGCCGTCATTTACTATGTTACTATGATAGCAGTTAACGTGGTCGAAATGCAGATATCCCAGGCACTTTTCTGCGATATCTACATTTTGTGCGATGGACTCGGGGAAGGTGGGATCAAGGCAGGGAATGGGTGTACCGATTTTTGGCAGCCACAATGCAAACATTTGTTGCATGATGGCTGGAAAAATTGGCCTAATTGTGGCTGCAGATAATGCTACCTCAAGAGCTGGCTTTAGCTGTAGCCAATACTGCAAGAGCCACATTGCAGCTTCTGCCGATCGGGCCCCCTCCTGAGCTTACAACATTGCTGGTGCTGCATATGTACCCCCCCTTCAGCACACCTCCAGGACAGCTCTCAATCCCTCCCTCCCACCCCCGTCCACATAAAAAAAACAAACCAGTTAACCAGTCTGGCCTCTTCCCTTCCTCCCATCCCCACTGATCTACAGACCAAATTACAGCTAACGAGCTAGGCTTCCCTCCCCCCCTTCAAAAATGAAAAGCCCGGTTAGCCAATCAGCATAATAGGGGCTCCTAACCCTCCTAAGTCCTTACCTTTCAATTCCTGGTAGTCTAGTGGGCATAGGGGCAGCCACCCCTGCCCCCATCATCAACACTAGTCAAAACGGCAGTGATCTTACGGTGCTGACCCCCTAGCATCAGGACACTAGGGGGTAGCTCAGCAAGAACAGCACCATTTTTGTTCATACAACTGCAGAGGCCAGGACGGACCTCCTTTAAGGGGAGGTCAGGGGATGGGGGACCCTGAAGGGGGGATTGAGGGTTCAGCAGTTTTGAATTGTCAGTACTGTGGACTGGTACATCTGTGGCACTGGCAATGGTATAAGGTTGGGGGGATGATAGTGGCTTGGGGAGGGATCGGTGGCAATCGGGGGGACAGAGCTATTACTAGCTAACCTAGTTAGTATCATTGAATGTCCCCAGTGATCTCCGCTAAGTGCCTCTATGCTAACCGCTTACCATCGGGGCGTGTCGTGGGCATTCCGGGTTGACACTGTTTGTTAACCAGGCAATGGCAATATTGCACCACTGGCTAGTTAGCACCTACAGGTAAAAGATAGGTGCAACACATTTTGGTCTATCTTTACCCATGGGAGCTAACTGGGGAGCAGCTTAATATTGCTGCTGCCCAGTTAGCTTCTGCGGGCTTGTGGGCTGTGCGACAACCCGGGATATTCAATACTGGGGCCGCATAGGACCCCGGCATTGAGTATCTGGGGTTAAAGGTCGATAGCAATGGCTGTGCACCGTAGCAGCGCATGGCCATCACAGAAGAATATCGTGTCCATGGTTCTTAGCCTTGCCATCGCAGCAACAGTCACCAGGAACCTTGCACCAGGAGTTCTTTTAAAACTCTTCAATCCATGGGCACTAAATGTGCCAATGGACATCACGAGTATACAATGACAGGGACATTTTTCCCCCAAGGAAGAAGAATACTACCTCCACAGCATCATCAAGCAGCAGAAGACCTGACTGAAGAATTAAAGCCAGGATGTCCACTTGGCACAGTTATCAGAAGAAATGCATCTCTTCTTCCAGTGTGGCTAATTCTGTATATTTTCATGTTTGTGTTTAATGGCAGCATATAAATTAAAACTGCAGTTGTGTTTGTTTTGCTCTCCCATCTCTTTACTGAGATAATTCTGTATATTGTTGGAATTAATTTATTAAGATTCTGTTCTCTCTAGTTGTCGAGTGCCACAAACTGGTCTGGTAGTCAGGATTTCAACAATGAATAATCATTAGGTATATTCGCATATATACAGAAGCAGTTAAAGTTAATATGCAGAGCTTGGCTCTCATGAAAAAGAGACCCATTTGTGGCACCCAGGACCAGAGTAGAAAATCATTAATCTGCCCTAATCTGTTAATCGTTCGTGTAAATATTTATCCATAGTGTTTGCTTACTATTGAAACTTTCTCATTCTACTTTAAAATGTTGAGGTTTTAATGGCTTATAAACTATTACATTATTTATGCCATATTTTAATTAATATTAGAACAATGCTATTCAAAATTTTTATCCTGTATGACTCCATTTTAACAACTGAAAAGTCATGTGACCTCCAGATGATGATGAAATCATAGCAGGTCTCCAACCGCCGCCTCCTCCTTCTACTCATCTAAAGCAGAAAGTACAGTAATAGTAGTGGCAACAGCAAAAGCCGTCAACACAGTGTCCTTTGTGTTAGTGTGCAATGTGTGCTTACAGACCCCAGTACTCAGCATGAATTTCCAGCCTAACAAGAAACTTACCAGGAGGGGGCAAGAGCCTATGAATATTCATTGGCTCAAAGGCCACACATTCTGACTGGTGATTGCCACTACTCAGATAGATCACAGTGAAAGTCCCGAGAGAAGGGGAAATGGCCATGTTTCTGTGACCCCATCCACTGAAGATGTGACCCATTTAGGATCCCGACCCAAAGTTTGGGAATGGCTATATTAGAATCTCTTTAAATGCTTCAACATTTATTGCTTTAATTTAGAAAAAAAGCAATGTTCCTTCTTAAATTACTAATTTACATTCTCTTATATACCGCGCTATTCTGCATCAGTGCGGTTTACATTGAACAAACTGAAATTACATTGAACAGGGCATTATAACTTGGAGATAACTATTTTACAGGGAACATGGGCTATGGAGGGTTAAGTGGCTTGCCCAAGACCACAAGGAGCACCTGTGAGACTAGAAACCCCAGTCCTTCCGGCCCAAGGTTGCTGTCCTCTAGTGGGATTTGAACCCCTGACCTTCCGGCCTGAAGTACCTTGCCCCAACCACTAGGCCACTCCTCCACTCCATTAATTAAATTTTACCTTATCCTAAACCATAAATTAGTTTATTTTGATGAAGCCACATGGCCATTTATGCTGATCAATACATTATATAGTAAAAACTAAACTACCTGTTAATAAATTTCTTGACGTGGAGAGTAATTTTATGAAGTTGCACCTAGTTAACGCCCGTCTTCATCTATTTTACAAAGTCAAGTACACATGTTCTAGATTTTATAAAGTACTAGAGTAAGTGGCAGAGAATGGGTCTTAAATTAAGGTGCGATTACTTACCCTAGCCCTGGAGCTCGTGTAAATGACCATGCCCACTTTTTGCAAGTACACGCATAAATGATCATTTTCTATAACCAACGCATGTGCCTGCTTGAACTGCCTATATTCCACCCAAGCTCTGTCCATGTGCATGCACACAATGGAACATCATGCCATGCAAACAGCACAGGGGTCATTCTGTCTCACGAATAGCAGGGATGGATGTCCCATCTGGACGTCCATCCCTGCTATTCGTCCTCCTGCCAGCCCTGTCAGTACCCTCCCTGTATGTACAGCGGGTTTGTACGGGGAGGCCTAGATGGGGGTGGGAGGGAGCATTCTGAAGGCGGAGCGAGGGCAGGGCATGGGCGGACTGTGACTCTAAATGTACAGGGCCGATTCAGAGGGCCTGAATCTAGACGGCCAATTCCAACCTCCATCAACTGGATGTAGAGGGCCAATTCAGAGAGCCAGAGGGCCTGAATCTAGACGGCGGACTTATTCCACCTCAAAGGTGAAATAAGTCCACCTGGATGGAGGAGGATCGTGGTGCGAGACCCGGGGACACAGGTGAGTGGGCACAGGGGGTCGGTCTGTGCGGAACAGGCATCTGGGTTTGGCGGGACAGGATCGTGGCTTGTGAATGGAGCTGCAGTGCCATGTCAATGGGACGCCATGGCACCGCAGCTCCATTAATGGGACCGACTGAGTTAGCCGGGCAATTGCTGGGATGTATGGCCGGACAGAATTGGGTCCAGGCGCTAGACCTGATTCTGATCCTGTAGAGGCTGCGGGATCAGAATCGGGTCCAACTTTGCATGCCCGATTCTGCCTGGCTATACAGGGGACTGGACATGCATTAATGGAATTGGCTTCCATGTGTACTTTTACACTAGTTGGTATTTTATAAGAGGTCAATTATGCATCCAAGTGGTTACTTAGAAGCATAAATTACTAAAATACTGACATTTAAGTGTGTTTTTACTACCCAAGAATAGATGTCTCTTTATAAAAGTACTCCTATGGAGAGTAATTTTATAAAAGAGTGCCTAGGTTAAGAAAGTCAAAAGCCTGTTTTATATAGAAAAGTAGGTGTCTACTTGTCCTTATAAAATACTGGCATAAGCAGTAGAGATTGTGCCTTAAATTCAGGTGTAGACATTTAGACCTGCTTTCTATATAGCATGTACATTCAGTATAATTTCCACACTCCTCACGTCTTGGACTGTGTTCATTCAGTATACAAGTACACATCTAAATTAAGGTATTTTATAATCAACATTCATACTTGTAAACTCTGCTTGTGCTCTACCTAGACTACGCCCCCCGACTAAGCCTGCTGGCAAAGTATGCATGTTCATGTCAATGTGTGCACTCTTACGCCGACCACTATTTTATAAAAGGCCTTTAACATTTGTCAGCTGACACATACTCTGTTAATGACTTTGTAAAATTACCTCCAAAGAGCTTTCCTGTAGCCCATTTTCTCAGTTCCGTCAGGACTCTTGCATAGATTAATCAGCAGCCTCACTTATTCACTTTCTCTTAACAAAACAGTCTCCAGCTTCTTGTGTATATGAGGAAAAGTGAAACACATTGCTTATCACCTTGGTGTTTGTCTTTATGTATTTTTAGAGTATGCAGATACCTCTCATATCACTGATCATGGTTCTACAAGAAAGCCGGTGGGAGAAGAAGGAGCCTTTTATACCTCACTGATTTCAGATGACTATTATTCATCTCAACAGGATTCTACATATTTCACAGGAATTCTGAAGGAAGAAACTAACAATGTCATTTGCACAGGCAACATGGAAGAATTCAACATAGCAGCATTTTCTCCACAAGACGTCTCAATATTTGACTCATGTGGCTTATTTAGCTCAGATTCAGGAATAGAGATGACACCTGCAGAATCCACTGAATTGAATAAAACTTTAGCCTATCCTCTAGAGCAAGAGAAAATAGAAGCATATAGATACATTGACATAAGCAGGTCAGAAGACGTAAAATATCAAGATATATCAGACTTAAGCTTAGAAGACAAGAGAGCAAGCTTTGTTGATAAATACTCGGAAACAACAAATTTAGAAAATCCTTCTGATAAGGGATCTAAGGAAAGCAAAGATCACCAGTTTTCTGAAGCTCTATCTTCTGCACCATACATGAATGAACCATTTAGTGAAGCAGGATTGTATACCACTTCTTTGATGAAAGAAAGCAAAGAAGCGCCAGTAAAGATTTATCTTACTGAGACAGAAACCGCAAAGGAACCATATGTCCAAGAGAGGTCTCTGAGTCCTCAAGGCTTCAGCTTAAAACCAAGCCCTGATGTAGTTCCAACAGTTACAGTATCAGAGCCAGAGGATGACAGCCCAGAATCTTTGACACCTCCATCAACTGGCACAGGTAAAATTGTTATCTATAATAATATTGCTTGATTATCTGTACCTAGAGCATAAATAGTTTCATCTTCCTTGCCTTGCAATAGTTCATAGGTCCTACAAAACATGCACAGAAGGTACACCCCCTTCCAAAAAAAAGACATGGGTAAAGTAACCTGCATTATGTTGCAAGGTCTGCCCTAGCAACTACTGGGCAGACTGGATAGATCCTATCAGTCTTCATCTGCCATCATTCACATATTACTGTGGGGGTCTTTTACTAAATGGAGTTAGCTGTCAACATGGGTCTGACACGTGCTAAAGATGCGCGTTGGACCTGTGTTGATAGCTAGCATGGGGTCATGGCAGTTAGTGTTGTTGGATTATGCCACTAACTGCAAGTGGGAGGGTTAGGGACAGAGAGTAGGCAGAGCAAGTGCCATACAGGCAGTGCACCCACGCTACCTGCACGGCGGGCTAGTAACATGAGTGCACTCACCACCACCTTCATAGGTGGCATTGAGTGCACCAGTGCTCTTCGAGGGCCAGATGCACTGCAATAATGTCTGGGAACATGCTTTCCTTGCTCCTGGCAATTAACGCGGTTTGGATCGATCCCGCCACTGAAGAAGCTGAGCGGGTGGCTGCACGGCATGCAATTGTGTTGCCGATGCCACACGCTCAGCTCACTGGCAGCCACTGCTGGGCAGAAACTCCCTGGTGGTCCAGCAGCCTGATCCCCCCCACCTGCCAGTGGTTTGATGGCATCGGGGGCTTCCCCCCCCTACCGCCGTCCCCTGATGCCGTCAAATCATTGGCAGGTGGGGGGATTCCCACCAGGGCAGTGCCAGCTTTGGGATGCTGTTTTCGGCCGGGTTCGGCGAACCCAGCCCGTGTCAGGAACCAGTTTGTGCGAACCGGGCCGAACTGGCCGGATCCCACAACTGTTGCTACCCTAACTCACCATGGCTTAGCTCCTTATGGGTGCATTAGGTGCAACACCTCAGCACCCTTTAGTAAAACAGCCCCAAAGTGTTTCATTGTACATTTGAAAGGAAGTATGGCATGGAAATTTAACTCTATATGCCACTGTCTCTAAGGAATTCTTGCTATTGGCATACAAGTGGGAGAAAACCTTCATTAAATGTCAATTTTATTTTGATAGTGCTGCTGCTTGTACTGTTGAATGGAAAAATGGTTTGCTAAAGTAGTTTTCCAGGTTTGTGGCATGTAGTGATTTTTAGCGTCTCTGCTTCATGAGGTAAACATTCAGTCAGCCATTATCTATTTAACTTAAAACATATAACTTGAATGTTTGAAGTTATATGTATTTTCATCAGTGCTATCCATGTAAGTGCTGGATTTCAAAATCCAAATATCTCCAGGAACAAGCAGGAATGTAGGCTTCACATATGGGTATCGTCGGTACCGACGGAGCCTGCACGGGAACGCTCCCCAGCATCCAATAGGAAAGCTTTTGGGAGCATCCCACAGCGCCTGCGTGCTGCCTTCCCGCCTTTCCAACTGTCCCTCTCCAGTTCTTCGTTTTCCGTGGAGCCGACAGGTCCCATACCCTGTCACCACAGAAAAATTTCTTCTTTAATCTTTGTTTTTTGTGGTCGCTGCCTTCCCTCGACGCTGTACCGGGACCGCCGGTTCATTCTTCTTTCTTCTTAAAAAAAACCCCTACAGTTTCTGACTTATTTTACTTCAGAAATGTTTTTCCTTGGTGCTAAGCACCATTTTGGGCACTAGGCCCAATTTTTCCTTAAAAATGGAAAAACCAACATCTGGTTTTAAAAAATGTTCTAAGTGTGGCGGTACCATCTCCATCACCAACACCCATGATTGGTGTCTCAAATGTTTAGGTCCTGACCACTCTACTTCGTAGTGCCTCTTCTGTGGAATTATGTCAAAAAGGGGTTGGCAGAATCAAGCTGCAAAGCTTAGCACCCTTTTTCCCTCAGACGCGGTGTCTGTTGCATCGACGTCCTCCAGAGTCTCATCTTCCTCCCATGGATCTCAGGTAACTAAACATAAATCTAGCTGGTCCTCAAAGGGTAGATCTCCTTCTAAGTATCGAGATGCCACTGGCGTTGCCCTTGAGGAATTTTCACCGGCAAAACTGCCCCGGCGGGAGACTTCGGCTTCCAAAGCATCAACGGGGCTCCAGGATATTCTCGAGGCCTCAACCTCGGCAGAACTACTGGTGCCATGCTCTGGGGTTCAGGCCGCTTATACCGGTACCGACACCCAAGCATTGGCAGCGTCGATAGACCAGAGATTTCTTGTTATCGAACACAGTCTAGCGGCTCTTCTCACGGCTTCGGTACCGTTGAAACTGTTTCAGACACCTCAACCGATACTGACTCCGGTACCGGTACCAGTACGAACGGCATCGACGTTGATGGATATGCCACCCATACCGAGTCATGCGTCTGTCTCCGGCATCGACAGATCGGTACCGGAGCAACCCGATACAGACTTCGATTGATACCGGTACCATGCGCTGCACGATCACCGGGATCTGAGGTATTTTGAATCCTCTGAGTCTGATGACTCCGAAGACTCTGCCAATACAAGAGTACTTCTCCCAGAGGATTCCTCCTCTTCTCAGCGCAGAATGTCTCCGCCAGAGGATATGTCCTTTCAGGATTTTATCCGTGATGTGGCCAGAGGCCGTTCCATCACAGTAGCTCCTGAAAAAGAGCCTAGGGCAAAGGAGTTGGAGATTCTCCAATACCCTAAGGCTCCCAAGGAGGCAGCTACTCTGCCTATTCATGAGATCTTACATGATCTTATGCTAAGAATGTGGGAAACACATCTAACCACATCTCCTCATTCTCGGAGACTCAAACTATGTATCGAGTTCCACCTTGTCCTGGCTTTTAAAAAACTCAATTACCACACCATTCAATGGTAGTGGAATCAGCCATGTGTAGGATGAAAAGTGCAAAGAGACATGCATCCAATCCTCTAGGTCGTGAATGCCTTAGGGCATCGATGCTTTCAAGTTTCCATGTTCTCAGCTAGGATCAGTTCCTATATCTTGTATATGGGAATGTTTCTTAAAAAGGTCACAGGAGACTTGGAGCCCCCTTCTTCCTGATGACAAAAGACAGGACTATCTTACTCTTGTCAGACATGCCCAGGATGTTTCCAAGTTTGTAAATCATGCAGCCTTTGACTGTTTTGATGCATAAGCAGAACCTCTGCTATTGCCATTGGTGCACGTCGGATTGCCTGGCTTCAGGCATCTGACTTGGAAATTTGGGTACAGGATAAATTAGGAAACATTCCTTGCACAGGAGAAAATCTCTTTGGCAAGAATTCTCTTTCAGAAAGCCTTTGACAAGGTCCCTCATGAGAGACTTTTGGCAAAACTAAAGAGTCATGGGATAGGAGGCAGTGTACTGTGGATCAAGAACTGGTTAAAAGATAGATGGCTAAATGGCCAATTTTCCCAATGGAAAAAGGTGAATAGTGGTGTACCCCAGGGATCTGTGCTGGGTCCGCTGCTTTTTGACATATTCATAAATGACCTGGAAAGTGGAATAACGAGTGAGGTTATCAAATTTGCAGATGACACAAAATTATTTAAAGTTGTTAAAACCCAAGAGGATTGTGGAAAATTGCAAGAGGATCTTGATGAATTGGAAGACTGGGCATCAAAATGGCAGATTAAATTTAATGTGGACAAGTGCAAAGTTATGCACCTAGGGAAGAACAACCCAAACAATGGTTACACAATGCAAGGTTCCACATTAGGAACCACCACCCAGGAAAAAGATTTAGGCGTCATTGTGGATAGCATGTTAAAACCCTCGGCCCAGTGTGCAGCGGCAGCGAAGAGAGCAAATAGAATGCTAGGTATCATAAGGAAAGGAATGGAAAATAAAACAAAAGATATTATAATGCCTCTATATCGTTCCATGGTGAGACCGCACCTTGAATATTGTGTGCAATTCTGGTCGCCGTATCTTAAAAAGGATATAGCATTATTAGAAAAGGTTCAGAGAAGAGCCACCAAAATGGTAAAGGGGATGGAAGGATACTCCTATGAAGAAAGGCTAAAAAGGTTAGGGCTCTTTAACCTGGAAAAGAGACGGCTGAGGGGAGATATGATAGAAGTCTATAAATTAATGAACGGAGTGGAACGGGTAAACATAGATCGATTGTTTACGTTATCAGCATATAGAAAGACTAGGGGACATGCAATGAAGCTACAGGGTAAACTATTTAAGACTAATAAAAGAAAATATTTTTTCACTCAACGTGTAATCAAACTCTGGAATTTGTTACCGGAGGATGCAGTAAAGGCTGTTAGTGTAGCTGGGTTTAAAAAAAAGTTTGGACAAGTTCCTGGAGGAAAGGTCCATAAACCATTATTAAGAAGGGACCCAGGATATTAATGCTTGACCCAGTACAAGCATTGCGGAACCTGTGTCTTTTAGGGAAACTGCTAGGTACGTATGACCTAGATTGGCCACTGTTGGAAACAGGATACTGGGCTTGATGGACCTTGGTCTGACCCAGTATGGCATATCTTATGTTCTTATGTTCAGGAGAAGGCTAATGAGATAGATGCAGACAATATCACTTTGGATAGATTGTCCAAATCTACAGCCGTTCCTGCAAGGAAAAGATCCTCTAAAAAAAACCCATTTTTCAATAAGAAAAAGAAGTTTTATCCTTCCTATACCCAACAGGGACACCGCCCAGGTCAGCCTGCCCAAAAGGGACAACAGCAACAACCTAGACAACAAAAGAAGCCAAAAGCAGTAAAACCTCAGCCAGCTCAGCAGGCTTAGCCTCCTTAGGGGCTTTGACTCCTTTCTAGAGAACTTCGCCCTCCTGCCCCTGAAGGGTCCAGATCCCTTGGACATCCCAGGCAGGTTATGTTATTTTGCCCACAGATGGTACCAAATAACAGCAGAAAATTGGACTCTGTCCCTTGTACGAGAGGGGTA
Source organism: Ichthyophis bannanicus (assembly GCA_033557465.1). Taxonomy (NCBI): domain Eukaryota; kingdom Metazoa; phylum Chordata; class Amphibia; order Gymnophiona; family Ichthyophiidae; genus Ichthyophis; species Ichthyophis bannanicus. The sequence goes on from CM066037.1 coordinate 130,570,497, forward strand.
CAAGCTTCATTTTCACAGCATGCCCCCTCCTACAATGGTAAGACAGTTCAATTCTCAGACCTCTCTCGACAATCTCTTAGGTCAAGAAGTCACAACGCTCCTTGCTGCTCAAGGAGCAATAGAGGAAAGAAAACAGGAGGATACCGGCCCATTTTAGACCTCAGAGAATTGAACAAATATCTGTTCTGAGAGAAGTTCAAAATGGTCTCTCTAGGAACTCTGCTGCCATACCTTCAAAGTCAGGATTGGCTTTGTTCTCTAGATCTCAAGGATGCGTATACTCATATTCTCATCCATCCAAATCACAAAAGATTCCTCCGATTCCTGTTTCAAGGAAAGCACTTCCAGTACAGGGTTCTTCCCTTTGGCCTGGCTTCTGCACCAAGAGTATTCACAAAATGCATGGCTGTGGTAGCTGTATTTCTCTGCATTCTGGGAATATTCATCTTCCCTTACTTAGACAGCTGGCTCATTCGAGCCCCTACAGTTCCAGAAGCCAGCTCTGCTTTGTTTGGCACAATGTGAATCCTTCTGGGACTAGTCATAAACCTCCCAAAGTCCAATCTTGCTCCCACTCAATCCCTAGAGTTCATAGGAGCTCATCTGGGTACCAGACAGACAAGGGCTATCTCCAGGAACAAGCAGGAATGAGTCTTCACATATGGGTACGTTGGTACCGACGGAGCCTGCACGGGAATGCTCCCCAGCATCCAATCAGAAAGCTTTTGGGAGCATCCCTCGCGCCTGCGCGGTGACTTCCTGCCTTTCCCACTGCCTCTCTTCAGTTTTCGTTTTTCCGCAGAGCCAACAGGACGTCCTCCTGTCACCGCAGAAACTTTTTTCTTTAGAAATCCTTATTTTCTTATTTTCTTGTGGTCGCGGCTGTTTTTCCCACCGATACCGGTACCGCCGGTGCTTTATTATTTTATTTTCAAACTTAGAGAAATATTTCTCCTCAGTTTTTTGTTTAACTTTTTTGGGCCTACCAGGCCTTTCCAAAATGGAGCCTTCTTCCCCTAAGAAGTGCCTTCACTGTGGAAACTCAGTTTTCTTTTTAGACTCCAATGCTTGGTGTCTATCCTGTCTGAGTCCTGACCGTTTTTCCCCTGATACTTCAGGCTTTATGGTTGGGAGAAGACCTTCCCTTTTTTGAGTCTCCCTCAATACCGTTTTTCCTCCTAAGGTGAGGACACCGGTTTATTCTTCTCTCCAGGATCAGGTAACCCACAAACAGTCTGTTAAGATTAGCCATTTCTTGAAGGGTAAGTCTCATGCCCAGCATGATGACGGCTCCGGCCTTATCCTCAAGACCTCATTGGCAATAAAACCTCGGCGGGAGTCTTCGGGCTCCAAAGCATTCACGGGGTTTCAGGTTGTTCCTGGGGCTCACCCCTCACAGAATATACCTGAGCCGTGCCAGGGGGTGGTATCCGCTTCGAGCGGTACCGATAACCCGGCACCGGCATCAGTGTCGAGTGCTGCACTCTTCACCAGGAATCGTCATCTGGTGTCCTCAGTACCTTCGGGGCCGATCGATACGACCCAGATTGGCTTTCCTATATCCCAGCCATGCTCGGGGTTGGTACCGGCTTCGAGCGGTACCGATACCCCGGTATCGGCATCGGTATCGAGTGTTCCACTCTTTACCTGGGATCGTCATCTGGAATCCTCGGTACCTTCGGGACCGATCGATATGACCCAGATTGACTTTCCTATATCTTCACCGTGCTCGGGGTTGGTACCGACTTCGAGCGGTACCGATACCCCGACATCGGTGCCGGTGTTGTGTGTTCCTCTCTTCGCCGGGCATCGTCTTCGAACGACCTCGGTACCTTTGGTGCCGTTCAATGAGATTCCAATTGACTTTCAGGTATCGGCATCGCTGATACCACCACCAACGTCGGTACTTTCTAGACATGCATCGATAGACTCGCTTGCTTTGATGCCGAGTCTAGAATCGATATCCAGTCTAGATGACTTGGTACCGACGCATTTCGGAACCGATCCATATCGTTTCCGGCTACGCAGTACCGAGGATATTCACCAAGGCTCTCTGGTTACCTCGGTACCGCTTCAGCAGCCCTCGATTACTGCTTCGATGACGTTATCTCCGATACCGATACCGGTGTCGGGGTCGATTCCTGCAGTTCCATCGGTGCCATCAATCCTTTCTATGCCTAGTTTGGAATCGATACCAGGCACTGACGATGCAGTAATAACTGCCTCAAATCAGAACTGTCAGTATCACAGTCCATTGAGCAGGATTCTTTTTCTGCACCAGTCCATTATATCTTCTGGTGCTCAAGGTGCTCCTTCAACCTCAGCTTGCCCAGGATTAGTTCCTATTGGAAATCCTTCTTTTCAGAAGTTTCTCCTTGACATGGCAGCTTTTCTTGCCATTCCTATTCCTGGGTTTTCTCTTGACCAAGATCCTGCAGAAAAGGAAAATATAATGCTTCCTTTACATCATTCTTTACAGGATCTTCTTCTGAGGATATGGGAATCACCTTTGAGGGTTCCCTTGCCTTCTACAGCCATGGACATTCTGTATCAGGTACCTCCCTCTCCAGGGTTTCAGAAAAACCAACTTCCACATCATTCCATGGTAGTGGAATCAGCATTGAGAAAGGTAAGAAGTAAGAAGAAGCATTCTTCTTATCCGCCAGGTCGTGCATCTAAAGCACTTGATGCCTTTGGACGTCAAACCTTCCAAACTTCTATGCTGGCTTCAAGAATTATTTCATATATTTTCTATATGAGTCTGACACTTCAGGAGGTCACTGAGAAATTATCTCTCTTGTCTCCTTTTCTGTCAGATCCTAAGGCCTCTGACTATTCCTTGCTTCTTAATCATAGCAGGAATATTTCTTGGTTCCTTTCTCGTGCTTCTCTAGACTCTTTTGAGTCTGTCAGCAGATCCTCTGCTATTGCCATTGGAGCATGTCGTACAGCCTGGCTGCAAGCTTCTGACTTGAGCAGATGGGCACAACATACACTGGGTAATTCTCCTTGTACTGGAGAAAATCTCTTCAATAAAGAGGCTTTATGTCAGGTTGCTCATTGCTCCACTGACTTTCCTAGTTCTGGAAACCGTCCTAAGCCTTCTTTTTCCCCAGGACTTAGGAAATGTCCTACCAAACCTTCTTTCCCTAAGAAAAGAAAGTTTCACCCTTCTTCTGCCCATCCTCTTGATGTACCCAAACAAGGGACATCTCATCCTAGTCTGAAGTCTCCAGACTCTAACCAGGCTAATCATAGCCAGCAACCATAGGTTCCTGTATGTTGCAATTCTACAGTTAACTTCTTACCAGAAGTTATTTTTCAAACTCTACTCTGGTTTTTCTTTTCAGTATGCTAAGCTGTTAGGATATTTTTGTCCATGGGTTACAGAATTCTCCCTTTCTTTTTATCATAAAGGGAGATTACAATTATCCCATGATAGTTTCTGTCCCCACATGGACATTTTTTCCTTCAGCTGACTTACCATATGGTACATCACCTACCAACCCCCACTCTTCCAGGGTTCCCCCTGCTCGAGTTGGTACCATACTGAAACACTTCTCTTCTTTCCAGTGTAGATTTTCTACTATCCTTCAATGCATGCTCTGAACAACTCATCAGACAGGGACGGAAATATCCCCGCTCCCTCTGTCTGTTTTTTTTTTTTTCTTTGTTCAGTTGCTGCACATACAGAAGTTCCAGTGCTTCCTTTAAAGTTTCTTGCAAGCTACTTTCATTATCTTGCATAATACTACTCATTGCAGGTTATCTTCTTCTAGCCATATCCTTACCTAGGATGTGGCAGCACTTCTGACTGCTGTCAGTTCTCTCATAATTTTCCTGCACAATGCTCTCTGCAATCTTCAGAGAAGCTTTCTACTATGGGCCCTTGCTGTAGAGCATTCATCTTTGTCTCTGGGGGGGTTTTCCATATAATAGAAAAAGCTTATATAGTCATTCCATGGCTATGTAGGTTCTTTCTACCCTCTTGTCTCCTATTGTGATACAGAAGACAAGCTTTTTCTGCGTGAATGTCCATGGAGTTCCCAATCTGGCAGGAATTTACCCCTTTTTTTCCTTGCAGCTTGGTATTTTTTCTACTCCACTTGGACAACGCATACTCTTTTACTATACATGATACCTCTGAGTCCATTAACTGGGTTATCCAGGTATCTTAGTCCATGCGTTTCCTTGTCCTTTGGACATGTCAGAGTCCTCCAGTACTCCTGACATGCTCTTACCAGACTGCTATTATCCTCTGTTTTTCACGCAACCATACTGGTTATACACTGAAATGCATTCCTGCACCACGGAAATAGATTCTCTATATCTCTTCAGGTGGTTTTTACCCCCTTATGATTAGATGAATCTTTTCCCTTCACATTCCCCATGTGAATGCTTTGTGGGGCTCCGTTGCAGGCATATATCCTCAGACTTATAACCATACATATTTTTATAATCTGTGTGGGCATAAGCCATGCCCATCTATATATCTATATATCTCTCTCTATATATATATATTCTTACTTCTATATATAGATATATATATATCACATATTGGACATATCCACGCATATATATATAGATATGTATGTATCTTCAAGTTTATAGATATTTTTATATATATATAAAAATATCTACGTACCTATTGGGAGATGTCCACAGGACGCTAAGTATTACCTTCTACCTCCCTAACTGTCTGTGCTATAAAGCTTTTACCTTCTTAAGGGTCCAGACAGTCAACTTGCCTTTTTTCATATGGCTCAGTAACTGGGAGCGGTTATACACACAATTGCTGCTGTGACGTTAACAGCTTCTATTTTTGTTATAGATCTCCCTATCTCTGAAGTATCAAACTTCTATGTCTTCCTAGCTTTTACCAGCTAGGAAAGACAATGTACATCTTTAGTATTGATGAGTACACTTCTGTTTTCCTTGGGAATAGGGGTTCTTTCCATACCCTCTCTTCCTTTCCGGACTGGGCTAATTCTCCAGATCGGTCAGTCTTCTTCTTTTGGTCCTCAATGATAATAACTCTGTACCTAAAAGAGTTCTCAGCCTTTTCCCATAAAGCTTTCCATTGAAGACCTGCCGTTCTTCTCCTGCCCCAGTTGACACCTGGGTCACCTGTCCATTCCAGATTTGGAACTTCATCCTCACTGCTGTGAAGTTACCTTGAAGATTCCGCTACTGCATCTACAGTACACTTCATCTCAGTTCTACTTCCTACATTCCAGTAGGTAAGTCCTATGTTGTACTGGTTCATTAAATATTTTAATGATACTTGACATACATTCTAAAGACTCATCTCTCCTGTAGTCTTTAGATTTGCTGTTCCTTGCAGCTCTTCTTTATTCAACTCCTACCCCCCATCCCTCAGGGGATGCAGGGGATCCAGGTTTGGAAAATGCCGTCCTGTCCAGGGATACGCATTTTAGGGATTCTCCCCTGGCACCCACAGCTAGGGAGTCCCCATATGTGAAGACTCATTCCTGCTTGTTCCTGGAGATAGCACAGTTACTTACCTGTAACAGGTGATCTCTGGGAACAGCAGGAATTAGTCTTCACAACCCACCCACCTCCCCTAGGAGTTGTATCTATCTGTTTCCTTTCCTCTGTCTCTCCTTTCTGTCTCAGCTATGAAACTCAACTGAAGAGAGGCAGTGGGAAAGGCGGGAAGTCACCGCGCAGGCGCGAGGGATGCTCCCAAAAGCTTTCTGATTAGATGCTGGGGAGCATTCCCGTGCAGGCTCCGTTGGTACCGACGTACCCATATGTGAAGACTAATTCCTGCTGTTCCCAGAGATCACCTGTTACAGGTAAGTAACTGTGCTTTCCTTCTGCAGCCCTGCTGTCTTCGCATAATACAGCTAGCTTCCCAAGCAGTGCTCAAACGTTTTCTCACTGCTCGATAAATGCTACAACTGCTGGGCTACATGGCATCCACCGTGCAAGTGGTTCCTTATGCTCACCTCCACATCTGAGCAGCCCAGTGGACTTTATCCACTCAGTAAATAACAAACTCAGACTGTCTTATTTCGTCCCTCCAATGGTGGCAATCGCTCAAATATCTTCTCGTGGAGTCTCCTTTCAAGCAACCCCTATTCCAAGCCACCCTAACAACAGATGCATCTTAGGTGGGATGGGGAGCCCCCCTGCACGATCTCTTTGTCCAGGGTACCTGGACTCCACAGGAGGCCTGTCTTCACATCAACCTCTTAGAACTCAGAGCAATCTTCCTTGATCTTCGAGTATTTCACACCCAGCTCAGATACAAGACAGTCCTAGTTCAAACGGACAATGAAGTAGCCATGTTCTATGTGAACAAGCAGGGCGGAACAGGCTCTCTGTCGCTATGCAACGAAGCTTTGCAACTATGGGCCCTTGCCAGAGAGCATCAGATTCATCTCCTTGCGGTGTATCTTCCAGGCATTCAAAACTCTTGGGCAGACAAATTCAGTCGAGTTCTGCTGCCACACAAATGGTCTCTCCATGTAGACCAGCTTGCCCAGATATTTCAGATTTGGGGAACCCCGGACATAGACCCCTTTTGGAAGCCCACTGAATGCCAAACTTCCCCGGTTCTGTTCCAGAATCCCGGCTCGACATTGTCAGGCAAGGGACGCCTTCCTCCTTCACTGGGGTCAGGACTTCCTATATGCCTTCCCACCCATTCCCCTCATCCCCAAAACACTATTCAAGCTTCAGAAAGACAGAGATCATATGATTCTCATAGCTCCACGTTGTCCACGGCAAATGTGGTACCCTCTTCTTCTACATCTCTCTCAAGCTCCACCTCTGGAGTTGGGATCTGCTCCAGATCTTCTCTCCCAAGAGAATGGGACGCTGTGGCATCCCAATCCCCAGTCTCTGCATCTCAGGGCCTGGTAGCTGAAGGCCTAGAGCTTCAGGATCTCAACCTTTCTCAATAGGTAAAGGATATCCTTTATGCTTCTAGGAAACCCTCCACAAGACGCTCATACGCCTTTAAGTGGAAAAGGTTTACCATATGGTGCTCGCAGAAGGGTCTTAACCCTCTTGCGATACCTCTGGAATCGATACTGGAGTATCTCCTTCATTTGTCAAATGCGGGTCTTAAGACAAATTCAGTAAGAGTCCATCTTAGTGCTATTGCAGCTTCTTACAAGCCTCTAAGTGAACAACCTATTTCCTCTCATCCTCTCATAGCGAGATTTATGAGAGGTCTTCTTTTAACAAAGCCTCCCGTTAAGCCACCACCGGTGGCATGGGACTTGAATCTGGTGCTTGGGCAGCTCATGAAACCGCCCTTTGAACCATTAGCCACTACATCTTTGAAATTCCTTTCCTGGAAAGTCATTTTCCTCATTGTAATCACATCAGCACATTGCATCTGTGAATTGCAAGCATTAGTGGCTGATCCTCCTTACCCAAGGTTCCACCATGATAAGGTATTTCTTAGGACTCATCCACACTTTATGCCAAAGGTGGTTTCGCCTTTCCATTTAAACCAAGCGGTTTACCTTCCTGTATTCTTTCCGAGGCCTCATGCCTCCAGTGCAGAAAGGAACCTTCATACTTTGGACTGCAAAAGAGCTTTAGCCTTTTACTTGCAGAGGACACAGCAACATCGAAAATCTTCTCAACTCTTTGTTGCTTTTGATCCTAGTCATTTGGGACTTCCATTGTCCAAAAGAACTCTATCTAACTGGATTGCACAATGCATATCCTTTGCCTATGAGAGTAAAAACCTTCCTCTTGAAGGCCATGTCACAGCTCACAATGTGAGAGCCATGGCAGCCTCAATGGCTCATCTTCACTCTGTGTCTATCGATGACATCTTATGAGCAGCTACTTGGGCTTCGGTACAAACCTTCACGGCCCACTGCTGCTTAGACAAGAACTCCCACCGGGATGTCTTATTTATTTATTTATTAACATTTCTTATATACCGCACTATTTGACATCAGCGCGGTTTACATGGAACAGAAACATCTTGTTTGGTCAGGCTGTTCGTCAACACCTTTTTCAGACTTAGTCAACTCCTACCTACCATCCCTGGTAGGATGCCAGAGATCCATGGGGGGAAGCATAGCATAGCCCTTTCACAAGGGCTGACAACTTCCTGGAGCCATCTCCCTGGCATCTGCAGCTAGGGAGTCCCCATATGTGAAGACTACATTCCTGCTTGTTTCTGGAGATAGCGTAGTTATTCACCTGTAACAGGTGATCTCCAGGAACAGCAGGAATTTAGTCTTCACAACTCGCCCACCTCCCCTAGGAGTTGTATCTCTCTCTTTGGTCTCAGCTATAAACTCAACTGGAGAGGGACAGTTGGAAAGGCGGGAAGGCAGCACGCAGGCACTGTGTGATGCTCCCAAAAGCTTTCCTATTGGACGCTGGGGAGCGTTTCTGCACAGGCTCCGTCGGTACAGACGATACCCATATGTGAAGACTAAATTCCTGCTGTTCCCGGAGATCACCTGTTACAGGTGAGTAACTACGCTATATCTTTAAACCAGTATTTATATAGTTAATATTATAGCTGTTGGCATTTGGACATATAAGATATGAATCAGTGGCTGACTATATAACTTTTGGCATACACTCAATATGCCCCAAATAAGGTCCCTTTCATGGATGTATAACTTTGGCCAATTTGCAAATAAAAATGCCAAAGTTATACAAAGAGCCACCTTGAAATTTTATTTAAAGCATTTATGTGGTCTGTGTTGCTGCTGCTGCATAAATACTTTTAAATATAGGGGCATGTTTACTAAAGCACAGTAGCTGGGAGCACAGGGATTAGAATGGGAGTAGCACGCGAATTGGCCCCAGGGTAGCCAGGATTGCACCATAATAATGCTGTCATGCTAAAACTTCCGCACTCCCCAAGCACTGCACAATTAGGTAGGGTTAAGGTGGAGACGGAAGAGAGAGTGGGAGGACCTATATGCAGCCGCACTAATGGTGCGTTCAGGTCCCAAAGATGTCACCAGTGCAAGTGCAGTTACCACCTGCTTCCGACCAGGCATAGTTGCATCTGCCTTGTCAGCGCATCACCAACAGGCAGTACAGCCGCGAGGCCCACACAGTTAATAGCCCAGAACCAATCCACACATAAGATTTGCCATACTGAGTCAGACTAAGGTCCATCAAGACCAGTGGTCAATCTAGGTCACAAGTACCTAGCAGTTTCCCCAAAAGACACAGGTTCTACAATGCTTTTACTGCGGCAAGTAGTGGATTTCCCGGGTCCCCTTTAATAACGGTTTATGGAGCTTTCCTCCAGGAACTTGTACAAACCTTTTTTAAACCTGGCTGCACTAACAGCTTTTACTACATCCTCGGTAATGAATTCCAGAGTTTGATTACACGTTGAGTGAAAAAATAGCTTCTCTTATTAGTCTTAAATAAGTTACATTGCAGCTTTATTGCATATCCCCTAGCCTTTCTATATTTTGATACGGTAAACAATCAATCTACGTTTAAAAGTTCCATTCCATTCATTAATTTATAAACCTCTATCATATCTCCCCTCAGCTGTCTCTTTTCCAGGTTGAAGAGCCCTAACCTTTTTAGCCTCTCTTCATAGATGTATCCTTCCACCCCCTTCACCATTTTGGTGGCTTTTCTCTGTACCTTTTCTAATAACACTATATCCTTTTTAAGATACGGAAACCAGAATTGCGCACAGTATTCAAGATGCGGTCACACCATGGAATGATAAAGAGGCATTATAATATCCTTTGTTTTATTCTCCATTCCTTACATTTTGAGTCCTAGCATTCTAGTTGCTTTCTTGGCCACCGCTGCACACTCGGCGGAGGGTTTCAACATGTTATCCATAATGATGCTTAAATCTTTTTTCTGGGTGGTGGTTCCTAATGTAGAACCTTGCATCGTGTAGCCATAGTTTGGGTTGTTCTTTCCTAGGTGCATAACTTTGCACTTGTTCACATTAAATTTCATCTACCATTTGGATGCCCAGTCTTCCAGTTTGTCAAGGTCTTCTTGCAATTTTTCACAGTCCTCATGGGTTTTAACAACTTTGAATCATTTTGTGTCATCTGCAAATTTGATTACCTCACTCGTTATTCCTATTTCCAGGTCATTTACGAATATGTTAAAAAGCAGTGGGCCCAGCACAGATCCCTGGGGTACTCCACTATTCACCTTTCTCCATTGGGAAAATTGGCCATTTAGCCCTACCCTCTGCTTTCTATCTTTTAAACAGTTCCTGATCCACAATAGTACACTACGTCCTATCCCATGACTTTTTAACTTTGCCAAGAGTCTTTCATGAGGGACCTTGTCAAAGGCTTTCTGAAAATCCAGATTCACTATATCAACCAACTTACCTTTGTCTACCTGTTTATTCACACCTTCAAAAAAACATAACAGATTAGTAAGACAAGACCTTCCTTGGCTAAAGCCATGTTGACTGTCTTCCATTAAGCCATGACTATCTACATGTTCAGTAATTTTGTTCTTTATAATAGTTTCTACCATTTTTCCTAGTACTGATGTCAGGCTCACTGGTCTGTAGCTTCCTGGATCACTCCTGGAGCTCTTTTTAAAAATTGGCGTTGCATTGGCCATCCTTCAATCTTCAGGTATTACAGATGATTTTAATATAGTTCACAGATTACTAATAGTAGGTTTTCAATCTCATATTTCGGTTCTTTCAACACCCTTGGATGTATACCATCCGGTCCAGGTGATTTGCTACTGCAGTTTATCAAATAGTTGTAATACATCTTCCTGGTGTATCAATATTTCTTTCAATTCTTCTGCTGCACCACCTTTAAATACCATTTCAGTCATGGGTAACAGCCCTACATCTTCCTCAGTAAAGACCGAAGCAAAGAATTCATTCAGTGTCTTCACTACGGCCTTGTCCCCTCTTAGAGCCCCTTTTACCCCTCTATCTTCTAATGGTCCAACTGATTCTGTCACAGATTTTTTGTTACAAATGTACTTGAAAAAGTCTTTATTATGCGTTTTTGCTTCCACAGCAAGCTTCTTCTCAAATTCTCTCTTTGCCTGCCTTATCAATGCCTTGCATCTAACTTGCCAGTGCTTATGTTTCCAGTGTTCATCATTTGGCTCTTTTTTTCCATTTCCTGAAAGATGCTTTTTTGGCAACAGCCTCTCTGTGCTCACCTTTAAACCATGCTGGCAGTTTTTTTGACTTCCTTCCATTAATTGTGCTATCTTACCAGCAGATCAGCAGGCTCTAGTGCCCCCTTTCACCCACATGGGGATGCAGCCATCACTAGCAAGGTCACTGTACCAGAAATAAAGGAGAGTGACAGGGGAGGAGTCCCAACCTCCCCTCTACCCCAGCACCACCAAAGGTCTGATAACCTGTCTACTACACCCTAAATTGTGTGGAGGAGTGGCCTAGTGGTTGGGGCAAGGTACTTTAGACCGGAAGGTTGGGGGTTCAAATCCCACTAGAGGACAGCAACCTTGGGCCGGAAGGACTGGGGTTTCTAGTCCCACAGGTGCTCCTTGTGGTCTTGGGCAAGCCACTTAACCCTCCATAGCCCATGTTCCCTGTAAAATAGTTATCTCCAAGTTATAATGCCCTGTTCAATGTAATTTCAGTTTGTTCAATGTAAACCGCACTGATGCAGAATAGCACGGTATATAAGAGAATGTAAATAAATAAATAAATAAATTGTCAGGCACACTGGGTGACTTAGGATGAGAGAAGTTCATACGCCAGTCCTACATGTCAGATACTGCTGACACCTGCCTACACCCATATGGGGCCCCTGCTGTAGCATTTGTGCTCTTCTCCCACAGAAATTACCACAGCACAGTCTTTATTTATTTATTTAATGGGTTTTCTATACTGCTTTATCATTTAGTCAAATTGATTTACATTGTAACTTAAACTTGATAATGCATGTATTTGAATACCTAATTTGCATGCCCTACCCCCTTGTACTTTGGACCATAGCTCTGAGGTGTGCAGCAGGATGCAGATATTCCTCCACTCAGCCTTCTCTGTCCTTCATGGTTCTTGCTCCGTGTCCCTTTAGTGGAGTTGGGGGCCATGTATTGTATGATCTCTCTGCAGGGTGTGATAGCCTGCTGCCACCCATAACATTGCTCTGGCTTCTCGCTCAGACATTGTATGGCTTGGATTCTGTTTGTGTAGGCATGCCCTTGCACTGCAGCTATCCCCTGAGGTCCCATAGACAGCCTATTAGCTGTCAGGCCCCAATGGTTCCATGGCATGTTGCAGCTAGCCTCCTGTGTCCTCTCTCATCCTGCATGCATCTGCAAGTTGCTCTTAACCCTCCACACAGCCCGTTGCTGTGTTCCCTGTGGCTTATACCTGTGGGGGGTGTCACAATGGTGTTAGTACACAAGTGCAGGGTGCGCGTAGCACAAGCCTTCACAGAGTGTATGCACACCTGATGCGCTGTCGCTACTACCACAAGACTGACATGCCTAGCATGGCATTATTTCCTTACCATGTCCCCTGCATGTACAGCGGCCACTATGGCCTGCCACAGTAAAAATATGTGCTAACTATACGTCTGTCCTGCACTATTTGCAGCACTTTAGGTAAACATGCCCCATAGACTTATAGGGCCCGATATTCAGCAGAGGTGGCTAGCGTGATTACAGCACCTAGCTGTCCCTGCTGAACACTAAACCCAGATATTCAATGCCAGGGCCATATCCGGCCACTGGCATTAAATGTCAGGGTCAGCCGCGGAAGCTGGAAGCTAACCAGGCAGCTGCGATATTCAGCCATTGCCTGGTTAGCTTCTGCAGCAAACATTAGGACAGCTTTTGCTATGCCTAATGGGTACTGCCCCCAGAATGCCCCGATGCTAACTGCGTAGCATTGGGGCGTATAGCAGTGGTACTTGGGATATTCAGCAGCTTTAACCATGTTAATGCTGCTGAATATCCCACTAAGGGGCATTTACACGGTTTACAAGTCTGTAAACCATGTAAATGCCTTTGAAGATAGGGCACAAAATTCTTTACAGATATGATGGAGATCTGTGGAAGCTTAAACAAGGCTGTAATACTTTGATCCTGGCTGTAGCAAGCAGAAATCTTAAAGTGACAGGGCAGCTTTGAGAGAAAGAGAAAAGGATTAATTTTTTGCAAATGCTAATCCTGTCTTAAGCAAAACAGAGGCACATCAACTATAATTTAATTTCATAAGATTTACAGTGTTTTCATGGTCTGATAGCTGGATAACTGAAAACCCAATCAGTCAACCAGAGAGGTAATCCTCCATTTCCACAGATTATTGATGTTCTGACTGAAAGGCACTAAAACACTTCCTCTTCCTTAAATATCTCACTAACAGCTCCGAACATAATCACCACTCGAATAGTGAGCACCACAACAATAGTAGTAGTAGTCAAACAGGCAGACCCTCGCAACAGGTGTACCCCACAATGTAAATAACAAGCAGTTTCCTGTATCATTGTACCACCTATGTATATAGTTGACCATGTTCCCTTTTCATTTGAACCACCTATGTATATAGTTACCCTGTTTCTCCAAGTTCTACTCCCTGTTAAATGTAATGACCAGACATATGAAAGTTGTCGGCTGTTTCTGTTCAATGTAAACCGCGCTGATGGCAAATAGTGCGGTATATAAGAAATAAAAATAAATAAATAAATAAGAAGCCATGACTTGCATACAGAGGGGCACAGTTATTCACTGAGCTGTGGTCGGCAGCCAGAACCATTTCTGAATATAGTTCCACAAATTAGAAAAGCAGTTTGCAAGGGCTAGTAGTAGCATGCCTGATTGCTTGGTACAGACCTCATCTGTCTACAGGATGGGTCACTTAGGGCCTATGCAATAAAATTTGTATAACATATTTTTCAACATGGGCTCAGAAAAAAAAAATTAGCATAGATTAGGCAAGAAAAATTCAGTTAACTTTTGTTTTTTTTCACATATTTTTCCCTGATTTTCAGGTATTTTTTCAGTTAGTTTTATACAGATAATAGGACATTCCTAGGCGTTCCTCCAGTCCGGTCCCTTTATCTCTGGGTTGTGCTCCTCAACCAGCAGCTTTGGAGACTGAGCTCATCAACCTTTTTCTGATGATCCTCCAGTATAAATACCCCTGGCTCCTCCCATCAGATTCAGTTTAGCTCAGTCTCCAAAGGAGCTGGAAGGAGCACTGAGCCAGAGGAAGGCTTATTGGAGAGATTTAGGATAGCTGGGGGTGTTAAGGTTTTTCCCTTTTTGTTTTTTCTAATTGTGCACCCTTGTGCTGGGTTTTATTTGGGGGAAAGAATTATGCTTTAGTCAGGATAGCGGTGCTTGGCGGGAGAGATCTCTTCCGCTCCCTCTCTCCCTCCCTACTCTCTCTGCATACCTCAGGGGTGCCTAGAAAGGAGACCCGAGCGTTGCAGGGAGGAAGTTTAAGGCAGAAGAGCCTCTCAGGCTGCCGGAGTGGAACCGCGGCGAGAGGCAGGAGGGTCCCTTACACGCTGACTCCGTCTCGTGGCCGAAGCCCTCGTGGAGGCTGAGCACGAGGATGGTAGTCGGCAGACAGCGCGGCCTGCAGGCGCAGCAGAAGAAAAGGAGAAATCGGCTGCCTTTGAGCGGGGAACTGCATGGCGCAGGACTGTGGTGCCGCGGGAGTTTTTTTTCATTCGGCAGGCGCTTTTACTGCCGGGAGCAAGCAGCGCCGAAGGTAGGTGTATGTTTGGAGGGGGTGAGGGAAGCATGCCTTTGTTTCACGCGCTTTTTTGCGTGCCCGGGCCTAGCAACAGGCGGGTCTCCTTTGCACAGCTCTTCTGGGCTGATTACAAAAAAAAAGGCAATAGTTTTTAAATTTGTTCCTTTTTGTTTTGGGGGTACCTTGGGAATAGGTAATAGGCCCTTAGATGCAGCGTTCCTTTAGGGGGTAATTAGGTCCCAGGTTCGTTGTGCCAGCTAGGCTGCGGTGCTTCGTGTGTGGAGCAAAGCATGATCCGGTGTCAGTGGCAGGTGTCTGTAGGGAGTACGCAATGGAAGCTGCCTCGGTGGAGCAAGAGATCCAGGCCAGTATGGCTCTGGAATCGGTGGCTGGCACAACTCAGCATTCAGGGGAGGTGGTAGCCCCAATGCTAGGTGCGTAGGGTACGGCTACCTTGGCTGTGGAGCCGGTGGTCCCTACCCAGCATCTTCCAGGGCCATCCTCCTTGCCGGCTGGGCAGGAAGGGGGAGGCTTTGGCAATTTCTCCTCAGAGTTTGTGTTGCTTCTGCATAAAGAATTTAGTCTTCGGAAGCAGGAGTAGAAGCAGGGAGCAGGTCAGGACGGCCCTTCCAAGAGAAACGTTGATCTCAGTGAAGGGGAGCCGCCCATACCGCATAAGCGGCCAAAGATAGCCAAGGAGGGGTCGTCCTCCCTGCCGTTGGTGGAGGATCGGGAGGAGGAGTTTTTCGATCCGGAGATAGGAGAAGACGAGGAGGAACTAGAAGAGGGCGAGATTCAGGAGGAACAGAGAGCCAGAATTGTGCGGGTTTTTTGCCAAGAGGAGTTGCCAGCTTTGATCACCGAATCCTTGAAGGTCCTCAATATGGCCCCAGGCGTGCCGGCGGACGATGAGGCTTTGGAGGACCCGCTTATTCAGGCGGTAAGGAAGTCACAGAAGGTTTTCCCGGTGCACCGGCTGGTGAGACAGATGATTCAGGAAGAATGGGATCAGCCGGACTCGGGCCTGAGGGGAGTCAGGTCTATGGCCCGTTTTTATCCTTTACCGGACTGGATAGGGAACTTTTGCAGTCGCATAGGGTGGACACAGCAGTTTCGGCAGTCACCAAGAAGACGACTATTCCGGTGGAAGGTAGTTCGGCTCTGCGGGATTCTCAGGACCGGAAGTTGGATACGTTGTTGAAGCAAGCCTTTGACGTCAGTGCCCTGGCTCTTCAGGCCTCTGTCTATAGCGCTTGTCTGCGCTGGTTGCAACAGCTTCAGCTGTCCAGCGACGCTCCCAGGGTTTCGCAGGGGGAAGTGGAAAGAATTGAGTCCGGGGCGGCCTATTTGGCAGATAGTCAGTATGACCTTGTCAGAAGTTTGTCGAAGAACATGGCTTCGGTGGTTGCGGCCAGGTGGTATCTCTGGCTGCGTAACTGGGCGGCGGATGGTTCCTCTAAGACTCACCTTAGCAAGCTGCCTTTCAAGGGTAAGCTTCTATTTGTAGAAGATTTGGACAAGTTGGTAAAGGAGTTGGGAGAGTCCAAGGGAGGCAGGCTCCCTGAGGATCAGCAGAAGCTAAATTGCACTTCCGCTCCCGCTAGGGCACAGCTGCGGGAGGCCCGTAAGTTTCAAGCGACGCGGTATGCTCCATTTCAACGAGGACGTTTTTCCTCTAGAGGACAGGTTTACCGAGGGTTTTGTGGGGCAGGGAGAGGCTTTGGGTCCTCCTCCTCAGCCACGGGACTGAGGAAGTCGCAGTGAAGTGAGGGGGGTCCAGGTGGGGGTGCTGCCGATAGGGGGGCATTTACGGAAGTTCCTTCCCGCCTGGACCTGGGTCACATCCGACCAGTGGGTTCTGGAGGTAATTCGAGACGGCTGTGCTCTCGAGTTGGCCAGCCCGGTGGTCCCAGCGTTCGTACAGTCCCCTTGCAGATCTCCAGCAAAGAGGGCTGCGGTGGAAGTAACCCTGGACAGGCTGCTGGAATTAGTAGCGATCGTGCCGATACCCAGCAACCAGTGCGGATGCGGTCAATACTCCATCTATTTGTGGAGGAGTGGCCTAGTGGTTGGGACAAGGTACTTCAGGCCGGAAGGTTGGGGGTTCAAATCCCACTAGAGGACAGCAACCTTGGGCCGGAAGGACTGGGGTTTCTAGTCCCACAGGTGCTCCTTGTGGTCTTGGGCAAGCCACTTAACCCTCCATAGCCCATGTTCTCTGTAAAATAATTATCTCCAAGTTATAATGCCCTGTTCAATGTAATTTCAGTTTGTTCAATGTAAACCGCACTGATGCAGAATAGCGCGGTATATAAGAGAATGTAAATTAAATATTTTGTGGTTCCCAAGAAATAGGACACTTTTTGCCCGATTCTCGATTTGAAGCGGGTCAATCGGTGTCTCAGAGTCCCACATTTTTGCATGGAAACCCTGCGGTCCGTAATAGTTGCGGTGCGGCAGGGAGAATTTTTGTCCTCTCTCGATCTGACAGAAGCGTACTTGCATGTTCCGATCCGAGAGTCTCCTCAGCAGTTCCTGCGTTTTGCGGTACCAAGGGGACACTTTAGGTTTCAAGCCCTGCCGTTCGGCCTGGCGACGGCTCCGCGCACCTTCACCAAGGTAATGATGGTGGTGGCGGCGGCGCTACACAAGGAAGGGATCCTAGTCCACCCTTACCTCAACGATTGGTTGATTCGGGCCAAGTCCGAGGAGGAGAGTCAGAAGGTTACGGACAGGGTGGTAGACTTCCTTCAGAGCCTGGGGTGGGTGATCATTCTAGCAAAAAGCAGGCTGTCTCCATCCCAGGGGATAGAGTACCTTGGTGCAAGGTTCGACACAAGCAAAGGAAGGGTGTTTCTGCCGGTTCAGCGGGCAGAGGCTCTGCGGTGGCTGATTCGTCAGTTCCTGGCCAGGAAGGCTCCCTCAGCATGGCATTACCTGCAGGTACTGGGGACGATGGCGGCGACGATCGAGTTCGTGCCGTGGGCCAGGGCCCACATGAGACCCTTCAGCGGGCGCTTCTCCGTCGTTGGTCTCATCAAAGCCAGCCCCTGTCGGTACGGCTGCTGTGTCCTCCGGAGACCAGGGAGGCGCTGCTCTGGTGGCTCCGGATGGGCAATTTGGAGAGGGGCATGCCCTTAGAATCCCCAAGGTGGTTGCAGCTGACGACAGATGCCAGTCTATCGGGCTGGGGAGTGCACTGCGAGGAGCACTTCGCCCAGGGGACATGGACGGCCATGGAAGCCCAGTGGTATATCAACAGGCTGGAACTGCGGGCAGTGGTTGTGGCGCTCAGGGCCTTCGAACCATGGGTACACCGGAAGGCGGTCCAGGTGTTTTCGGACAATGTGACCACGGTAGCCTACATCAACAGGCAGGGCAGTACAAGCAGCACCCTCTTGGAGGAAGAGGCAGAAGGACTGATGACATGGGCCGAAGACCATCTGCTGGCACTATCGGCGCAGCACGTGGCCAGAGTAGAGAATGTGGAGGCGGACTTCCTGAGCAGATGCAGGGTGGATCCCGGAGAATGGGAGCTCTGCCATCATGTGTACGAGCAGGTGGTTCGTTGGTGGGGACAGCCCATCATGGATCTGATGGCGCGGTTCGAGTCGGCCAAAGCAAGCCATTTCTTCAGCAGGAGAAGGGAACGGATGTCAGAGGGCCTCGATGCTCTGGTTTAGAGGTGGCCCACGGAGGGGCTGCTTTATGTGTTTCCGCCGTGGGCGTTGATAGGAAAGGTGCTTCAGAGGGTGGAGGCCCACCAGGAGTGGGTGGTCCTCATAGCGCCGGATTGGCCTCGGCATCCCTAGTACGCCGATCTAGTAAGACTGTTGGTCGACAAGCCATGGCGTCTGCTGACGAGGGACGATCTATTGTTCCAGGGACCTTTATGGATACCGCAGGTGGATCGGTTCTCGCTTGCGGCCTGGCTATTGAAAGGGCATGGCTGCTTAAGCGAGGATATTCAGGAGCAGTGATTGCCATCTTGCTGAGAGCCCGTAAGCGTTCTACTTGCCTTTCTTACATTAGTTTCTGGCGCATTTTTGAGGGTTGGTGCGCGGATCAGAAGATTCAGCCTATGGCGGTTTCTGTGCCAGAAGTGTTGGAGTTTTTACAGGCAGGTTTGGAGAAGGGTCTCGCAGCCAGCTCACTCCGGGTACAGGTAGCGGCCATTTCTTGTTATAGGGGCAAGATCAAGGGGAAGGCGCTAGGTCAGCACCTGGATGTAGGTAGATTCCTGAGGGCGGTGAGGCGTGTACATCCTCAGCGGGTATTGTCGGTTCCTCCCTGGGATCTTAATCTAGTGTTGAATGTCCTAACGGGGGAGCCGTACGAACCTATGGAGCGTGCCTCCTTGAAGGCCTTGACTCTCAAGACAGTGTTTCTTGTAGTCATCTGCTCGGCGAGGTATGTTTCGGAACTGCAGGCGTTGTCATGCCGGCCGCCTTTTCTGTCGTTCTTTAAAGAGAAGGTGGTCTTGCGGACTGTGCCTTCGTTTCTACCCAAGGTGGTCTTTCCGTTTCATGTGAACCAGTCAATTTCCCTTCCCTCGTTTATGGGGGGGGAGGGGACAGAGGAGGTATAGCTTCACAAGCTGAATGTGAGAAGGACCTTGAAGCGTTACGTGAAGCGCACTGCGCCATTCCGCAAGTTGGAGCGTTTGTTTGTGCTGTTCTGGAGTCCGCATAGAGGTGAGGCGGTGGTCAAGAGTTCTATTTCCAGATGGATCAGGGAGGCCATCATGGCGGCTTACATTCAGAATGGTAGACCAGTTCCAGTTGGTTTTCGGGACCATTCAACTCGGAGTTTAGCTACCTTGTGGGCGGAGTTTAGCTTGGTTCCGTCCGTGGAGATTTGTAAGGCGGTGACTTGGTCGTCACTGCATACCTTCGCTAAGTTTTATCGGTTGGATGTTCTGGCCACGGAGGATGCTGAGTTTGGGTCAGCAGTGCTTCGGGCCACTCTGTCAGGGCCCGCCCGGAGGTGAACTGCTCTGTTACATCCCAGAGATAAAGGGACCAGGCTGGAGGAACGCCTAGGAAAGAGTAATTAGACCTTACCTGCTAATTAGCGTTTCTGAAGAGACTCCAGTCTGGTCCCTGATCCCACCCAGTCTTGGTCAAGTCGTCCCGAAGCTTCAGGTAAGTCAAGAAACTGGAAGTTGTTGGGGGCGTGGTCATCAAGGGTATCCTGGTGAACATGGGAAGGTTCCGTAGGAACGAGACTAGAATTCTTACAGGTAAGTTCACGTCAGGAACACCTTTTCTCTCTTGGGGGAGTGGGGCGAAGATCTCTCTCTCCAAGGGGGCGGGAGGAGTTGCGTTCTTCTGAGTTTGGTTAGGTTTTATGCTTAACATGCTTCTAGGCTATGGTAAGAAGGCAGTTTGAGGTTAGTCTAAAGTTGTTCAGGTTATTTAATAGTTGGTTTTAATGTCTCTCCGTTAAGTCTGCTTTGTCAATAGTATACTGAATCTAATGGGAGGAGCCAGGGATATTTATACTGGAGGATCATCAGAAAAAAGTTGAAGAGCTCAGTCTCCAAAACTGCTGGTAGAGGAGCACAACCCAGAGATAAAGAGACCAGATTGAAGTCTCTTCAGGAACGCTAATTAGCAGGTACGGTCTAATTACTCTTTTTTAGTGCAGATTAAGGGGCATTACTAAAGGTTTTAAATTGAAATTAAAGCATGTTGAGTACGCCCAGCAATTTTATTTCTATGAGTGTTTAATAAATATGCTCCTAAATTGATTTAACACATACTCTCTAACAAAATAAGGTGTACTAAATCGATCAATGCACGTTAAATCATTTTAACACACACTAAATTTTTTAAGGCACACTAATGAACTCAATGTGCACTAATGAATAAGGCCGTTTAATGATTGATAGAAAGAGATTTAGCGTGTACGCAATACAAAATGTTCCCCATAGAGTGGTTGCACTATTCTCATGAACAGAATCCTCGAAAAAGCATTGGCTAAGTAGCATGAGCTTGTTACGAAGGGAGACATAATAGCATGATCATATTAAATTGAACATATTCAATTCTCTTTTTCTGTTGATTTCTCCTGCTGGCTTCCATGGGGTATTCAATTAAACTTGGCACATAGGGGTTGGTTGTTAGTTCAGAGGGAAGAAGCGGAATGAATCATACATTCCAGGTGAAGAGATCAAAGGAGAGTGAATTGTTTCATGATAGCAAAAAACTGACATGAATACATGTTTTTTAAATTATTTCATTTATTGTACTTATGGCGCCTGTCAAAATATTTCCTAAGCAGTTACAATAAAACATACACAATCAACAGGAGATAAACAAAATAAAAAGTGAAATACCTAATCCAAATAAAACATTCACTAATTCACAGAAGGAGTGCTTTCTGAAAAAGATATGATTTAAGATATTTATGCAATGTTAAATAGCAAGTCAAAGTCCGACTAGTGAAAGGTACTGTGTTCCGAGGCATAAGCCCCCTCACCAAAAAGGCACGCCCATGGGTAGTTCTTCACATGCCAGGGCTGTAGAAGGAACACTGAGCAACCATTGGAATGTGAAGCACAAAGTATGCCCAGAAAGACAAGACTCCAAAACAGAAGTCAAATCTGCACACAGATGAAAATATAAAATCCTATAAACTAAGCACAAACACTTAAACTGTGCCTGAAAAGGCATCGGCAATCAGTGAAGTATCATAAGAGCTGAAGTAATATGGTCATATCTATGCTGAATTTTGAGCCAGTTGTAAAAAGTCTTTACATATATGACCATACTCAGCCTTAAAAACAACATATTACAGTAATCAAGATGATACATTACCAGCATCTGCACCACTGTCCGGAAATCAGATGCATCCAAATAATATTTCAAAGAGCAGACCATATGTAACTTTAAAAAAAACATGTTCTATGACACCTTTTTAGCAGGGGGTTCAAAAGAAAAACCCTTCTCAAGAAGGACCCTCCTATGGGAATCAATTTTCCACCAAGAGATCTGGATCAGGCAAAAATAGCAGCAGTGCAAATGACCATAACTTCAGTCTTACTGAAGTTAACGACCATTCGATTTTGCTCCAATCATTCCAAGATTATGGGAACATGGTGAACAAGATTTAATGATGCCAAGTCTGTAATAGCAGAGAATCTTTCCAAAATTAGGATGTCATCTGCATAAAACTGAAAATCCAGACTCAAGCTCCTCAGTACCTTACAAAGGGGTGCCCAATACACAGTGAATATAGTAGAGGATAGTGAGGAGCCTTGTGATACTCCCTGAGCTAAATCGTACTATTGCAACAACTGCCCACAAAACAGTACCTTCTGTATGCATCCAGGATAAGACATCCCTCAACCCCTAAATCTGACATTTGCTTTAACCAAATTGAAGGAACAACCATATCAAAAACTGCCTTCAGGCTGAGAAACACCAACCAATAGGCAACACCTCCCTCCTCCAGACCACATAAAAGTACATTAAGCTAAGAGACCAATAGGATTCCAGGTTATGCCCAGCCCTTATCCCGTGCTACCAGAGATTGAAAACTTGCTGCTCCTCCATAAAACAAGCCAAGTCAATCTGTACTTGCTGCTCTATGAGCTTTGCAAGAAAGTTAGAGGAAATAGACCTATAGTTATTCAGATAGCCAAAGATCATCGAGGGGATATGTGCTATCGGTGTAACCACAGCCCATTTTAGCTCAGCAGGCATCAACCCTTCTACCAAAAGGCACATACAAGGGTACATAGAACACCAATAAAGAATCTTTAACCATCTTAATCATAGCGATAAAAAAAGGTATCCAACAGACATCTTGAAATCTCATTTCTATGATCAAAATGTGATATATCCGCTATAGAGGGATCAGCAAAAGTATGTGAATTAACAGCGCTGGGCAAAACAGAAGATACAGGACCATAATTTAAAGGAGGCACTAATGTGGTTACCTTATCATAAAAAAATGGGCTATATGATCAGCAGTCATTAGCGCTGAACCATCAGACTCTCTTTCACGCTGCAACATTAATTGTACAGTAGAAAAAAGCATAGCCGGTCTGGCAAATGCTACAGAAAGCACACCATCCCTAGCCCACAAACACTGGCCATATTTTACCAGAGCAAAATTATTAACTATACCCCTACAATGCCTACACCAGCCAGCAACAACACCAAAACCAACACCACGCTATGGCAATCCTTCAAACCAATATATACAGAAAAACTAAAAAGTGGAGTGGAGGAGTGGCCTAGTGGTTGGGGCAAGGTACTTCAGGCCGGAAGGTTGGGGGTTCAAATACCACTAGAGGACAGCAACCTTGGGCCGGAAGGACTGGGGTTTCTAGCCCCACAGGTGCTCCTTGTGGTCTTGGGCAAGCCACGTAATCCTCCATAGCCCATGTTCCCTGTAAAATAGTTATCTCCAAGTTATAATGCCCTGTTCAGTGTAATTTCAGTTTGTTCAATGTAAACCGCACTGATGCAGAATAGCGCGGTATATAAGAGAATGTAAATAAATAAAAATAAATAAATAAGGTATAATCAGCAACCTAAACATTACCACATTTTCCCTTGACTCTTGCCCAGTAGGCTGGGTCAAAATAACTACAACCAAGCTTTCTCCCATACTTCTTAAAATTATACAGCTGTCATTATCTCAAGGGTACATGCCCAAGGATCTCAAGACGGCCTCCATACGTCCAATTCTTTTTTTTTTTTTTTCAACTTTTTATTTATGTAATTTACAATTATAAACCAAGCAATGCTTGTACAGAAAAACACAACTGTGCAGAAAAGAAAAAATAAAGGAAATTTCTCAACATCAAACTTAGTTAACACAGTATAGTTATAGCCCACTAGAATGGGGGGGCGCGTAAGGAAAACTACCAAACGAGACCAGGTAAAGCCGCGTTCCAAATACTAGGAAATAATACAAAATACCAAGAGGGGGGGCATGATTCGGAGCATATTTCATATGACGATCAATAGGTGATGAAGTCAACAAATGAGATGATACAAACATGGACAGGTCCTCAGGCTGAAGAAAAACATACTTATTAGCTCTGAAATAAACTATACACTTACAAGGAAAACGCAATAGCATTGTAGCTCCAATAGAAAGAACACCAGATCTCAAAAGCAAAAAAGCCTTACGCCTCTTTTGGGGGTCTCGGGATACATCAGGGAAAATAACAATTCTCTTACCCATAAACAATACAGTACGCTTTTTAAAATACAACTTTAACAGCCAATCCCGGTCTGAAGATAATGCAAAAGTTACTAATAGAGTAGATACCTTAATATCAGCTTCACTTGGTGACTCTAACAAGGCAGACACATCAAGAGTGTCTGCCCTGGGAGACCCCAAATCAACCCGATCTCCAATTTTTCTCAGTGGAAGAAAATATGCCTTAACAACTGGAGGAATTAAATTATCAGGAACCAACAAAGATTCAATTAAGTATTTTTTAAACATGTCAGCCGGAGAAATACCAGCCACCATAGGGAAATTTAACAGGCGTAGGTTGGACGCTCGAACAGCGTTTTCCATATTTTCCAATTTCCTTTGAGTCACAAGATTATCCTTCACAAGTGAATCAGTTATAGCCGAATTTCGAGAAACTTTTTGTTCCCCAATATTAATCTTCTCAGCCATCACAGTCAGTTCTTCCTTAATACTGTCTGTAGCACTTTCCAATCTCTCCAGGCGCTGGGAAGACACCACCAACTGTTGAGACACTACAACCGAAAGCTGCGATATTGCCTCCCAAATGGATTCCAAGGAGAACTCTTTCGGGCGCTTCAATGAAATAACTTGAGGTAACAGATGAAAAGCTGAGGAAACCGGACCAGTTGAATCCCCACTCGGATGTATTGAGACCTCCATCTCCACCACCCGGCGTCTGGTCACATCTCCTGCCCCCGATACCAAGGGGGCCGCTCCGGAGCTCTGATCCAGCGAGGCCCGCTCCAGCAAGGCAGCTCCAACACCATCCGGAAGTGCTGACTCACCTCCCGCGAGAGGAAGCTCCGGGGGGGTCAGCCGCTGGGGAGGTGGTCGATCGTCCGGGGAGAGAGACACCTTCAGGGCAAGTAGTGCCGGGTCTACCTCCACCGGTGCCACAGCACCCGCTCTAATCTCCCCCTTCTTTTGCTCCGATAGTTGCACAAAACGGTCCATAGGACCCGAGGTAACGGCAGGTACAGGCTCCGCGGGCAGGGCCTTGTGCTTGCCCTTGCGTTTAGGCATACTCCAAAGAAACTCAAACCACCGCCATCTTGGAGGTAACCACTCCCCCTCATCCATACGTCCAATTCTAAAGAATCCTGCACTAGATAAAGCAAATCCAAACTCATACAGGCCGATATCCAGCCTACCTTTCACAACGAAAATAGAAAACGTAGTGCAGCAGCTGCAGTGTTGATAAGTTTTCCCCACTTGATCCACAACAGCACGGATTCAGACCGCACCATGGGGTGGGAACACTCTTGATATCCTTAATGGACAAACTCATAAAAGGAATCAAGAAACCAATACAAGGATTTATATTGATATTCCTGGATATTGCCGCTGATTTTGACTCCATATGTCACAATATCCTAATATCAAGACTACAAAAAATTGGAATTAAAAATACAACACTACACTGGTTCCAATCATACCTAACAGACTGTAAACAACAGGTAAAACTAGGACCAAATAAATCCGAACCATACACGCAACAGTCAGGAGTTCCACAGTGCTCGGTACTATCCTCCTTACTATTTAACATATACCTGCAGTCAATCTGCAGTATAATTCAGAAGCACAAGGTATATTACCACATTTATGCAGATGACATCATGATGTACTTGTCATACAAATCCTCAAACGCAAACCATAAGAACATCAGAACATAAGATATGCCATACTGGGTCAGACCAAGGTCTATCAAGCCCAGTATCCTGTTTCCAACAGTGGCCAATCTAGGTCATACATACCCAGCAGTTTCCCCAAAAGACACAGGTTCCACAATGCTTGTACTGGGTCAAACATTGATATCCTGGGTCCCTTCTTAATAATGGTTTATGGACCTTTCCTCCAGGAACTTGTCCAAACCTTTTTTAAACCCAGCTACACTAACAGCCTTTACTACATCCTCCGGTACAAATTCCAGAGTTTGATTACGCGTCTTAAATAGTTTACCCTGTAGCTTCATTGCATGTTCCCTAGTCTTTCTATATTCTAATAGCGTAAACAATCGATCTACGTTTACCCGTTCCACTCCGTTCATTAATTTATAGACTTCTATCATATCTCCCCTCAGCCGTCTCTTTTCCAAGTTAAAGAGCCCTAACCTTTTTAGCCTTTCTTCATAGGAGTATCCTTCCATCCCCTTTACCATTTTGATGGCTCTTCTCTGAACCTTTTCTAAAATCGCTATATCCTTTTTAAGATACGGCGACCAGAATTGCACACAATATTCAAGGTGCGGTCTCACCATGGAACGATATAGAGGCTTTATAATATCTTTTGTTTAATTTTCCATTCCTCTCCTTATGATATGTAGCATTCTATTTGCTCTCTTGGCTGCTGCTGCACATTGGGCCGAGGGTTTTAACATGGTATCCACAATGACGCCTAAATCTTTTTCTTGGGTGGTGGTTCCTAATGTGGAACCTTGCATCGTGTAACCATAGTTTGGGTTGTTCTTCCCTAGGTGCATAACTTTGCACTTTTCCACATTAAATTTCATCTGCCATTTTGATGCCCAGTCTTCCAATTTATCAAGATACTCTTGCAATTTTCCACAATCCTCTTGGGTTTTAACAACTTTAAATAGTTTTGTGTCATCTGCAAATTTGATAACCTCACTCGTTGTTCCACTTTCCAGGTCATTTATGAATATGTTAAAAAGCAGCGGACCCAGCACAGATCCCTGGGGTACACCACTATTCACCTTTCTCCATTGGGAAAATTGGCCATTTAGCCCTACCCTCTGCTTTCTGTCTTTTAAGCAGTTCCTGATCCACAGTAGTATACTGCCTCCTATCCCATGACTCTTTAGTTTTGCCAAAAGTCTCTGATGAGGGACCTTGTCATAGGCTTTCTGAAAGTCCAGATACACTATATCAACTGACTCACCTTTGTCCACCTGTTTATTCACACCTTCAAAAAAACATAACAGATTAGTAAGACAAGATCTTCCTTATCTAAAGCCATGTTGGCTGTCACCCATTAGGCTATGACTATCTACATGCCGAGTAATTTTATTCTTTATGATAGTTTCTACCATTTTTCTCTGTACTGACGTCAGGCCTGTAATTTCCCGGATCACCCCTGGAACCCTTTTTAAAAATTGGTGTTACATTGGCGATCCTCCAATCTTCAGGTATTAGAGATGATTTTAATAATAGTTCACAGATTATAATAGCAGGCCTGCAATCTCATATTTCAGTTCTTTCAACACCCTTGGATGTATACCATCCGGCCTAGGTGATTTGCTACTCTTCAGTTTATCTAATAGTTGTAATACATCTTCCCGATGTATCGATATTTCCTTCAATTCTTCCGCACCTTTAAATACCACTTCAGTCATGGGTAACATCCCTACATCTTCCTCAGTAAAGACCGAAGCAAAGAATTCATTCAGTCTCTCCGCTATTGCCTTGTCGCCTCTTAGTGCCCCTTTAACCCCTCTATCATCTAATGGACCAACTGACTCTCTCACAGGTTTTTTTCTATGAATGTACTTGAAAAAGTCTTTATTTCGCGTTCTTGCTTCCGGCTTCTTCTCAAATTCTCGCTTTGCCTGCCTTATCAATGCCTTGCATTTGACTTGCCAGTGCTTGTGCTGTTTCCAGGTTTCGTCGTTTGGCTCTTTTTTCCATTTCCTGAAAGATGCTTTTTTTGCGACAACAGCCTCTCTGACCTCACCTTTAAACCATGCTGGCAGTTTTTTGGACTTCCTTCCACTTTTCTTAAAGCGTGGAATACAGCTGGTCTGGGCTTCCAAGATAGCATTTTTCAACACCCAAGCTTGATGTAAGTCTTTAACCTTTGCAACTGCTCCTTTTAGTTTTTTCGTAACTATTTTCCTCATTTTATCATAGTCTCCCTTTCGAAAGTTAAAAGGTAGTACTGTGGATTTCCTTACTATCCCTCCTCTACTAATTAAATCAAAGGCGATCATGCTATGATCACTATTGCCAAGTGGCCCCAACAACCTTATCTCTTGCACTAGATCTGGTGTTCCACTAAGGACTAGGTCTAATATGGCTTCCCCTCTGGTCGGTTCATGAACCAGCTGCTCCAAGAAGAAGTCATTTATTTCATCTAGGAACTTTATCTCCCTAGCATGTCCTGCCGTGACACTGACCCAGTCGATACTGGGGTAAATGAAATCACCCATTATTATTACTGCGCTGTAACTTTAGTTAGCTTCCTTGATTTCTTTGAGCATTTCATCATCCATTTGTTCATTCTGGCCAGGCGGTCGATAGTACACGCCCACTGCCATCGCCTTCCCCTTTTTACATGGAATTTCAATCCATAGAGATTCTACAGCAAATTTTGTTTTCTGCAAAACTTTAATCCTTTCTGACTCAATGCCCTCTCTAACATAGAGCGCAACCCCTCCACCAATTTGATCAGCTCTATCATTACGATATAGTTTGTACCCAGGTATCACAGTGTCCCACTGGTTGTCCTCCTTCCACCATGTCTCTGATATTCCAATCATATCTATCCTTTCATTTAGTGCTATATATTCTAACTCTCCCATCTTATTTTTTAGACTTCTAGCATTTGCATACAAGCATTTTAGAGACTGTATTTTATTCATATTAATTTGGCTATTGGTAGACATGGGTAATTTGGGATCTTTAAGCTCTGTCTGCTCCATACTCAAGGGCATTTGGGCTACTTTACTCTTTTTTGGAACCTCTCTGCTTTTGGTAGTATCCTTCAAGGATACATTCTTCCGAACCATCCGCTCTTGGGCGACTGTCGGCTTTCCCCTATTATCTAGTTTAAAAGCTGCTCTATCTCCTTTTTAAAGGTTAATGCCAGCAGCCATGTTCTATCACGGTTAAGGTGAAGCCCATCCCTTCAGAAGAGCCCCTCCTTTCCCCAGAATGTTCCCCAGTTCCTAACAAATCCAAAGCCCTCATCTCTGCACCATTGTCTCATCCATGCATTGAGACTCCGGAACTCTGCCTGCCTTTTGGGTCCTGCGCGTGGAACAGGAAGCTCTGGATTTCAACTTCCTACCTAAAAGCCTAAATTTAGCCTCCAGAACCTCCCTACCACATTTTCCTATGTCATTGGTACCGACATGTACCAAGACAGCAGACTCCTCCCCTGCACTATCTAAGACCTTATCTAGGTGGCGCATGAGGTCCGCTACCTTCGCACCAGGCAGGCATGTTACCAGGCGATCCTCACGTCCACCAGCCACCCAGCTATCTACATGCCTAATGATCGAATCACCAACTATAACGGCTGTCCTAACCCTTCCCTCATGGGCCCATGGCCCTGGAGAAACTTCCTCGGTGTGAGAGGGTTTTACATCACCTGGAGGACAGGTCCTAGTTACAGGATCACTTCCTGCCACACCAGGGTGATGCTGTCCTGTCATGTGACCTCTCTCCTCCATGGCAACAGGGATGCTGCCAGACTGGAGGTGGGACTTCAGGACTATATCCCTGCAGGTCTCGTCTATGTACCTCTCTGTCTTTCTTATGTTTTCCAAGTCTGCTACTCTAGCCTCTAAAGAATGGACTCGTTCCCTGAGAGCAAAGAGCTCCTTGCACCTAGTGCACACGTAAGACCTCTCACCAACTGGGAGAAAATCATACATCTGACACTCAATGCAAAAGACTGGAAAGCCCCCATCTTGTTGCTGGACTGCTGTCTGCATCTTAGTTTTAAGTTTGTGTTTAGATCTTTAAGTTCTTTACTTACTAAAGGTTGCTATGGATATTTATACTAATAAAACTGTACCTAATACGTTTAATATACCTTGTTCACCTGAAGCTTAATTAATCTCAGGTCCTTAATGTATGACTGATTTAGGTAACGAGCTTCACCTGAAAGCACCTCCTGTCTTTTAAGATGTGTAAGTACCTATAAAGCAACAATTATCCCAGGGGTGGGTGGGTGTTGGGCAGGGAGGGAGGGAAATAACACTTATTAAAAGAGGGCTGCTACACAGTACCCTGTCTTGTGCTGCTGAGGTAAGCTATATTCTGATTTGATTTAAATTATAGCTCTTTGCTGCTGCTAGGCTCTAACTTATTATGAAATTTAAACTACAAGCTCTCTGCTGGGTTCTAAATTTAGCCAGAAAGCTCTCTTCTGTGTTTTAAATTTAAACTAAAAGT
Source organism: Ichthyophis bannanicus (assembly GCA_033557465.1). Classification (NCBI taxonomy): domain Eukaryota; kingdom Metazoa; phylum Chordata; class Amphibia; order Gymnophiona; family Ichthyophiidae; genus Ichthyophis; species Ichthyophis bannanicus. The sequence continues at coordinate 130,600,521 of CM066037.1, forward strand.
ACTTTGCTGATGCTAGGCCCTGAGTGACTATTAAATTTAAACTACAAGCTCTCTGCTGGGTTCCAAATTTAACCAGAAACCTCTCTTCTGTGTTTTAAATTTAAACTAAAAGTACTTTGCTGATGCTAGGCCCTGAGTGACTATTAAATTTAAACTACAAGCTCTCTGCTGGGTATGAAATTTAACCAGAAAGCTCTCTTCTGTGTTTTAAATTTAAACTTAAACTGCTGCTACTAGGCCCTGACTGATTTAACAAACAATACCCAGATTAATTAGCTTTAATACAAAGAATTCCTTTCAGAAAATTCCCAGAAGTATATACTCACAATTGCAGATCTCTCTCCAGAAGTAACAGTCCCCTTTTCTAGTCCTTCAACACAGTAAAATGCTTCAGCAAAGTGGCACATTGGCTATCGACACACAGGTTAACGATAAACTATGAAAAAACAGAGGCGCTATAAATAATGAGAAATAAAAACTTCACCCCACCAACTCACTAAAAGTCAAGGATACAACATTGAAAGTGAAACAAGAAGTACTATATCTTGGAATAATCATAGATCAACAACTAAGGGCGGTATATCAAGATTTAATAAATGAAATGAAATGAAAACTAAACCTTACTACTCACATCAGCAAGACTACTAGAGCAATCTACAACAAAATAAGAACTCCATAGCACCTACATTCGCTTTTATCACGACAAATCTTTTGGACTATACTACAGGCAATGATTTTTCCACACTTCAACTCCTGCAACAGACCAGGGTATCCCAAAATATGCCCTATTATCAGTTACAAATGGCACAACACACCACTGTCCGACTTATCTACGGAGCCCCAAAATCGGAACACATCACCCCAATACTAAAACAACTACACTGGCTCTAAATCCCAAGCAGAATTAAATACAAGGTCCTACTAAATATCTTCAAAATCATACATACTTACTTAAAATCAATCATACAGGCAGCCCCAAGCCACAGAATCAGAAGATGCTGCACTCAAAACACATTAACCTTGCCTTCAGAGCTTATACAGAGCAGCCAAACTACTTCAAGAGAGCTTTCTCACTCTATGCACCAGCCTGTGGAACTCCCATCCTGAAAGAATAAGAAGAATAAGAAGCCTGTGGAACTCCCATCCTGAAAGAATAAGAAACATCCTCCAAAGAACTAAAAACCCATCTATTCACGGAACACTTTGAAGGGAAACTAAATCGCCCACAAACTAAACCCACCTTATACTGCCCCAACATGTCTTTCCCATATTGACTTCACATGACTACTAAATCTAAATAGGAATTGTTCTTGATTATTATGTTGAGAAATCCTTTGTTAAAACAGTTATTGTTAAAAACTGTTCTCTGTAGCTATCAGTGATTGTTAAAAATGATTTCAGGTAACTTTTCCATGTAAAATACATATAAATTGTTCACTGTAAGTCACCTTGATTTATTGAGAAAGCAGTATTGAAAAATAGACAGACAAATAAATAAATAATAATCACTTTTGATAGAGTTTGATTTACTCTTATGTTATTTATAGATGGAAACAAACAAGAGATATGCCTCCTTAGTCTGAAGTTTATGCCAAAGGCACTCAATGTACCTTAATTCCCGCTTCAATTCCCGCAAAACATTGCAAAACCAAGGAGCATATTAGACTGCAAATGAGAGCCAATAGGACAGGAAGCCACTGGATGCTGCTGCATTATGGTATTCCATTCACCAAGTAATGACCTCAAAGCTCCATGATGCACAAAATCGGAGTAGGGCCATTGGGCACGAAGGGAGCTCATATTGAGCAACAAGTAAGATTCCCTCCTCTTAGTGGGGGAGGCGCAGACATGACAGGGCAAGCTCCAGAAAGTGAAAAAAACCCCCAACTGCTTATGATCAGGCTGTGGATAGTCATAAAAGGCAAATAGAGAGTCTCAGAATTTAGAGGCATTGGTGGTGGGGAGAAAAACAAAATCCAGAATATGACCACCAGCATGAGAAAGGAAAGATGTGCACTCTTTATACTGCAAAGACTCCATTGCTGACAAGAAAGAATCCACAGTACCAGACAAGTCTCTCTCACCTGCATGAAGGTTAAAATCACTTATAAACACAAATATAACTAAGATCATAATCCAATGCCACCAACCACTCCAAGAAAAGAAAAGCATCAGTGTTCACAGAATGAGGGGAAATATAAACAAGACACTCAGCCCAGCATTACAGTAGAGGAATTAGAAGTGAAGGTATTACATACAGTCAGGGATTGATATTCAAATAGGATTATGCAGTTTGCAGCACCTTCAAACCGCATAAACTCTGGTGATCTCAATGTTCAGTGGCACTATCCACTGAATATTCCCACAGACCGCAGTACAGACTCCCAGTTAATTCTGGGGCGGACCTGGAAATTATCCATTTAGTGGCATTATTCAGCCTCTAACCAGAGTCACAGAAAGTTAGGACAGGTGAAAGGCTATCCTAACTTTATGCAGATTTGATAAATGGTTTGTGGTTGAATATTGATGCTAACTGGATAGCAAATCTGGTCAGCTGAGAAACCGGATGTTCAGCTGCTGAATGCCAGGGCCGAATATCAAACCGTTAAATTACAAACGCTATGGGCAAACAATAAAATGCTCCCACCCCATCCTTTGTCACAATCTAGATAGAAAATGTCAATATGCAGCATCTTTAATTCATTAATTAACACAGCATCAACAGAGGTGAGTCAAGTCTCAGTAACTCCCAAGATATCCAGCCTATAAGAAAATATAACATCAGTAATTAAAGAGATCTTCTTATGTATAAACCTGATGTTTAAACATGTAATTCTCAACTGCAAAGTAGCCAGATAGGGGGACTAGAACTTTCACAAGTCAATGTCGGTACCACAGTAAGATTAGAGTGTACTGTGCACCCCACGGGATTTTTCTTTATGAAGACACATTGCACAACTCACCATAGTAACTACACCCCCAGATAACAGGAATACGAGAGCTCACAGGCATGAAACAAAGATCCATAAATAGAACTAACAAAAGAGAAACAACCAAATAGAATGGAACAAGTCAAACCACATCCATTTCTCACTCAGGGCTCTTCAATGGCATGTCAAGAGGCACACTGAGGCATAGGCAGCGGAATGGGGTGGCCCGCAGAGACCAAGGCCCCAGCAATATTTTGCCCAACATAGCATTAGCAAATAGAGAGCTTATGGGCAGGGATGGAGATTAGCTTATTTGACTCCTCCAACCAGAAAAATGTTCTCCACTGCCCCTGCATTAAGACGTGTTTCCATCCCCTTAAGCACGCCCCTTTCAGCATGATGCCTCAGGAGCAGTGCCTCAGGAGCTCAGTGTCTAAAGAATGGCATGGCATATTGCTCAATCACAGACAGAGAAAATAAAGTGCAAATAGTGCATTTCAGCTCTCTCAAAGCACTCGAGTCAAACAGCAGCTGGCCAAACTTTTAGTCCCTTGAGATCTTAGTATCTAAAAAAGGGCATGGCATTACATCATTAAAGGGGGCTGAGCTAACCACCCCTCTCATGGCAGATCTCACAGTCCCAGACAGAAAATAATAAAGTGCAACCAGTGCCTTTCAGCTCTCTCAATGCCTTTGAGTCAAACAGCAGCTGGTCAAACTTTCAGTCTCTCAGGACTTCAATGTCTTAAAAAAAGGACATGGGGAAGGACCACCTCTGATTGACAGATATACAAATGGGAATGGAGTAGATACCACATCATTCACAGAAGATGCTGTGTTAGAACAACTTGCAAAATTGAAAGTGGACAAGGCCATGGGACCGGATGGGATACATCCCAGGATACTGAAAGAGCTCAGAGTAGTTCTTGCAGGGCCGTTAAAGGATGTTTTTAATAGATCCTTGGAGACAGGAGAAGTTCCACAAGACTGGAGAAGGGCTGATGTGTTACCTCTTCACAAAAGTGGTAGTAGGGAAGAAGTGACAAACTACAGGTCAGTAAGCCTTACCTCGGTCGCGGGAAAAGTAATGGAGGCGCTCCTGAAGGAGCAGTAGTGGACTTCCTCAAAACCAACAGGTTGCATGATCCAAGGCAACATGGTTTTACCAAAGGACGATCTTGCCAAACAAATCTGATTGAGTTCTTTGTCTGGGTGACAAGAAAACTAGATCAAGGACATGTGATGGATGTGATCTACCTAGATTTCAGCAAAGTCTTTGATGCTGTTCCTCATTGGAGGCTTATCAATAAACTCAACAGCTTGGGGATGGGTCCCAAGGTGGTGAACTGGATCAGAAATTGGTTGACCGACAGACAACAGAAAGTGATGGTAAACGGAGCTCACTCGGATGAAAGGAAGGTGATTAGCGGTGTGCCCCCGGGTTTGGTCCTGGGACCGGTACTGTTCAATGTATTTGTGAGTGATATTGCTGAAGGACTGAATGGAAAAGTCTGTCTTTTTGCAGATGACACGAAAATTTGCAGCAGAATGGTCTCCCCTGAGAGAGTGGATAACATGAGGAAAAATCTACAAAAGCTGGAAGAATGGTCTAATGCTTGGCAGTTAAGATTTAATTTGAAGAAGTGCAGTGTCATGCACTTGGGAAGCAGAAAGCCAAGGGAATTGTATGCAATAGAGGGCGAGAGGTTTGTATGCACGGTGTGATGTAGAGACCCCTACCGAACCCATGGAAATAGAGAGAAAGGAAGATTCCACCTTTAAAACTGACAGGCAGCTAGAGCACATGGCTCACTGTTTACATAGAAAAGGTAAACAGGGAAAGACAGGAGCTGAATTGACACGCACAGACTCTGACATAGTAACAAGCCCCGAGCTTAATCAAGCACACCTGTTCAGGGTGAGAGCAGAGCCAAGCCCAGGGGAACAGAATTATAAAACGTCGTCATTAGCTCCCAGGAAGAGAGCCACGAGGGAAGCAGAGAAGGAAGCCACGAAGGAAGCAAAGCCAGGAGGAGAAGCAGCAGACAAAGGCTGGAGAAGAGGCCAGAGGGCAAGCTGGATGGGTAATTGCAGCTTGGATGGCAGGTGGAGCCATGGCAGCAGAGAGAGCTGGAGTTGTGACAGAGAAGCATCTCAAGGAAGGAAAGAAGAGAGAGCTCCTGTAAGGCAGACTTGAGAAGAGAGAGCTCCTGTAAGGCAGGCTTGGAGAGGCTCAGAAACTCCAGGGAGTTGGAGACCTGATAGAGAAACTTCTTACCAGTCTGTGAGGAAAGCCAGCAGACTTGAAGGAAGGGAGGCACGCCCTGTGACCAGGAACTTGCTGGAACGGAGAGAGCCCTGCAATCAGAAGGGAGCCTTCAGAGTTTACACAGGTGGGAGCCCAGCACAAAAACCTTCCCATATAACTGCCAAGAGTTAGAGGAGAGCCACAGAAGAAACTCCAGTGCAACAGGTATTTTAAACCCTTGCTGTGTAGAGTTATATAAAGGGAAAACACCTGGGTACAGAGAGGGAAGTTATTTTAAATCCCTTAGTAACCGTCTGCAAACAAACACTGCCAGCCCTGATATAGAAGATATGCAGATAGACTCTAATGTTGAGGACATAGCAGATATGCGAATGGATTGCACACTGTGTTTGGCTGACCACATTGAGTCACTGTGTTAAAACCTGGAAGTAAGAGTGCTGAGTTAACGGCAAAGAAAAAGGAGGTATTTTTCTTTGTTCCAAGAAGCTGTTTATTTTCAGTTTGTACTTACTACGAGCACTGTATTGTTTTGGGAACCAGAGAGTGAAGAAGCACTTACATTAGTTATTGTATATAATCCTCATGCTAAACTCCTGGACACTGTTCTTATTTGTTCTGCATCGAAGTTCTGTTTGTGAGGGGAATAAATCCTTGTCATTTTGCCTTAAACACTCGGACTACAACTGCTTCTTTATCAGAGAGCTAAAAAGGGTCTACAAATCCCAAGAGGCCGTGCAAGAGCCCTAGCTGTAGTCTCACTTTCTGCATAGAGAAATTATCATGGCAGACCAATCCTCTGCGCCCTAGGCGGAGGGCTGGCCACGTGGTGACAACGGACTAGGAGAAGGACCTTGGAGTGATTGTTTCTGAGGATCTCAAGGTGGTGGCACAGTGGTGGCAAAAGCCAGAAGGATGCTAGGTTGCATACAGAGAGGAATTACCAGCAGGAAGGAAATGGTACTAATGCCACCGTACAAGTCGCTGGTGAGGCCTCACTTGGAATATTGTGTTCAGTTCTGGAGACCGTATCTTGCAAAGGATATAAAAAGGCTGGAAACGGTTCAGAGGAAGGCAACTAAAATGATTTGGAGCCTGCGTCAGAAGACATGAGAAGAGACTTGAAGAACTAAATATGTACACTCTGGAGGAGAGGAGGGACAGGGGAGATATGATTCAGACCTTCAAATACTTAAAGAAGTATTAATGAATAAACAAACCTCTTCCAAACACAGGGAAGCTGTAGAACTAGAGGGCATAACATGAAGCTGCAAGGGAGTAAACTGAAAGGCAATGTCAGTAAATACTTTTTCACCGAAAGGGTGGTGGCTGCTTGGAATGCCCTCCTGATGGAAGTGGTGGGAGCAAATACAGTGACAAAATGGCATGGGACAGACACAGTGGATCCCTTTATAGCAACAGGATAAAATCAAAATAAACATAACTATTTCTTATATCTCAACAAATATGGGTGCCCTACACGGAGCGGTGGGTACACCCCTAAACAAAGGCATGGGGAGGGGTGACCTGCACAGAGAGGCAGGTGCACCTACTCTTGCTGTCTTGCTGGGCAGACTAGATGGACCATGCTGGTCTTTATCTGCCGTCATATACTATGTTACTATGAGTGTTGTTATCAAAGAGGGCGGAACTAATTGCTCCCCTCATGGCAATTTAGAAACATCTGTCTTCTCTGTCAGTAAGAATCTTCAAAGAATGGTATGAGATGACATAATTGAAGACAGATGGGAACATGCAAGAGGGAGACTGAGGAAGGAATATGGCTTCCCTGGTTCAGAAAGGCACCGGCCCCTGGCCATTTCCCCTCTGCAACTACTCTTAAGTGTGAGCATTCCAATATCTGTACCATGTAGTATGCTACTGCCTCAAAGCACTGCATGCAACAAAAATGAGCTCTACACTCAAATATACTTTTGAAGCTTCTGAACACCTGCAGTAGTCTTTAGCCACGATAGAAATGTCAAGGACAGCAAAAACCCTTTTCTAGTACCTTGTGTTTGGAGATGCATGTGGTTGTGTAAGGATTTATTTTTGAAGTGCCCAGGTCTCCTCTTTCACTCCTTTCTCTCCATCATTCTCTCCCTCGCCATGACTTGTTGATATTCTTGAAAATGTTCTTTTCACCTTAGGCTTATTGGCAAGTTATTTGACCCTGGAGGAGCCACCTGGAGAGAGACACTTTGGGGCCCTTTTACTAAAGAGTGTTAGGTTTTGCACTTAATGTGTGTTTAGTGTTAAAACTAACATGCTTCAAGTGCAGATCCTCTGTGGTAATTGTCAGAGGCATTGCCAGTATGTTCCTGGCAGTCACCATGGGAATGCATACCCTAACACATGGCACAGATAAAACGGGTGCACCTTATACCACCCATTGAAGTGCTGTTAAATGCACCTGCGCTAATTGTGATATGGACAAATAACAAACACCATGTTCTCCCTGTGCTAACTTCAGTGTGCTCTCCACATCCATTCTCCACTCCTAACCTGCCATTCCCTGTCCCATTGCACAATTTGCAGCTACTGCAGGAATTACCAAGTGATAACTGTTGTGCCGCTGCAATAACAGTTACTACAGGTCCGAGTGGACAGATCCTCCATACTAAAACATGCATTAACTGCTTATCACACTTTGTTTGCTTATGCAAGGAGTGAGGCTGGGTCTCCTTCAAAAAATGGCTGCCCTGACCAGACACTTAAATACCAGCAGTGCTTAGTGGCTAGTGCTACCACAACAAGAACAGCAGTGATCTGGAGAATCATGCCAATCCCTTGGAGCCTGTCTGATTGCATACAAGTATGAATCCTCTCTGTGTTTTACACTGTGATGTGCAGAGGAGTGCTTGAAGGGCTCTTATGATGCATAACTATTTTGTCTGAGGACATATGTTTGTGGTGCGACTAAATGAATACAGGGCTAGATTAAGGCATAGGCAAGCTAGGTATGTTTCTAGGGCCCATATACTTAGGCGGGGGGGGGGGGGGGGTCTGTCAGATATGCTCTGGACTCAGGAAGTTAGGATTGCCAGGTATCTGTCTTTTTTCGGCATTCTACAGATTTTAGCATTAATGTCCAAAATGTCCAAATGTCCACTGGCTTGTGAACCAAGAGACCAGGGTTTGATTCCCACTAGCACTCCTTGTGGCCTTGGCCAAGTCACTTAACCCTGCATTTCCTCAGAAAAATCCAAATTATCACTGTCCCTGTTTAATGTACATTACCAAGTTTAAGTTACGTAAACCACTTTTTACTGAAATGATAAAGCGGTATAGAAAAACCTGTTAAGTAAATAAAATAAAAGCTGGAAGGATGGCTAAAGTGTTTGGATATTTTCAGAATTTAAAACTTTTTTATCTGAAAATTTCCCATCTTCCCCTCTGCCTGCCTGAGCTGTGAATCTGCCCTTCCTAACAGCAAATGATCTTAGTAGGATCCAGCCAATGGGAAGGCAGTGGGGGTGAAGCACTGGAGGCTTTTCTAGTCATAGGAAGGGAGATAATAAGCAGGGAATATTTCAGAGCTGTGCAAGAGAGATGGGGACTGGACTTTGCATGGGGCACTGAGCTGGCCTTGAAGAGAGCCACTCAAACCAGTGATTGTCCTTTTGGGGAAGAGAATTGGGAGGTGGAGGGGAGTGCAACGAGGCTGCATGAAGAGACCTGTCAGCAGATTCTTTACATGATGATGGGCAGAGCTGGATGGTGAGGAGTGAGTGCAGCGTAGGATTGCCAACTGGTTCCAGATGCACCTAATAGGCTTGATACAGTCCTGGGTTTACCTCATTGCATGCAGGGACTTGTAGTCTTGCTTTTCTTATGGAGTGCAATCAGGCCAGCCCAACCACTAGGCAAACTAGGCAGTCGCAACTAGGGCGGTAACATGGGTGGGAAGAGCGGTGGCAAAGTGCAGGGCATTCAAAGCTAAAAAGTAGATTTTGACAGTCAGAGGGGGAGTAAAGCTTAAGGTTTGCCTAGTATGGCAACACCTTGAACCAACTCTGGGGCCAGCCCTGAGTGCAATAAAGAAATAAGAACTATATATACCTGCATGCAATGGGGTAAACCCAGGACTGAATCAAACTTGTCAGACACATCTGGAACCAGTTGGTAACCCTAGTGCAGTGACTGAATGAGCACATGAGCAGTAGGCAACATTACAGCACCAGAGGTGTGTGTATCTGAAGAGTACCTGCATGTTCATATGTTTGTATATCTGAAGAGTAAGAATGTGCATGTATGTATGTGTCTGAAGTATGAAAGAGTGCATATATGCGTGTGTCAGAGAGTGAGCGCATGTGTGTGTATTTCTGTGCTTTTCCCTGACAGGGACAGTGTCTTATGAATACAGGGCCCAGTATTCAAAAGGGTTTATTCGGTTAGGACTCGCTAATTGGATAAACCCCGATGAGCCTGATATTCTGTGGCACTATCTGGATAGGACTGATGAATATCCCCTCTAACCGCCTCGGCCCTAACTGGATAGTGCCAGCGTGGTCCATGGGCGGGGCGAGGGTGGTCCTGAAACTTACCTGGTTAGCAGCAGTTTTCAGTCCACTAACCAGATAAGAAATCATGTAAAGTCAGGCCAAAAAAAAGCCAGCCTAACTTTGAGCCATGTTTACTAAAACGCACTAAGGGATTGTCCCTCAGTGCGTGGCAGTGGACAAAAATGAACATGGCTGGATCAAACCTGCACTGACTGATGGGGGCATTTCTGTTATGCCCCTATGCAGTTAGCACAGGTCGGAGGACCCTGTCACGTTGAACAGGCATCACCAATATTGCCGGTGCACCGTGACGGTAAGTGCACCAGTGCTAATTGCACAAAGGACAGTTGGTGTGAGCTGATGGCACATGCATTAACCGCTATGTGCAACGCCCATTCTCCACCCCAATCCCCCATCCCCTCCCATAACCGTGCTATACAAATGATAACTAGTAGTAGTAGTAGTAAACTGTTGCTATGCGATTTTTATCATGGTGGCATTAACAGTTCTCGCAGTCCCATGCTACTTACTTAGCACAGAATTTACTGTGCAGTAACCATTACTGCACTTTAGTAAATATGCCCCTTTATGCAGTTTGGCTATCTGGACAGCAGCTGAATATCACCACTATCTGGATAGCTGCCACGGTCAGTGCTGAATCCGGATATTCAGCACCGGAAGATATCTAGATTCTGGCATTGAATATCCAGTTTTAATTTTAAACACCACCGCCAGTGCTTAAACAAAAAGTTGACCACAGAGTTTGAATATTGACCCGAGAGTTGCCCTTTTAAAATCAGGGCTGGAGAGAAGTTTTGGTCTGTGGAATTTACCCAGCTAACTATTTAGTTATATGAGACAATTCCTTTGAAAATGTTCCTAATACGGTCTCCATTCTGTCTATATCCTTTCAGTGGCATCAAAGAAAGCACAAATATTTTCTTCTGCTGCTTTCATTTGTGAATCGCTTTGACACTTAAAACTTTCTAAAAGTATACCTCAGACATATTGCCTGGCCTAGATTTAGGAATAGGCAATAGAGGCTACTGCTGAATGTGCCAATCTTGGTCAAAGAGGAACCCACTCTTGCTTACTTTAGGGTCATATGCATGAGCTGTTTCAGAGGGGTACCATGTGACACAATGACTTTCTTCTGCTCTCCAATCCCTTCCTCCTCCCCTGCTCTCTGGGTTCTTCTGTCTGGTCTTGCCTATGGGTGCCAAAATCTTAAAACCGGTCCTGCACATTGTCCATAAAGAGTAGTTACTCACCTGTAACAGGTGTTCTCCAGGAGCAGCAGGAATCAGTCCTCACATATGGGTGACGTCGGTGCCGATGGAGCCCCCGTGCGGAGCATTTCCCCAGCTTTCATAGAAAGCCTTTGGGAATGCAGCGCGCATGCGCGGTCCCCTTCCCGCCCAAGGGTGCCATCTTGCTCAGTCTGATGACATAGCTAAAAGACAGCAAAAATAGCAAAATTAAATCATATGACTGCAACTCCAAGGGGAGGAGAGAGGGTTGTGAGGACCGATTCCTGCTGCTTCTGGAGAATACCTGTTACAGGTGAGTAACTACTCTTTCTCCAGGACCAAGCAGGAAGTCAGTCATCACATATGGGACTCCCTAGCTTAGGGCTACCAGAGGCCCCAAACTGAAAAATGAGCTCCCTCTAGAGCCTCAGCATGCAAGAACAGAATCTTCTCTGATAACGCCCCCGACAGGTAGCCCAACACCAGGGCCGGAGGGTAGGAGTTGCCTAGACCCCAAAGAGATTATGGAGTACCGCTTGCCCGAAAGCACTGTCCCTGCAGGACTCCCTCGCAAGGCAGTAGTGGGCTGCAAAAGTCTGGCTTGAAGACCAAGTAGCGGCCCGGCAGATGTCTACCAACGGAACAGAGCTGAGATGAGCCACTGACGCAGCCTTCGCCCTGACACGGTGAGCCGTAACTTGACCCTGCAACAAGAGGCCGGCTGCCCTGTAAGCCCAGGCGATGCAGTCAGCTACCCATATGGACAAAGTATGCTTGGAGACAGCCAACCCCAACTTATTGGGGTCATAAGAGACGAAGAGCTGAACCGCCCTCCGGTGCTCCCGCGTACGGTCAAGGTAGAAGGACAACACCCTCCTACAGTCCAGGGTATGCAAGACCATCTCAGTCCGGCTAGCATGAGGCCTGGAAAAGAAAGTTGGAAGAACCACCTCCTGATTGAGGTGGAAGGAGGAGACAACCTTTGGGAGGAACTTAGGGTGAGTCCGTAAGACTACCCTGTTCCTATAGAACCTAGTATAGGGTGCTTCTGAGACTAGGGCCTGAAGCTCACTCACTCACCTAGCTGAGGTAAGGGCTACCAGAAACAGCGTTTTCCAGGACAGAAAACGCAGAGGGCAAGTAGCCATAGGTTCAAATGGTGGGCAAGTAAGGCGTTGCAAGAACACATTTAAATCCCAGTCAGGGGCAGGTGGACACACTGGAGGCTTAAGCAAAAGCAGGCCACTGAGGAAGCGAGCCACCAAAGGATGGCTGGAGAGAGACTGACCCTCCACCTGTGAGTGGTGTGCGGAAAGAGCACTAAGATGAACTCTAACAGAATTAGATTTAAGGCCTAGGTTGGACAGGTGAAGCAAATACTGCAGTACCACTGGTACCAGGCATGAGAAGGGATTCTCGTTGTGTTGAGTACACCAGGAAGAGAATCTACGCCACTTAAGGGCATAAGACGTTCTGGTGGACTGCCTCCTAGAGGCCAAGGCTACGTCCTCCACTTCCCTAGGCAGTAGTAAAGGCGCTAGGACTACCCTTTCAGCAGCCAGGCCATCAAATTGAGGGACTGGAGATTGGGGTGCAAGAGAGATCCCTGCTCCTGAGACAGGAGATCGGGTTGCATCCCCAGAGGAAGAGGAGTGTCCACCGCTAGTTGCAACAGCAGTGGGAACCAGGGTTGCCTTGGCCACCTGGGGGCCACCAGAATCACTATGGCCTTGTCCCGGATCACCTTGAATAGTGTCTTGGACACTAGAGGCGTGGGAGGAAACGCATATAGGAGGCCTGTAGACCATGGAATGAGAAACGCATCCGCTGCTACTCTGAGAGGATGCGGTTGTCTGGAGCAGAACCTGGGAAGTTGACGGTTCAGAGGACTGGCAAAGAGATCTATGGTTGGAAGACCCCATCTCAGGAAGATCTGTTGAACCACTAAAGGGTTCAACTGCCATTCGTGCGGCTGCAGAATCCTGCTCAATCTGTCCGCCAGGTAAGTCTCCTGACCTGGGAGATAGACTGCTTTGAGAAGAATGCCATGATCGACTGCCCAGGAGCACAGTTTCTGCGCCTCCTGACAGAGAAGACGGGACCCTGTGCCCCCTTGTTTGTTCACATAGAACATAGCCACTTGATTGTCTGTCTGAACTAAGATGGACTGGTGAGAGATGAGATGAGAGAAAGTTCTCAGGGTTAAGCGGATAGCTCTCAGTTCTAAGAGATTGATCTGCTGTGCGGCCTCCCAAGGAGTCCACAGGCCTTGAGTACATGCCCCTTGGCAATGTACACCCCAATCTTGTAGAGAAGCATCGGTTGTCAGCACCTGAGAGTGTGGAGGTGCCTGAAAAGGCACCCCTTGCACTAGATTCGGAAGATGAAGCCACCATTGCAGAGAAGACTGTAGTAGGCTGGACACCCTCACTTTATCCGCGAGGCTTCCTGTGGCCTGGTGCCACTGAGTCCTGAGGCCCCACTGAGCTGGTCTCATGTGTAGACGGGCATTTGGAGTCACATGGACTGTGGATGCCATGTGGCCTAAGAGCTCAGGAATTGTCTGGCAGAGACTAGAGAATTGCTGTGGAATAGCCTGGCTAGAGCCATCAATCTGTGGGCCCTGTCCACTGGTAGAAAGGCCTTTGCCTGAAAGGTGTCCAGTCGAGCTCCTATGAACTCCATGTTCTGGGAGGGATGCAAACTGGACTTTGCAAAGTTTATGACAAACTCCAGGTGCTGAAGCAGAGCGACAGTGCGAAGGGTGGCTTGATTAGCCTCTTGTGGGGACTGACCCCTGATGAGCCAATCGTCCAGATATGGAAAGACAAAGAGGCCCTGAACCCTGAGGTAGGCCGCCACCACCGCCAGGCACTTGGTGAATATCTTGGGTGTAAGGCCAAAAGGCAGTACTCTGTACTAATAATGGTTACCTCCCACTACAAATCTGAGATATTGTCTGTGGTCTGGATGAGTAAGGATGTGAGTATAAGCATCCTTTAGATCTAAGGAGCATAGCCAATCTCCCTGCTGGAGGTAGGGCAGCAGGATTCCAAGGGTAAGCATCTTGAACTTTTCCCTCTCCAGGAATTTGTTCAGGTTTCGCAAATCTAGGATGGGTCTGAGGCCTCCTGTTCTCTTTGGTACCAGGAAGTACCTGGAATAGAAGCCGTGACCTTTCAGGTGGTGGGGCACCGGTTCCACTGCCTGATCCTTTAGAAGACCTTCCAACTCCTGCAGGAGTAAGTCCCTGTGCAGAGGGAGTCTGGGAGGCTCCCCTGGAAAATAGGAGGGGGGTACCTGGTGGAAGTGGAGGAGATAGCCCTTCTGGACTATACTTAGAACCCAGGTATCCCTTGTGACGGCTGACCACCTGTGGGCGAACAGGGCCAGCCTGCCTCCAGTGCTGATGGGAGCCAGCTGAGGAGGAGAGGCTATGCCAATGCAGTCAAAATCCCCCTCCCTGCTGAGCAGGAGCCGGAGTAAGAGGCTTGGGGGCCTTCTGCCTACAGGGCCCATGACCCTGCCCCTTGGCCTGCTGACCCTGTTGGGGAGTTACAGAGGCCTGATAATGAGGGCACTGTTTATAGGCAGATGACTTCCTCGGGTAAAAGGTCTTTTTCCCCAAGCCCTTCTTCTGAGAAGGGGCAGAGGTTTTTCTGGACAGCCTTGTCCGGGTAAGAGTCTCGGTCTCGAGTCCGGCAGCCTTGTCAGCCATGGGCTTGCCAAAGAGGTTTTCACCTCGGCAGGGGACATCGACCAACTTGTCCTGCACCCATGGCTCGAGGTCCGATGACTGTAGCCAAACCTGACGGCATGCACCGATGCCGGCCGCGGCTACTCGGGCAGAAGCCTCAAAGCCATCATAGGCTGCTCGAGATATAAACTTCGAGCACTCACGAATACCCGAGGACAGAGCATTGAACCTCTGCAAAGGTTCCTCGGAGAGACCAGCAGAGAACCGGTACATGCCCATGTACAGCTGGTAGGTCTGGACACGGCAAGGAAGCATAGAGCCCTGGAAGCACTTCTTTCCGAGGGCATCTAGGTTCTGGGCCTCCCGGCCGGGGTGCACAGAGGAGTGCATCTTCTGACTCTTCAGACGATGCATGGCCGATTCCACAACCATGGAATGGTGCGGTAATTGTGCCTTTTGGAACCCGGGGCTCTTGCGGACTCGATAGATGGAATCGACCCGCTTGCTCAAAACCGGCGTCGAGGCCGGCGCCTCCCACATGCGGAAGAGCAACCGTTCCAGCATCGGAGGAACCAGAACAGTAAAGGCCTCCTTCAGAGGAGAGTCATACTGTAGGGCCTCGAGCTCCTCGGCTCGAGGCTCCTCCTCGGGATCTGCGGGGAATGCCAAAGCCTTGGCCATGTCCCGCACGAAATCTGAGAACCGGGTATCCTCCGGGGGGGACCTTCTCTGAGGCTTGGACTCGGGCGAGTCCGAAGGAACGCACCAAGTCCAAAAGGTGTCGGGCGACTCCTCATCCTCCGTCTCCCAGCTGGACTCCTCGGAGGAGGAATTGAGCGGCTCTGGTTGGGTAGGCATCGATGCCATCTGCCCTGACGCCGAGGGTACTGGCGTCGACGACCTCGGTCCCGAACAGGAGGCTGAGGGGGACCTTGGCCAAGGATCAATTCGAGCTCGCATGGACTTGAGGATCGGCTCAGCCTCCGGGGTCGACTTGGACGTCGATGTCCCGGTGGTCGGAGCAGATGCACTGGTGAGACCGGCGATCAGTGCCCGCTGCTGTTCCATGAAGGCAGCCAAGCTGCTCTCCAAGGCCGTCATCCTTAGTCCGAGCTCAGGAGACTCAGCAGCCCCCGACTCAGGCCCCGGCGGTGCCGTGCCCGACGTCGGCTCCCCTGGAGGTGAGTCCACGAGGACTACAGTACTCACGTGACCCGGGGACTCCATCTCCACACGAGGTTGTTTTGCAGGCCTCTCCGACTCCGAAGACCCGGGACGGCGCTTGGGGCTATGCGACTTGGCCCTCGAGGAGCCAAGTGCGTCCACCGATGCCGCCCGCGTGGGTTTTTTCTTCTTACGATGCTCCCGCGAGGGAGACCCCCTTTCAGAGGAGCCTCGACACTGCTCGGGGACGGAGTCCCGAGATGTCGAGGCCTCTGACGAGGTCTGGGCCCAACCGGACGCGGAGTCAGAGAAGATTCTTTCCTTTTGGTGCTGCCGACTCCGTAACGCTTTAGAGGACATTTCCCACATGGACCACAGATCATCGGGTCATGATTGGGTCCGAGGCACCGGAGGCAGCAGTCATGTGTGTCGGTGAGAGACATAAGTTTCTTGCACCGATCACACTTTTTAAACCCACTGGCAGCCATCGGGGGAAAAAGGGCCCCTGCAAGGTCAAAAACAGGGCTGCCAGTGAAAAAAGAAAAAATGGTGCGAACGCTAGTCACTAAGGACAAAAACCGAAAAAGAGATCCGGGCTCGATACCGACGTATCGGGCCCAGGTGGGAAAGGGAAACCGGCGTCGAACTGAAGAAAAACAGGTTAACGCAGAGAAAATCAACTTCTTCCTCGGGTGAAACGAATATTTATCCGTCGGGCTCCACGGAAAAAAGAAGACTGAGCAAGATGGCACCCTTGGGCGGGAAGGGGACCGCACATGCGCGCTACATTCCCAAAGGCTTTCTATGAAAGCTGGGGAAATGCTCCACACGGGGGCTCCGTCGGCGCCGACGTCACCCATATGTGAGGACTGACTTCCTGCTTGGTCCTGGAGAAATCTCACTTATGAGCACCCCATCCTTTGCATTTCTGATTTATACCAGATGCAATGAAAGGTGAAAATGACTTGCCCAACTTCTCTGGTTTTCAGTCCACTGCTCTAGCCACTGTTTACACAGTTCCCAGGCTCACTAACTACCCGCTGCCACATTCAGAACTAGGTCCTATAGTTTTCCGCATGTTATTTTCAGAGGTGAACTGTAGCAACCTAGTAAGGAGGCCATGAACAAAGATCCCAGAGGGCAGGGCAGGGAAAGACTCAGTGTGACTGGGAGGGGGGAGGGAGGGGGGAAGGAGGGCTTGATAAAAGAAATAAATGGTGATCCATGATAGATACTCACAAATGTATATTTGCTTAGGGCCCAATATAGTATTAATCCAGTCTTAAATGTTTGTGTGTAAATATTTCCTTGAGAAGTAAGTATTAGCCATGTTTTTTGGGCAAAGAGAAGTGCATTCAAATGACTTCCTCCTCAAGGGTTTGTGGGTACAATTGTACAGGGTCATCTCCTATCCATGACCTTCATTTTTCAGACTATTTGTTTCCATGCTCAGTTTACCCGTTCCTTGGTAAATAGCAGGCTTATGTTAATAAGATAACATCAGTCCAAGGTAGGTATTAAATAACATTCGATCAGGGCCAGTGCGAACCAATATGCAAACTAGGCAGTCGCCCCTTGCTGTCACTGCCTCCCCTCTCTAGAACCTGCAGTGGTGGCAGTGCCATATAAATGGCAGCACAGCATTTACCCGAACTCTCCAACCCTGTGTTGCTCTTCCTGCTCTCTATGACCGGCCACTTCCGCCCCTTCCAGCACAGACTTCCTGTTTGCATAGGGGCAGAAGTCAAATATGGACATAAGGGACAGAAAACGTGCCTTAATTTAAGCTGCGATCACTTACACCCGCTCTAGAGCTAGTATTCCTACTTTTTGCAAGTATGCATGTAAGTTATAGTATGCTATAATCAACACACATACTTACTCTCAGCTCCCACGCTTCGTTCAAACTTTGCCCGTGTGCATGCCCACAGTGAAACTGTGCACTATGCAAGTATTGTGCGCACTTTCAGACTAGTCAGTATTTTATAAGAAATCTTTATGCACTTAAAGGCCACTTAATGTGTAAATGAATAAAATGCTTATCTTTGTGTGTGTTCTAACTGCTTGAAACTCGCCTGCTCCTTATAATTTTAACCTCGTGGAGAGTCATTTTATAAACTCCTATGTAGTTTACATGTGTATTTCTGCGCATATTTCACATCTGTTTATAAAGTAAAGTACACATGTATGAGTGCTTTTTTTCTCTTGGGCAATTTTTAAGCATATGCTGATGTAAAATGTATAGACTTTCTACTTGATCACACACTTACCCAGTGATATATCTATTAAACTGGCAGTACTAGGAACAGTTTTTTAGATAACTGAGTTGATGGTTAAGCAAAATCTTATTTGATTCTCTTTTTAAATCCTGAGAAGAAAATAATGTTTAAGTTTTTGAAAGCCCATCCCATGTGTAGATATACAGTATGCACATATATGTTGGAGGGCTTAGGATTTATTTTAAACTGGGTCCTCCTTTGCATTAACACTGTATTATGTTTATTTTTAAAGAAATCTTATTTTAATCATAAAAATGTGCTCTCTCTTTCCTTTTTTCTCCCTTCCTGTTGGATTACAGAACCATCTAGCTCTGAAAATAAATATAGTATTTCTGAAGATGAACTTCGCAGTGCCATTAAAGCGAAGGAAGGAACGAAAGCCTTTTCTTTTGAAACCTCCGAGGACCACCAATCACCAAGTCTTTATCCAGAGAACCAGGAGCTGAAAAGCGTGCCTGGGCTTCCATCGGTACCATCAGCCTTAGATAATGAAGCTAGCAGTGCAGATTCAGGTGATTCTGAGATAGAGCTTGTTTCAGAAGATCAGTTTGCGGTTGAAGAGGCAATGCACTCTACCTGTATGACATTTAGTCATATTGGAGGACCTCCTCCTTCTCCTGCTTCCCCTTCTATACAGTACAGCATCTTAAGGGAAGAACGCGAAGCTGAACTGGACAGTGAACTCATCATAGAGTCCTGTGATGGTTCTTCAGCCTCAGAGGAAAGTCCAAAGAGAGAACAGGATTCTCCCGTAATGAAACCAGCTATGGACATAATACAGGAAGAGAACGGATCCAGGAGTGAAAACCTTGATGCCTCAGAATTTGAAGTAAGCAACCCAACTGAAGGCAAGATGAATAAAGAGAATCTTGCAGATTCAGCTGCATATCTGAAATGCTCTGTTGTAGCACCAGACATACGTTTTGCGCCCCAGCTTGAAGACAGCACTAAAGAACTAAAGAAGACAGAGACTCAGAAGAAACCAGTAGAAACAATAGTTTGTAACCAAAGCATACAGAAAGCAAAGGACTTTGGAAGAAAAAGTCCAGTCACTTCACCTTCAATGCCATTTTTAAATAAGAAAAAAGGTAAAGTCAAACATTTTTTGATTTCTTATTGAGCTCTTTTTTAAACAGGGTCTAAAAATATTACTGGCAGGGCTAGCCCAACCATTAGGCAACATTAGGTGTTCGCCAAGGGCGGCAGCTTCTGAGGAGTGCCAAAGAGCAGCTGCGGTCAATGCAAAGCTGTAGATCCTAAAAGTCCCACAAACACAAAGAACCAACAAGACATTATTTTACCTGTAGGGAGAATGGGTACACACATATATATATCAATGCAAAGTTTAATATTTAAAAGTATGATATCCAGTTATGCATTTTTACAGGATTGTTGTGGGAGGTAATGTTGGGATAATCATGATGTTTGATTAACAATATCTTGGGGGGGGGGCATAAGACTGAAGGTTCGCCTTGAGCACCCAATACCCTTTCACTGGCCCTGAATATTAGTAATGGGGCATAGCATATTTTATTGGAGACAGTGGACTGGGCATTCTCACATTTGCATGATGTTTGCATTACAATATAGAATTTCAAGGGCCATTTTCAAAGGCATTTTGATGCATGAAAATAGTTTTTTGCCAAACATATACACATAGGGGGTTATTCTGAGCCACGAATAGTGGGGATGGACGTCCCAATGGGACGACCATTCCCGCTATTCGTGCTGGCTCCTGCCCCTGACTAACTTCCCTGCCGGTTGTGCGGGGAGGTTAGACGGGGGCGGAGAAGGGGCGACCCAGAGGCCGGCAACATGTGCGGGGAAGTTATTCCACCTCCGAGGTGGAATATCTTCCCTGGATGTTTTTTTTTTTTTGCTGCCGGGGCGCGGATGGGGTAGGGGGGCTGGAGGACATTCCCTGCAGCCCAACCTTGGCCTTAGGAGGCCAGATCGGGGGTCGGGCTGCAGAGAATTAACTTTATTCTCTGGCAGCTGGCATTGTGGCTCTTCAATGGAGACGCAGTAACATGGCAACATGATGCCATGGCGCCGCAGCTCCATTTAAGAGCCTTGACTGAGTTAGCCAGATGCAGTCCTGCATGTATAGGCTGGACAGAATCGCAGTCCCTGCCTGCACATGCAGGACTGTTTGCAATTCTGATCCCGTTGGGCTAGACGTGCCCCGCGTGATCAGAATCGTGATCCCGTCTGTGTGTCTGGTTCAGACCAGATGCACAGAGAGGATCTATGTTTGGAACAGAATCGGGCCCATATTGGTAAGGCATTCCTGAGGTTAGGTAGGGGTAGGGCCAGGGAGTATGCTTACATTCATACTTTGGGCTTTCCAAAAGTAAACAAGTATGTTTTTGTGGGCAGAAATATATGTAGAATTTTGTGCATACTTTTCCTCTTTGGAAGAACCCACAAACATTGTTTGAAAGTTGCACCCCATATGCAAAATTCAAAGTAATCTTAGGGCTTTCAATCCAGTTAATAAGGCAGATTTAAGAAAAGTCATAAAAGCATAATGGTTAGAGCAACAGCTTAACACCTGGGAGATTTGGGTTTGATTCCCACTTGCACTCCTTGTGAACTTAGGCAAGCCACTTTACCCTCCCCTGCCTTGGAAGAAAAGGCCTGGCAATCTACTTCTGGTCATACCTTGCCAAGAAAACCCAGGGGCTACTGGGTCACCAGTAGTCAGCACTGACTTAACGGCACATAAAAAAAAATTAGGAAGGAACAGAAAGTTTTGCATCCCAATGTCTGTACCCAGGGGCGGCCCAAGGGGGGTGCGGGGCCATGTGCAGAGACTCTGTGCGGGGCCTCATTTGCATAATGGGCCTCATTTGCATAAATATTTGCATAATGTTACCATACACTAACTTTTAGTAAACGTGCCTCTTAATGAGTGTATGGATAAAGAAAGACTAAAAGATTTCTACATTACTATAATCCAGTGCCAACCGTCAGGCACATTAGGAACTACTACAAACACTGCCCATTTAGAACCCATTCTAAATCCTGAATCTCATATGTCTCCCACATATATAACCAACAGACTTAGAGAAACATTCACACATACATATTTTTGTTGGAACTCACACTTTGAAGGACCATCCTTCTCATGGCGTGCTGTTCCCTTTTATTCTTTATATAGGGACGCAACCCTAACATGCGTTCAAAGGGGATATCTATCCCTCAACATCAACCAGTTAACATTCTTTCATTCAGGAAAAGCCCTCTTAGAAGCCACTTATCTGAACGGAGACTTTCCACAGTTCATAGGCAACTCGGCATCTTCCCCAGCTCATAGATAGACTCTATTCAAGTAGCAACCATACAAGAGTCTGAAAATGACAGAAAATGAGGGGAGACTCTCGTATGGTTGCTACTTGAATAAGTCTCAGAAGTCATAACGGATGACCTTCCCTGTTGGTTACATTGATTTGGAGGTGTTGGGTTTTACCCGGTATCGGCGGCTGATAAAGGGACTTCTCCATTTACCATCAGGAGTGGACGTTGAGTCTATCTATGAGCTAGGGAAGACGCCGAGTGGAGGAGTAGCCTAGTGGTTGGGTCAAGGTACTTCAGGCCGGAAGGTCGGGGGTTCAAATCCCACTAGAGGACAGCAACCTTGGGCCGGAAGGACTGGGGTTTCTAGTCCCACAGGTGCTCCTTGTGGTCTTGGGCAAGCCACTTAACCCTCCATAGCCCATGTTCTCTGTAAAATAGTTATCTGTGTGCTGTGCTTTCCTGTCTAATCAATGTGTTTATACCTCAAAAATTTCCTGTCATGATTTGACAATTTCCAATCTGTAATCAAAAAACGCTGCTGATCGCTGGAAGTAGCGGTATACTAAATAAATAAATAAATAAAATAAATAAATAAAGAATAAAAGGGAACAGCACGCCACGAGAAGGATTGTCCTTCAAGGTGTGAGTTCCAATAAAAATATGTATGTGTGAATGTTTCTCTAAGTCTGTTGGTCATTTAGAACCCATAGCAAACCCGCCGTATCATAACAGCACTACCAGGACTCACAAAGCACCAGACCCTACCTATCAAAAGGCAACACTGCAAATATTAAACCAATACATTTCAGAGAATAACAATACATGACCTACTGGGGAAAGAGAACAAGTGGCAATGTCAAATAGGAATTACATAAACAGAATACCTCAGTTCAATTACACATGCAGAATATAGACAATCACCAAACAAGAAATCACAATTTAGAAACAGGAAGATAATAATTAAAATGGGAACCCCAAAAGCCAACTTAGAATGTACAGCAACACTGTAGAAATACAACTATAAATTAATTTCCTCTTGTACTAAACAAAACATAGATGTTAATGATGCACATTTCCCAGAGCTGACATATTCCAGTTAATAAATTCAAAATAAAGAGATATTTTTCTACCTTTTGTGCTTTTGTTTTTCAGTTGCAATTGCTCCAGCCACTTTCTTCTGGTTTCTTTGTGTCTTCTCTTAACTCTCCGTCATCTGCTGTCCATCTGTCCTTTCTTCTAGGTTTTTTTCCATTCTCTCTCTACATCTGCTTTAACATACTAATCTTTCTCCTTTTGCTCTTTCCTCATTCCTATTTCATCCACTCAAATTCTACCCCTCCATCCTCAATCCCCACATACTCTCCTAATACCCGGCCAATTGTAGATTTTTCTTCCCTCCCACACAAAATATTTTCCCCGTTCCATTTCACTCTCTCCCAGCCCCATCCCATTCTAATCCTCCCCCAAAATCAGCTCCCTTCTAGTTCCAGCCCCACCCAGCATCCGCTCCATTCTAGTCCCCGCATCAGCCCATTTCCAGTCCTAGCCCCCCATCAGCCCATTTCCAGTCCTAGCTCCCCTATCCATTTCCAGTCCTATCTGAGTCCCTTCATCAGCTCATTTCCAATCCCAGCCCCCCATCAGCCAATTTCTAGTCCTTTTCTAGCCCCATCATCAGCCCATGTCAAATCCTAGCTCCCCTCCACTCAGCCCATTTCAATCCAAGCCACCTATGAGCCTACTTCCAGTTCTAGCCCCTCCATGAGTCCATTTCAATGCAAGCCCCCCCACCACAGCCCATTTCCAATCTTAGCTCCCACCAACAGCCCATTTTCAGTCCTATCCTAGCCCCTCCATCAGCCGATTTCCTGTCCTAGCTCCCCCCCCACTCAGCCCATTTCCATTCCAAGCCCCCTCCCCATCAGCTATTTGCAGATCAAGTCCCCCTTCCACTCAGCCCATTTCCATTCCAAGGCCCCCTCCCCATCAGCTATTTGCAGTTCAAACCTCCCCTTCCACTCAGCCCATTTCCAGTCCTAGCAACCCCCCAACCCATTACCAGCCCTAACCCCCCATCAGCCCATAGCACATTACCAGTCCTAACCCCATCAGCCCACCTCAAGTCCTAACCCCCCCATCAGCCCATTTCCAGTGCTAGCCCCCCCCCCATAGCCCATTACCAGTCCTAACCCCCCCATCAGCCCACAGCACATTACCAGTCCTAACCCCATCAGCACACCTCAAGTCCTAACCCCCCATCAGCCCATTTCCAGTCCTAACCCCCCCCATCAGTCCACAGCACATTACCAGTCCTAACCCCCCCATCAGCCCATAGCACATTACCAGTCCTAACCCCATCAGCCCACCTCAAGTCCTAACCCCCCATCAGCCCATTTCCAGTGCTAGCCCCCCCCATAGCCCATTACCAGTCCTAGCCCCCCCATAGCCCATTACCAGTCCTAACCCCCCCCATCAGCCCACAGCACATCACAGTCCTAACCACATCAGCCCACCTCAAGTCCTACTCCCCTCCAGCCCAGCCCAGCCCACATCAAGTCCTACTCCCCCCCCCAAGCCCACATCAAGTCCTACTCCCCCCCCCCCGGGAAAATTAAAACTTTAAAAAAAAGCTGGCTGCTGCCGCTGCCGCGTCGGTAGCAGCAATATCGCATGTCCCGCGGGGCCCCCCCCCCACTGCCCGGCAGATCCCTTCCTGCTTGCCTGCCTGCTTCAGTCAGTTCTTCTCTGCTTCGGCTTTCAGAGCCGCGAAGGGAGAGCTTCTCCCTCACGACTCTGTTAAGCTCGCCAGGGCAGATGGGAAATTTTCCATAAGCCCCAGCGGGCTTAACAGAGTCACGAGGGAGAAGCTCTCCCTTCGCGGCTCTGAAAGCCGAAGCGAAGAAGAACTGACTGAAGCAGGCAGGCAAGCAGGAAGGGATCTGCCGGGCAGGGGGGGGGCCCCGCGGGACATGCGATATTGCTGCTACCGCTGCGGCAGCAGCAGCAGCCAGCTTTTTTTTAAAAAAAATTCTACTTTTAAAGCGGAATGTTCTTTGCGCGGGGCCCCCTGAAACGCGGGGCCCTGTGCAAAAAACATTCTCGCTCAATGGACGGGCCGGCCCTGTCTGTACCTACCTTCTCTGTGTTGCCATTGAGAACATATTAGAACTGTCCACCTGTAGCAGCAGAGCGCAGACAAACCAATGATACCAGGAGTCTGTTCAGAAGGTCCAAATCATTTATTTGTGCACAAGTCTCAAGCAGAATCAAATTCAAAATGGCAGAGCAATGGTTTCTAGCAAAACAACAACTTTTATAGCTTTCTTTCCCATTCTAGACATAGGCAAACTTTCCATTGGTCCCGGTAACCCTTCTTACACCTTCTATTGGTTCCGGTACCGTTACGTAGCTATTCCATTGGTCCCGGTAACCCTTCTTACACCTTCTATTGGTTCCGGTACCGTTACGTAGCAATCCAATCCTTTGACTGGGCTCAGCACCTGCTTACCCCCCTTCTAGTCCCAATTACAATGGACAGTTCTTCCAACTTTGATACTTCTCTCCTCCAAGGTCACTTAGCTAGCTAGAACATGTGGGAAAGCAGGGCACTGTAACTTTTATTTCAGCAGTGTTAATTAATTCCATAGAAGCTGTGCTCTTTTATCAATACCAATTAAGCTTGTTTTTCTATATTTTTTAAGTTTCGATTCTATGGTAGCAGCATTTAGGGGAGTGTGTAATTCCTTTGGGCCTCTCCACAGGCTTCATTTACAGGTCAAGCTACTCAGGCCTGTCTGCTCATTTCAGACACCATGGATCATAGGCCTTTGCCTACCACATTCCCCCCTTTGATTAATCTCACCCTATTATTAATAAGGTGTGAGAATTAAATCACTCAATTACACTGGGGTCGGGTTTCCGACCATGTATAGTAGGATTAGGGTGCCATAAGGCTAAAATCTTAGTTGCGGTTTTCCGCTCCACTGTATTCTCAATAACACTGTTAATAGAACGCATACAACATGGGATTATACATGGTAACATAAAGAACAAAGCTACAAAGATTAGTATTATCATAGCAAAAGTAGTGAATCCTCCTAATCCAGAGAAGATAGATGCAAACCAATTGGGTATCTGAAGACTATGCCAGGTCTGTACTGGCACATAAGTTTGCTTCCGCATGTGTTCAGCAATTTCTTCAACAACTTGACCCTTATCATCTATCTTTAAGCAACAATTGGTGAGGTTCAGCTTACCACAGACTCCTCCTTCAGCAACTAATAAGTAATCTAGTGCCAAGCGATTTTGATAAATTGCAGTGCGCATTTGTGTGCTTTGTCTAGCTAAAAGTGTAAGTGCTTGGCTAGTCTCATTAGTGATTAGTTCAACTACTGCTTGTAAACGTATAATGCGATTTATCATATACACAGGGGTCCGATAGCCCCACATGCCATCGTCATTCCATGTGGCAGGTCCATAATAGGCAATAATCCTCTCAGGTGGCCAATCGTCCCCATCCCACTTCTGCCACTTGCCTATCTGAAGAGCTGCTCTTTTCTGTCTTTTTGAATAAACTGGGTAGCCTAATTGTTCTCCATGTTCTGTGGGCAATAAAAAGAAAGAAGGTCGGATAGTCCCTAAGACACACGCTCCTCCCCAGTGGATAGGGAGTTGAGCATATGCTCGGGTTCCGCAAATCCAATATAGGCCTGGTGGGGCTTGCCAGCCATGATACTGGTTGAGGTTAGTCCATAAAGGGGCAAGCTCTGGAAACCTTGCTAACGGATTGGTGGGTTCAGATTCATTAACTCCTGACCACCAAGATGTTTGCTTTGTGGTGTCATTATAAAACTTCTGGCTAAGACAGACAAGCTTTCCTACCTTAGAGATAAACTGGGGTCCAATTCGAGCATAACACAGACGTCCAACTATTGGGTGTGCTAATACCCATTCACTGGTAGTCTTGTGTAGCTCTGTTTGGTTGTAAATTACTGAGTAATTCAATTCTTGGGCCTCCCAAGGCCACTGATCACCCATCTTGGTTCCACCACAAAAATAACAATCTGAGATATGGAGACTGGAGACCACAGCTCCAGCCAACTCCAAGAACAAATTCTGATAAGGGTGAGGGATATCAAACTTATTTATGTGCATGGTTTCATAGAAAGTGTTGTGTATATGATACTTTGACGATCGATGGGTTTGGGTATTTAGTCTAATATATACAATGGTCCCTGGATCTGATCCAGAACCTGCAATGCGTAATCCAAACTTATACCCTTGTTTCCATGCACTGGGATCGGCTATTAACAACTCTAGTGGATTACAAGTACCTGTCTTACAAGTTTTAGAATTCTTTGCATATGGCTTGGTTAAGGCAGCCATTCGATTATCTCTAGTATTTTCTATCGTGCCAGTTTGCCATGTAGCATAGAACACACATTCCCACCTCAGGCAATAATAGTCTTTAACTGGTGCTGTGCTGTATTTGTCTGCTACACCTCGTTTACCTATGCAGGCACCCCATCCCGTGGTTCCTTCAGGACACATATATTTATGATCATTAGCATAAGCTTTCTCCCAATTGGCACACTTTGAACGACTATCTCTATTGATGGCATCACAGGCATCAAAATACAAAATAGCAGGCTGTGTGGGATCAGTAAGTGGGGGTGTAGCATTGAGTATAGCTCCATCTGCATCATTCCATCTTATTTCTAGGGTATAATAAGATGGGTTCTGATGTGGGTTAAAGCAAACTTTAGATTTACCTTTAGTACAAACATTCAGTTCAGTGGTGTTATAAATACACCGACTTACTGTACCAGTACAAGTATAGTAAGAATGATAAAGCAAAGTCTGAGTCACTTTCATTCCAGTCCGGGTAGTAGTAATGCAGGCAGTACATGGGGGTAAAGCATAAACCAGTTCAAAACTCCCCGGGCAAGCAGCCAAAACAAAATAGTAACAAAGATGCATGTTGGTTGTAGTTCTTCTGGATCTCCACTGGAAAATCTTGACCACGTCGTCTTCTTCTTCTGGCGCAATGCTGACCCGTTTGCTAATAAAGCAATTCAACGGGTATCAATGTTGATTGAAGATCCTCCAAAAGTCTCGTTATGCGATGATGCCAACTTAGCAAGTGTAGTTGGCCTGACGAAAGTCTATAAGGGCACAGTTAGTCGATGAAGAAAACAAATGTCTTTGCTGTATAGGAAACAGCAATCCTCTTCGAAAGACTTGGCTGCTGTAGGACACTGTAGTGCATGAGTGTCCCCGATGAGTTTAGGCTGCTGGCTGCCTTCGTAAGGTAAGACGCAAAGGGATGTCAGGATGTGGCTCCGCTGTCCACTGGTCCTGATCTGGAACTGCTGCTGGTTTGACTCTGCTGTGATGAATCCAGGACTCGATTTCTGCTACCTTTACTGTAGTTCGGGTAGACAAGATGACGGTATATGGTCCCTTCCAATGAGGTTCCAACGGTGTCTTCTTCCAATCTTTGATCCACACCAAGGTACCAGGCTTATAGGGATGCAGTGGTTCCGTCAAATTGTTAGGCAACTGGTCCTGTATCCACGTGTGGAGAGTCTGCAGAACAAAACTAAGAGCTAGAAGTTCTTGTCTGGTTATTTCTGAACCAATCTGTGGCAAACTACCCTTAACACCCTGCACTATTGGTGGGGGTTTGCCATACACAACTTCAAAAGGGGAAAATCCTGATGATTTTACAGGAGCTGAGCGTATTCTAAGTAATGCTATTGGGAGAACCTGGGGCCACTTCAGGTGGGTCTCCTGACATAGCTTGGACATCTGAGATTTCAAAGTTCTATTCATTCGCTCAACTTTCCCTGAACTTTGGGGTCTGTATGCAGTGTGCAACTTCCATTGTATCTGTAGGGCACTTGCTAACTGCTGGGTAATCTGGGATACAAACGAGGGTCCATTGTCTGACCCTATTACTGCTGGAATTCCAAATCTGGGGATAATTTCTCTTAGCAAAACTCTAGTTACTTCTCGGGCTTTTTCAGTCTTGGTGGGGAAAGCTTCCACCCACCCAGAGAAGGTACAAACTAATACTAACAAGTAGCGATATCCATTGGCTTTTGGCATTTCAGTAAAATCTACTTGCAGGTGGTGCATGGGGGTTACACCTCCTGACTGAACTCGTGGTGGTGGCGTGGGACCCTGTTTGGCATTATTCTTGGCACAAATTAAACACTGGCGAGCTACTGAGGCTGACAGGGCTCCCAATAGAGCGATACAAAAATGTGGTTTAAGTGCTTTCTCCATAGCACTCTTCCCATAATGTGTGGCTTGATGAAAAGCTTTGACAAAGGCTGGTCCCAATGATTCAGGGATCACTATTCGTCCTGGAGGTTGGCTGCCCTCCGGAGGTGGCAGTTCAATCCATCCATCCTTCAGTACTCCCTCTTCTTTATTACAGTAGTAGTCCAATTCTTTGGTGGTATATCGTGGTGTCCACAGATTAAGGGGTACTGGAAACAATGCTGCTTGTTTTGGCATGGCTTGTGGTGAAATTTGGCCTGTCATGGCTGCTTTTCGTGCTGAAGCATCAGCAAATCTGTTTCCTTGGGCAACTTCTCCTTTTCCCGCTTGGTGTCCGCGACAGTGTATGACAGCTACACGTGTCGGGGCCCATACTGCGTCTAGTAACATCAATATTTCTGGGCCATATTTAATTGATTTACCTCCTGAGGTAATGAGCCCTCGTTCTTTGTAGAGAGCTCCATGTGCATGCAAAGTGGTGAAGGCATATTTTGAGTCTGTGTATACGTTCAGCAGAAGTCCTGCACCCAATACTAGTGCTCTGGTGAGTGCTATCAATTCTGCTTTCTGTGCTGATGTGCCTGATGCAAGAGCTGATGATTCAATGACTTTCTCCTGGGTTACTACTGCATACCCTGCACAACGTCGTCCATCGATAATGAGACTACTTCCATCCACAAAAAAGGGCTGGTCAGGATTCTCTAGGGGCACATCAGTTAAATCAGGTCGACTTGAAAATACAGTATCCATGATTTCTATACAGTCGTGCTCCGGGGGGTCCTCGCTGATTGGTATCAGGGTAGCTGGGTTCAAGGCATGGCTCACTTCCAGTTGTATTTGTGGATTTTCACATAACATGCTTTGGTATTTCAACATCCGAGAATTGGTGAGCCAATGATTTGCTTTTTGTTTCATAAGGGCAAGTACCGCATGTGGTACCGTGACGCGTAGATTCTGTCCTAAGGTGAGTTTATCTGCTTCACTTACTAATAGTGCTGTAGCTGCAACAGCTCTCAAACATGGTGGCCATCCCTTGGCCACAGTGTCCAACTGTTTTGATAGGTACGCTACGGGTCGTTCCCAATGTCCCAATTTCTGAGTCAACATGCCTAGGGCATTTCCGTGCATCTCGTGCACGAATAGATGGAAAGGCTTGTGGACATCTGGCAACCCGAGTGCTGGTGACGACATCAATTCTTCCTTCAGGGTCTTGAAAGCTGTATCTTGCTCAAGTCCCCATTCTAGTGGTGATTTTTCTTCTCCCTTGGTGGCTTCATATAGTGGTTTGGCAATCTGAGCAAAGTTAGGTATCCATATCCGGCAGTATCCTGCTGCTCCCAGAAAGGCTCTGACTTGCTTTCTGGTAGTTGGGGTTGGGATACTGCACACGGCTTCTTTTCTCTCGCATCCCAATTGTCGGCTTCCTTTGGTTAAATGAAAGTCCAAGTATTTTACTTCTTTTTGGCATAGCTGTGCTTTTGCTCTGGAAACTTTGTATCCGGCTTCATCCAATAGTTGCAAGAGGTCAGTAGTGGCTTGTATACATTCCCTTTCAGAGGTGGCGGCTACCAGTAGATCATCTACATATTGGAGGAGTACTCTTCTTTCAGGGGCTACTGGATAGCTTGAAAGATCTTGGTTTAGTGCAGCACTGAAAATGGTAGGTGAGTTCTTGAATCCTTGAGGTAATCGTGTCCAAGTGAGTTGGCCCCGCCTCCCCGAGACAGGGTCCTGCCATTCAAAGGCAAACAACAATTGGCTAATTGGGGCTAATCTTATGCAAAAGAACGCATCTTTTAAGTCCAAAACAGTAAAATGGGTGGCTTCAGCATGAATCAATCCTAAGAGTGTGTAGGGATTTGGCACAACTGGATGTATGGTCTCAACTGCTTCATTTACTCTCCTTAGATCTTGCACTGGGCGGTAGTCACCTGTCCCAGGCTTCTGCACTGGCAGGAGAGGTGTGTTCCATGGTGACTGACAAACTTTGAGTAGGCCATACTCCAGTAGCCTTAACAAGTGGCGATGGATGCCTTCAATTGCTGCTCTTGGGAGTGGATATTGCTTGACATGTATTGGCTGTGCACTAGGCTTGAGATTCACAATTATTGGAGCTATATGTTTGGCTAGGCCTGGTGGATTGCCTTCTGCCCATACTCCAGGAGGAGCATCAACGCTTTTCAGAATAGATTCAAAATAGGTATCAATAATTGGCTCAGTACTTGGCTCAGTACTATAATATCTCCATTCTTCTTCTCGAGGAACAGTAAGCACCATTAGTCCAGCAGGTTTTGTCTGGGAATTCACTGTCATTTGCATTTCTCCTTTCTCAGTAAAGGTTATTTGGGCCTGCAGCTTGGCTAGCATATCTCGTCCCAGTAATGGCACTGGGCACTCTGGCATGTAAAGAAATTGGTGCGTTATTTGCTGTCCTCCTAAATTACAAATGCGGTTTTGAAGAAATGGCTTTGTGGCTTTTGCGCCAGTTGCTCCCACAATGGTGACTGCTCTTGTAGAAAAAGGAGCTATTTGTTTATCTACTACAGAATGTTCTGCTCCAGTATCAACCATAAAGTCCATAAATTGGTCTCCTATTTGTATACTGACCATAGGCTCCTGGAGACCTAATGCGAATTCGGAGCCCGGTCTGTCCTAATCTGCTTCATCCAAGTCATAGGCTGTGGCGGCTGCCATTCCCTGGAGGGCCTCCGTGCGTTCTTGTTGAAAATGTTCTCGATTGGTTCCTCTGGATTCTGGGGTCGGCCTCTCTCTCTTTCCCTCCAAGGGGCGTGTTCCCCTTCATCCTGAGAGGCCTCTTCGAGTCGCGGGCATGCACTTCTCCAATGTCCTTCTTCTCTGCAATAAGCGCATTGGTTTGCGCCTAATGGGGGCCGGTCATATCCTCGGCCGCGCCCTCTTCCTCTGCTCCTTCGATTAGGGACACCTCCCCTTTTCTGTTCCACTATGGCCGCAGCCAAAAAATCCGCCTTCTTCTTCATCCGTCGATCACTTTCTTTCTGTCTTTCATTATCACGATTCACATACACTTTATGAGCGACTTCCAGTAACTGTGTTGCATTCATGCCCGCAAACCCTTCTAGTTTCTGTAGCTTACGTCTAATATCTGGTTGTGACTGGTTTACAAAAGCAGAATTCACCATGCATAGGCTTCCTGGGGCATCTGGGTCATAGGGAGTATACATCCTATACGCTTCAGTCAATCTCTCATAGAATACTGCTGGGCTCTCATCTATGCCCTGATTAACTTCGGTCACTTTAGAAAGATTCATAGCTTTCTGGCCCCCCCTTCTCAGACCTTGCATGAGGCCTTGGCGAAACCGGGATAGGGCTCTGGATCCTACTTCAGTATTTGGATCCCATTTGGGGTCTTCGTTAGGGAATTCTTTCTGAGCTGCTTCGCGATTGTCTATTCCTGCTTCCTCTCTCTCTACCAGGGGATTGTCTGCCATCCAGTCGATAGCAGCTCGCTTAATTCGTGTCCGCTCCTCAGTAGTAAATAAAGTAGACAGGAGCTGACGACAATCTGCCCAAGTGGGCTGGTGAGTTTCCATGATCGTATTGTGGTGAGGAGGAGGCAGCCCAGCATGAAAATAAAGGAGAAAGAAGAACTTTTTCTTCTTCTCGGGGGATGGGTTCACTAGAACACATACATCACAGCAGAATCCCTGAGAGAAACCAAGAGGGTAGTGCTAGGTTTAAGCCACTCCCAGACCCCATGACAACCTCAGGCAAGAGTAGGAGGTACAAGTGGGTGGAGTCAGGAAGGGAGTTGCCCTGCTCAACGTTTAAGTTTGAGAGAACAAACAAACTTAGCAGAAGCAGCAGAGAGGCAAGAGAGCCCAGAAGAAAGGCCAGGAACTGCAGAGAGGCCAGGAAGGCAAGGATCTGCAGAGAGAGCAAACACAGCAGAACCAACAACCAGGAAAGAAGCAGTTACAAAGTGAGCAGCAGCAGAGACAAGAGCAGCCAGCACTGCAGCCCAGGAAGCTACAAGGAAGGTTCCAGGCAAAGGACCAAGCTGACTGGCAACAGGGAGAAAGAGAAAAGGTTGGCTTTAAGAAGGCGAAGGCAAGAGTGCTTAGACTCACCTGAGGAAGGGTCTGTCTGCAGGCAGCAGAAGCCCCAGGAAGGGAAGTGGAGAGCTTACCCTGAGTCCCTGTCTAGCTCAGAGACAGAGGGAGTTCCAAGCCGTAGAAGCCTCAGCCAGGCAGGTGCTGCAACCAGACTCCAAGGTAGGAGAGATAAAGCCATAAAGCCAGAACCCTGTGTTACTTGCTCTGACTCAGACTCAGAAGAGAGGTTAAAGCCTAGGAAAACCCGGAATAGGAGTAAGGGGTTTGCCAGGGACACTGAACAGGAAAAGCCCAGTGAAAACCTATCTAAAGGAGAAAGGGTCATTCAGTGGCATAGGCTGTTTAACCTGCTAAAGAATATTAAGCATAAGCTACCAGAACGCTTACAAGCTTTGCAAAGTTACAGCTCAGTTGAAAGCATGGAAGTAGCAGGCCAAGAAAGTGACCTAACTTCAGTTTGTTCTGAGATGGACTGTAATGTGTGCATGAAGCCTGAGTAATGGAAGCCTGAGAAAGGAAAGAAGAGAAGCTTATGTAAATGTCTCTATTGCAACACTGGTTACAAGTGTTACCTTAAGAGGAGAAGAATTATCCTGTATTTTTCTTTGACCTGAATGTGTACATTTGCTTTGAAGATTTTGTTACCCATTTGACACGGATGCTAATAAAATTCCTGTGTGCTTTAAAATAAACCACTTGGTTCATTGCTCTCCATACACAACTACAATCCTTGGGAAAAAGGAATTCAAGATGGCTTCCCGTCCCTACTAGGCGACCGCCTGGTAGGGGCGCGACCGCCACAGTATGCATCAATTCTGTTAACTGTTGGGGCTTATTAGTGTAGGAAGCATAATGTATCTTCCAGTTCAACAAATCAGTGGTGGAGAAAGGCACATATACTAAACTCAGGGGTCCCGCTACTATCTGATCATGCTCATCCCGCACGGGCAGCCCCAGGACTTGTCTCAAGGGGGCTATTACTTTCGGGGTGGCTTTCAGCTTCTTAGTAGTGACTTTCGGGATCTGGGTAGGGACTTTCAACTTTGAGACTCGCCTAGTCTGGGGAGCCTCACTCGCAACAGATGAACTAGCACTGACAACTGATTTTTCACTTTCTGTCTCTGTCTGGGAAGATTCATCTTCATCTTCCTGCCCTGACTCCTGCTTATCCTCAGTCTCTGTCTCAGACTGATCAGCATCTTCTCTAGACAGTTCATCTGGCGGGTTTTCTGGCTGGTGAGGGGGTGGACTCTCCCGGTCCCGGGGGCCTGCCCCGGGACGCGGTGGTACTCTCACTGGGTGCTGGGCTCGGGACTGCCTAATTAAAGCTCCCGGGGACTCAGGATCTACAAGAACAGGTTTATGGCTAGGTTTCTTAGCTGTCCCTGTTTTCTGGGTCTGATCTGTTAATGCTAACATTATTCTGCACTGCTCCTCATAACAGCTCTTTGCCCAAGGGGGCGGATCTTCACAAATACTTAACCAAGAATCTATATAGGGATACTGATCGGGGTGCGCTGTTCGCACCTTCCGATGAACTGACTGAATAATTCCTAGGTTAAATGTTCCATCTCGAGGCCACATGGGGTTTATGACGGGCCACTCCCTAGTACACAAAAGCTGTAATCGTGAGGCAGTCAGTTTTACTCCATAATCTCCTGAATATCCTTTACTAAAATGTTTGATCATACATTCTAACGGAGTGTTCCTAGTAGACTCCGCCCCTCCCATTTCGATGTGTGCGCGCAACAACAGACAGAAGGGAAAAGGAAGTCGGACCGTGGGTAAGGGGTCCTCACGGCCCTAGAAACATTTAAGGGAGACAAATAACAAGACAAGACGACGGTCGCTTCCTCCTTTTTATGATCTGGATGCGGTCGCCCGGCCAGAAAATGCGTTACTCAGGAGTCCGCCTTCGCTTGGTCTGTATTGAAAGACCTCTCATTCACGCTTCATTCACACAATCATGCTAGCAACGTATCCCAAAAACAGCCCAATCCTGTCTCAACTGACTAGGCTATATCAAATTCCAAAATCAAAAGACCTTGCGTATACTCATGCAGGGTTCTAGTTTCTCCTTGCGTATACTCATGCAAGGTTCAAAAAGACGATAGTTTCACCTTGCGTATACTCATGCAGGATTAGTCGGACCGTCTTGAGAGGAGATCAAGCTCTCTTACCAAATTCCAAAGTTCCAAAGTTCAAACAACAGTTCTGCTCTGACTCTTCTGTCTAGTCAAATCAAAACTATACTCACCGGATCCGGTCCTAGTTCCCAAGCAAGCGCATGAGTTGGACCTCGGACTCCCCTCACGGGTTCGAGGTGTTGGCTCAGTCCGGGCTCGGCACCCGCCGAGGTCTGGCCAGCTCCCTCTGATACAAGGGACCGGTGGCGCCAGAGAGCGAGCCCACGTCGGGAGGGCACGATCCCGGCAGGACCAAACCTGTAGAGGCGGAAAGTCGTGGTATATTGCCCTATATACCCTCTATTACCACACCTTCCCGGCCAATGCACCAAGAATATGTAGCAGCAGAGCGCAGACAAACCAATGATACCAGGAGTCTGTTCAGAAGGTCCAAATCATTTATTTGTGCACAAGTCTCAAGCAGAATCAAATTCAAAATGGCTGAGCAATGGTTTCTAGCAAAACAACAACTTTTATAGCTTTCTTTCCCATTCTAGACATAGGCAAACTTTCCATTGGTCCCGGTAACCCTTCTTACACTTTCTTTTGGTTCCGGTACCGTTACGTAGCTATCCAATTAGAACCTTTGACTGGGCTCAGCACCTGCTTACCCCCCTTCTAGTCCCAATTACAATGGACAGTTCTTCCAACTTTGATACTTCTCTCCTCCAAGGTCACTTAGCTAGCTAGAACATGTGGGAAAGCAGGGCACTGTAACTTTTCTTTCAGCAGTGTTAATTCCATAGAAGCTGTGCTCTTTTATCAATACCAATTAAACTTGTTTTTCTATATTTTCTAAGTTTCGATTCTATGGTAGCAGCATTTAGGGGAGTGTGTAATTCCTTTGGGCCTCTCCACAGGCTTCATTTACAGGTCAAGCTACTCAGGCCTGTCTGCTCATTTCAGACACCATGGATCATAGGCCTTCGCCTACCACACACCCAGCCCACTATACCACTTTGTACACTATCTGAAGATCATTGTGGCACTTACACATTTACAGATTCCTCCTATACATAGCTTAGGACAACACCAAGGGCTGTGTAGCAGAACAGGATGCAAATATGGATGAACACAAAAATTAAGTCACAGAGAAATTCTAATCATAAACCTGCCAAGGCCAGTAGTGTTTTTACATTGTTAGCCAATAGGCCTGTTTGGCGCTGGAAATATTATTTGACTAAGGTACTAAATACATACTATAAAGTGGCATTTTAGAAAGAATATCTAGCAAAAATCTGGGACATCCAGAGCAAAATGTTCAAAAACTGGAGGAGTGGCAGCCATGCCTTCTGAAATCACTCCATCTCTGCCCGGGTCTAGAGAAGGGCCCCGCGCCGATAGCAGGGTCGGGTACATGCATGGGTGTAGGCCATTTTACAAATGTGCATGTCCCCAAAGTGCATTCCTGCAGAACCAGGTATTTAGGGGAATGAACTCAGTGAGTCTATTTTTGCCAGTCATGGGGAAGACATTATAGCCCAAACTGATCCTTGCATTACTGGTTACGCCAGGGCTTTTTTTCAGGAGTACTAGTACCTTTATCATTGCCTACTAAAATTGACCTATGGTCCCCAAATATTAATGAAAGGACCCAGACTTTTCACAAACCAAGCACTTGGGAAAAGTAGTTCTTCAGCCAATCCCCACAGGCCCCCATTAGAGAAACAGCGTCTTCAGCCAATCCTCATAGGAGGATGTGGAGGGGCATACTGCAACCAGCATATAATAGCTCTGCCCTTGTGAAATGTGGGAGGTTACAGAGGCGGAGCTATCCATACAATAAAAGAATAAAAACATTGTTTGGTTTAGCTGTAGTATCTGAATATGCCGGTTTTGACAATCTTTGATAAAGCCGATAGAAGGATATGCCTATGAGGAAAGGCTTAAAAGGCTAGGGCTATTCAGCTTGGAGATGTAACCCAGGACTGCCTTTTCTGCTCTGAAATTTCTTAAAACTTACAGGAGAAAAGCCCCAAGACACCTCCAGGAGGCTGGAGATTTTTAGCACTTAGATATGTGCTCCAGCTCATGGAGATTTTACAGGGTTCAAAGGACTTGTATCAAAGGTAGTGAGATTGGTTAGCTCTAAATGAAATAATGAGTGCTGAACCCTAAAAAGGTAATGTACTGTATTCAGAATAAAAGCAGACAAAATATTTAAACTAAACCTTTTCTTTTACTCTCATGAACATGAAAGAGCTCACAAAGAAAAACAAATACAGATATTTACCAAAGCAAACCAAAGACAAAAATAGAAACATCAAATAACAATATATTCCAAAATAAATCAGCAATTAAGGTAAACTGTAAGAATTTGTAAATTAAAAGTTTACTGGCTGACAACAGAAGCCATGGCAGGTTTTTCTTATTCTTGCTAAAGTAGTCAATTTGATAACTGAAACCCAGTGATTTTTGAGAATATTGCACACGTACTATAAATTCTGTTTAGATCCGAATACAAGTCCAGTCCCATCCAAATCTTTGGTGCTTTTTCCTGCTAGGAAAAAAAATACATCTTTCTTTAGTTATGGTTAAATCTCACTTTTTTCATGGTAGTTTAATTTGATCAACAGTTGCAAAGCTCAACCTTTTCCCAAGGGAACCTTGAAGTTGCAGGGTTGTCAGGAAATGCAGAATCTTTTCTTTCTGACCTCTGACCCAGGCCTGGAACAAAATAAATCCTTGCTGGCTTTTTTTAGTCTGAGTCCAAGGCTTGGAACTCAAAAGGAGAGTTGAAGCCCAGTTTCCAGGTTTTTTTCTGCCAAAGCTAGGAGCAGCCTCTTGATACTTCTTAACCAGAAGCTGGTCAGCATCTGACGCCTCAATAAAAAAAACACGAGTAGGTTTCAACCAATCACAGAGGGCTGCAGTCTGATGCAAGAATCAACCCCCCCTGTTGCTGACTAAAAAGCCAGTCCAGCACTTTCTGGCAGTTTTAAAAGTTTGCTCATTGTAATCCACTGTGGGGTTTGCTGTTAGCAGTCTGTATACTCAGGTTTGTAATTCCCAAAGCTTGTAGCAAGCATCCTTGCCAGGATTTGTGTCCTTAAAGGCAGAACCTCTGAAACATGTACATCTTTATCCATTAATTTTAAATAGTCACAAGGGCTGGAGCCTCTATTTTAGTGAGGTCCTCACAGGAGGTATGATAGAGGTCTGTAAAATAATGAGTGGAGTGGAACTGTAGCAGTGAAGTGCATGCAATGAATAAAACCAGGAGTCAGGTACAGGGTCCAAGCCAATTTATTGTGCACAGGCTCAGACAGGAGTGCATCCAAAAGAGACTGAGCAATGGAGTACAGGAGCAAATTCCTTATATACAATTTTTACAGTTTGATAAAGGCAAACTTTCTATTGGTCCCAACGCCCCTTGCACCTGTCCAATCGGGGACCCTCTCTGGCCTAGCTCCCTGTTCCCCCTTCTCAGGCTTATTCTAACAAAGGCATAGTCTTAGGCATAGATACATTTCTACTTCAAGGACATTTCTAGCTCAGAGAATGCAAGACCATTTCTATCATAAGCATAAAGAAATTATACAAACTTTTCAAAAGCAGTTTAAGGCAGATTCTCAAACTCTGGTTCTTCTCGGCACTAATTCCAGGTGGGGGTTAGGATCTAGGCCTAGTTTACAGGCCATAGCCTACCACATTCCCCCCTTTGATTATTCTCACCCCTAGTAAAAGAGGGCGAGAAAGAAATCACATATCAAACTCTTCTTAAACTGATGCTTCTTCCCGGGGTATAGCCTGATACTTCCACATGGCCAGTACCCTGGCCGCTGTTTTCCGTTCAACAGTACTGCCAATGACTGAAGTTACTATACGGAAGCAAAGGGGCAGAAAACATGGAAGGAGTAAACACATAGCTATCATGACTAGAACTGCAAACATAATAGTCTTCAATCCCCCTAGCCCTGAAAATAGAGTTCCAAACCATCCATTTAGCCCCAGTCCATTCCAAGTCTCTGAACTGGTACATGTGCTAGCCTACGCATATGGTCAGCTATTTCTTCAACAACTTGACCCTGATCATCAATCTGCAACAGCAGTTAGTAAGATTAAACTTTCCACACACCCCACCTTCAGATGCTAATAAATAATCAAGCTGAATGCACAAAAAAAACCCTCAAAAAGCTACCAAGGGGAATGCTAAGGAAAGATTAGACTGCTTCCATCT
The DNA here is from genome assembly GCA_033557465.1 of Ichthyophis bannanicus. NCBI lineage: Eukaryota > Metazoa > Chordata > Amphibia > Gymnophiona > Ichthyophiidae > Ichthyophis > Ichthyophis bannanicus. Next base: position 130,639,659 of record CM066037.1, read on the forward strand.
ATCATCACCTTATAAAAATGGTAGTAGTGTTAAAGCAGAAGCGTAGGTCTCAGACTCACACTGGCAACGCCATCGGATAAATCCAAAGCAGAATGCCTTCTCGCATCAACGACCTGTAACACTTACTGCTCAATTGAACGGATAAGGTATATTTTTTTTGTCTTTTGTCTTTTCTTTTTAATCTTTCTTTAGAACATTTCTCTGATAATTAACCAAACTTATAGGTTATATTGCTGAATAATTTAGGCAATGCTTATCTGTATGCTGTTGCTAGATAACTCCCCGACGCCACCAAGTGGGTACCGCTAAATGCGTTTCGAGATCTTCCTCAGGGGGAACTGCATTTTGCGCGGCGTCTTTTTGCACGGCAGAAAAATTTCCCAATTTTTAAACATTTGGAGTGCTTTGTGCAATACTATTTCGCTGCATCTTGAGAGGCTATGCTGTTATAATGCAGTTCCCCCTGAGGAAGATCTCGAAACGCATTTAGCGGTACCCACTTGGTGGCGTCGGGGAGTTATCTAGCAACAGCATACAGATAAGCATTGCCTAAATTATTCAGCAATATAACCTATAAGTTTGGTTAATTATCAGAGAAATGTTCTAAAGAAAGATTAAAAAGAAAAGACAAAAGACAAAAAAAATATACCTTATCCGTTCAATTGAGCAGTAAGTGTTACAGGTCGTTGATGCGAGAAGGCATTCTGCTTTGGATTTATCCGATGGCGTTGCCAGTGTGAGTCTGAGACCTACGCTTCTGCTTTAACACTACTACCATTTTTATAAGGTGATAATAGATCGAAGCAGTCTAATCTTTCCTTAGCATTCCCCTTGGTAGCTTTTTGAGGGGTTTTTTTGTGCATTCAGTTTCATAGCCCTTTGCAAATCGACCTTATCAATAGTGTTAATAAATAATCAAGGGCTAATCGGTTTTGGTAAATAGCAGTGTGCATCTGAGTACTTTGTTTTGCCAAGAGGGTTAGTGCCTTACTCGTCTCGTTAGTTATAATTTCTACAACAGCTTGTAAGCATATAATACGGTTCAACATATAAACAGGAGTGCGGTATCCCCAGGTCCCATTTGGTGCCCAAGTGGCTGGTCCATAATATGTGATAATTCTCTCAGGTGGCCATTCATCACCATCCCACTTATCCCATTGACCTATTTTCAAAGTATTTCGCTTCTGTCGACCATTGTATATGGGGAAGCCTAACTGTTCCCCTTGGGAAATGGGAATAAGGAAGAAAGAGGGTCGTATTTTACCCAAGACACACGCCCCTCCCCAGTTGTTAGGGAGTTGGGCATACGCTTGGGTTCCACAAATCCAATAGAGCCCTGGAGGGGCTTCCCAGGCATTGGGTGAGGCGAGATTGGTCCATATTCTTAGCAAGATTGGAGAAGCTGGTTAAAGGGTTGGAAGGTTCAGTAGCATTTACACCTGACCACCAGGATGTTTTCTTAGTAGTAGTATTGTAAAATCGTTGGCTGAGACAGACCAGCTGTCCTACCTGTATGGTGAACTGTGGTCCTGTTCGGACAAAACAGAGACGGCTGACAATGGTGTTGGCCAATACCCATTCACTAGTGGTCTTATTCAAAGCAGTCTGGTTATATGGGATGGAGTAGTTCAATTCCCTTGCCTCCCAGGGCCATTGGTCTCCCATCCTAGTTCCCCCGCAGAAGAAACAATTAGAAATGCAGAGACTGGAAGCTCCAGCTCCAGCTAGTTCAATAAATAAATTCTGCATGGTCTGGGGAATCTCTATCTTCATTTGCATGGCTTCATAGAAGGTATGGTGTATTTGAAAAGGTGAAGAAATGTGGGTCTTGGTGTTAAGCTGTGTATATATATATATATATATATATAGGTGCCAGAGTCTACTCCACTTCCTGCTATTCGTAAGCCAAATCTAAACCCTTGCTTCCACTGGCTAGGGTCGAGCACAAGGAGTCTTAAGGGGTTACAAGTACCTTTCTGGCACTTACGCGGTTCCAGCAATGGTAGTCTATCTAACTTGGCTCTGCGATTATCCCCCTATCGCCCCTGAGGCCCTTCAGACCAGGTGGCATAGTATACACCAGGGGTCTCAAACTCAAATTGCTTTGAGGGCCAAATGAGGACTTGTAAAGTAACCCGGGGGCCGCATAAGACGCGGGGCCTCATTTGCATAAGGGGCCTCATTTGCATAAATATTTGCATAATGTTACCATACACTAACTTTTAGTAAACATGCCTCTTTAATGAGTATGGATAAAGAAAGACTAAAAGATTTAGAAACAAGAAGACAATAATTAAACTGGGAACCCCAAAAGCCAAACTTGGAATGTACAACAACACTGTAGAAATAAAACTATAAATTAATTTCCTCTTGTACTAAACAAAGCGCAAACATTAATGATGCACATTTCCCAGAGCTGACATATTCCAGTTAATAAATTCAAAATAAAGAGATATTTTTCTACCTTTTGTGCATTTTTTTCAGTTGCAATTGTTCCAGCCACTTTCTTCTGGTTTCTTCATGTCTTCTGCTAACTCTCCATCGTCTGCTGTCCATTTGCCCTTTCTTCTCTCCTAGTTTTTTTTCCATTCTCTCTCTACATCTGCTTTAACATACTAATCTTTCTCCTTTTTCTCTTTCCTCATTCCTATTTCATCCACTCAAATTTTACCCCTCCATCCTCAATCCCCACTTACTCTCCCAATACCTGGCCAATTGTAGATTTGTCTTCTCTCCCAGACAAAATATTTTTCCCCTCTCCATTTCACTTTCCCAGCTCCATCCCATTCTAATCCTCCCCCAACATCAGCTCCCTTCTAGTTCCAGCCCCACCCAGCATCCGCTCCCTTCTAGTCCCCCATTAGTCCATTTCCAGTCCTATCCTAGCCTCACCATCAGCCCATTTCCAATCCTAGCCCCCCATCAGCCCATTTCCAATCCTAGCTCCCTCCCCTCACAGCCCATTTCCATTCCAAGCCCCCCTCCCCATCAGCCATTTGCAGTTCAAGCCCCCCTTCCACTCAGCCCATTTCCAGTCCTAGCAACCCCCCCCCCCAGCCCATTACCAGTCCTAGACCCCCCATAGCCCATTACCAGTCCTAACCTCCCCATAGCGCACTTCCAGTTTTACCCCCCATCACCCCATTTTCAGTCTTACCCCCCCCCATAGCCCATTACCAGTCATAACCCCCCTGCCAATAGCCCACTTCCAGCCCTAACCCCCATTACCCCATTTCAGTCAGCCCTTCCATAGCTCATTACCAGTCCTAACTCCCCCCATCAGCCCACCTCCAGTCCTTCCTAACCCCCACCTGCCCATTTCCAGTCCTAGCCCCCACCATAGCCCATTACTAGTCATAACCCCCCTGCCAATAGCCCATCTCCCGTCATAAACCCCCCCCCCTGCCTATAGGCCATCTCCAGTCATAACCCCCCCTGCCAATAGCCCATCTCCAGTCATAACCCCCCCTGCCAATAGCCCATATCCAGTCATACCCCCCCCCTGCCAATAGCCCATCTCCAGTAATAACCCCCCCCCTGCCAATAGCCCATCTCCAGTCATAACCCCCCCCTGCCAATAGCCCAACTCCAGTCATAACCCCCCCTGCCAATAGCCCATTTCCAGTCATACCCCCCCCCCTGCCAATAGCCCATTTCCAGTCATAACCCCCCCCCCGGCCAATAGCCCATTTCCAGTCCTACACCCCCCCCCCCCCAGGTAAATTAAAAAAAAACCTGGCTTCTGCTGCTCAAGCAGCAAAATCAGCTGTCCTGCGGCCCCTTCCCCTGTGCCCGGAGATCCGAGTCTGCTCTATCAGTGGTGTGCTTTTCAAGCTGCGAGGAGAGTATTCCCCTCTCGCGCGGCTTGAAACCGCACGAGAGGGGAATACTCTCTTCGCGGCTTGAAAAGCACGCCGCTGATAGAGCAGACTCGGATCTCCGGGCACAGGGGAAGGGGCCGCAGGACAGCTGATTTTGCTGCTTGAGCCGCAGAAGTCAGTTTTTTTAAAAATTTGACAATTGATTCTGCCGCCGCCACGGCGGCAACGGCAGAAGCCAGGATTTTGGGGTTTTTTTGTTTTCCTCCGTCGCGGGCCGCACAAAGTTGTCTCGCGGGCCGCATGCGGCCCGCGTGTTTGAGACCCCTGGTATACACACTCCCACTTGGGACAGGAGTATGCGTCTTCAAAGGCTTTAGCATAAATAGATGGGGACTTTGCCCCGGTGCATATTCCCCAATTGTATGCTCCTTCGGGGCACATATATTTATCATCTTGGTAATAACTTTGCTCTTGGTTAACAGATCCACAGCTATAATAGCCATTTCGGTTAATGGCATCACAAGCATCAAAGTAAAGAGGAGCAGGTTTTGTGGGATCTGAGAGCTGTCGGGTAGCATTTAGGAGGGCCCCATCCTCGTTGTTCCATCGTAACTCTAGGACATGATAAGAGGGGTTCTGTCGGGGATTAAAGCAAGTCCTAACCTTCCCTTTTGTACAGATACTTAATTCTGTACCATTATACACACATTTTCTAACTACACCAGTACAAGTGTAGTAGGAATGATAAAGTCTGAGTAATCCTTGTCCCGGTTCGGGTAGTAGTTATTCAAGCCGCACAGGGAGGTATGGCAAGTGCCATTCTAAGGGGCCCCAGGGTCACCGCTAGCATAAAGCAAAAGCAAAAATACATCATGGTTACAGTAGTTTAATGAACGCGTTTGAATGTTGCGGCTTCTTCACTTAAATTCTCTTATTTCCACAGCTTCCACCGTACGTAGACCTGTCAGCTTCCGGTTGGTGACAGGAGTAGGGCTGTTGACTCTTATAGCAGAAGTGGTTGTCGCCGCAGCGCGAGTCGCAATGGCGATTCTGGATTGTTTGTTGAAGTCCATTGACAAAGTTCAGTAGATGCCGCTGGCTTTACCTGACTGTGGTGAATCCAAGGTTCTAATTCTGCAATCTTAACTGCTGTGGGGGTTGATAGTATGACGACATAAGGTCCTTTCCAGTGAGGAGCTAGCGGTGTCTTCCTCCACTCTTTGACCCACACCGAGGCTCCAGGCTTAAAGGGATGCAGTGGTTCAGTCAGATTAATGGGCAACTGGTCTTGTACCCATGCATGGAGACTCTGCAAAACAGAACCTAGAGCCAATAGTTCTTGTCTAGTGATTTCAGACCCAATCTGACTCATATCCCCTTTTATCCCTTGTACAATGGGCGGAGGTCGCCCATACAGGATCTCAAAAGGGGAAACTCCTAATGACTTGGTGGGGGCTGAACGTATCCTGAGAAGGGCTATAGGAAGAACCTGTGGCCACTTCAGGTGAGCTTCCTGACAAAGTTTAGACAGATGGGACTTTAGGGTGCGATTCATATGTTCTACCTTTCCTGAGCTTTGGGGTCTGTAAGCTGTATGTAATTTCCACTGCACTTGCAGAGCTTGGGCTAACTGCTGAGTCACCTGAGATACAAATGAGGGCCCATTATCTGACCCTATAACTAATGGTATTCCAAACCAGGGAATGATGTCATGGAGCAAAAGTTTGGTAACTTCTCTGGCTTCCTCAGTCCTGGTGGGGAAAGCTTCCACCCACCCAGAGAATGTACAAACCAAGACCAACAGGTAATGATATCCATTTGCACGTGGCATTTCTGTGAAGTCCACCTGGATATTTCCCATGGGGGTAACTCCTACTGATTGAGCCCTTGGGGGCAGGTTGGGACCCTGCCGGGCATTGTTCTTTGCACAGATTACACATCTACGGGCTACTGAGGCTGATATCGGTCCTAATAATGAAATACAGAAATGGGGTCTGAGAGCTTTTTCCATTGCAGTTTTCCCATAATGAGTGGCCTGGTGAAAAGCATGAACAAAGGCAGGACCTAAGGCTTCAGGGATTACAGTTGGACCAGGAGGTAAGCCACCGGCCGTCGGTGGTAGCACTATCCATCTGGTCTCTGATAACACTCCCCCTTCCTCTTGACAATAATAATCTAACTCCTTGGAGGTGTATCGGGGTGTCCATGCACTGAGGGGCATTGGGAATATAGCTGCCTGGACTGTGGTACTAGGGGCAGGTACGTGTTCAGTTGTAGCCGCTTCTCGGGCAGAAACATCTGCAAATCTATTTCCTCGTGAAACGTCTCCTTCCCCTGCCTGATGACCTCGGCAGTGCATTACTGCGACTTGTTTGGGGGCCCACACAGCATCTAGTAATGTCAATATCTCAGGGCCATACTTGATGGACTTGCCTCCTGATGTTCTCAACCCTCGTTCCTTGTACAGGGCTCCATGAGCATGTAATGTTGTAAAGGCGCACTTCGAATCTGTGTACACATTCAAGCGGAGCCCCGTCCCTATTTTCAGTTGCCCTGGTGAGGGCTATCAGTTTAGCCTTCTGTGCTGAAGTCCCCGGGGCCAAAGCCGATGATTCAACCATCGTGTCCAGGGTCACTACTGCATAGCCAGCACAACATTGTCCGTTGATGACAAGACTACTCCCATCCACAAAGACAGTTCGCTCAGGGTCATTCAATGGGACATCAGTTAGATCAGGGCGACTTGAGAATACAGTGTCCATTATTTCCAAGCAATCATGATCGGGGGGGGTCTGGACCGATTGGCAACAGCGTGGCTGGGTTCAAAGCTTGACTGTCGATCAACTGCAATCGGGGGTTTTCGCACAACATGCTTTGGTACTTCAGCATTCGGGAATTTGTGAACCAATAATTTCCTTTGTGTTCCATAAGGGTCAGGACAGAATGCGGTACGGTAATTTCGAGATTCTGACCCAGGGTGAGCTTGTCGGCTTCACCCACCAGGAAGGCTGTAGCTGCAACGGTTCTCAGGCAAGGTGGCCATCCTTTTCCTACAGTGTCCAGTTGTTTGGATAGATACGCTACAGGTCGCTGCCAAGATCCGAGGGATTGAGTCAATACTCCCAAGGCATTTCCACTTGACTCATGGACATAGAGGCAAAATGGTTTCTGTACATCTGGCAGGCCCAAAGCTGGTGATGACATCAAGGCTGCCTTCAACGATCGGAATGCCACATCCTGTTCTGGGCCCCATTCCAGGGGAGATCGCTCCATTCCTTTGGTGGCCTGATACAATGGCTTTGCCAACAGCGCGAAATTGGGTATCCATATTCGACAATAGCCTGCAGCTCCCAGAAAAGCCCTCACCTGCTTTCTGGTGGTTGGGGTAGGGATGTGACACACTGCTTCCTTACGCTCTGGTCCTAACCTCCGAATCCCGTTGGACAGATGGAATCCCAGATATTTAACTTCAGTTTGGCATACCTGCACCTTGGCCTTTGAGACCTTGTATCCGGTTTCATTCAGGAGGTGCAAGAGATCACTGGTGGCTTGCAAACATTCGCTTTTAGAGTTAGTGGCTATCAGTAGGTCATCTACATACTGGAGAAGGACTTTTTTTCCCGGAGTAACAGAGTAACTTGAAAGATCTTGATTGAGAGCAGCACTGAAGAGAGTAGGCGAGTTCTTGAATCCTTGAGGTAGTCGAGTCCAGGTGAGTTGACCTCGCCTCCCTGTAGTGGGGTCTTCCCATTCAAAGGCAAACAGAAGTTGACTGGTTGGTGCTAAACGTATACAGAAGAAAGCATCCTTCAAATCCAAGATGGTGAAGTGAGTAGCCTCAGCGGAGATCAGTCCCAGGAGAGTATAAGGGTTTGGTACTACTGGGTGTATGGTTACAACTTGTGATAAGGAAGCTTATCATAGCTCAGGAAGGAGCTATAGAAAAGGTGAAGTGACTCTGAACAAGCAACCTGTCAGTGCTGGTAGAAATGAGAAAACAGAATTTTGCCATAAAAGACTACCAGTCCCAGAATGCACCAGGTTTCCCACAGCCATGAGAGGAGCTGAAGTGAGAAAACATGTGTTCAATCAAAAGGGCTATGAGGTAATCCCCAAGCACTCATTGCAAAGGGCAGGGCTTGATTCAGCACAGCTGCGCTGTGCTAGGATGGAACACTCATCTCAAACGGCAAGGCCTGATTCAGCACAGCTGCGCTGTATTAGGGGGGAGCACTCATCTAAGCAGAATAAGAGTAGAGTTTATTCTACAGATGACCATCTTCATGATCACCTTGGATATCCAGAGAATTGTCCTCAGTATCCTGAGAATCAGCTTGAGTTTGATCATCAGTTTCATCTGAAGGATCATCAGAAGCAGAAGCCAAACCGGACAGACAGAGAGGGAAAGAGACCCTTTGGAAGAAGGAAGAGAAAAGCCTTTGAGAGGTCTAGAAGAGTCCAAAGCAGTACGTATACTGGGAGGTATTCCAAGGGCCAGCATACACCATTGGACTGGGGAAAGCCAGAGGAATGGTGCTGCAGAGCTAGGAATCACCAGAGGCTACCTGTGAGGGAGACGGCTGCACGTGGAAGGGACCCTAAGACCTGTGCCAGAAGGTATGTGAAGAGAGATCCAGTGTCCAGGGATCTGGATTGGAAGGCTGGACATAAGAACTGGACTACATACTGGCCAGGCTATATAGAGAGGAACTCTAGCAGCAATGGAAGCTCAGGTATGAACACTGATCTATGCCCTAGCTATAACCTTGAAAGACAGCAGGGAAACAAGTATTCTCCTGAAAATGCTCCATTGAGAGATTCATCTGTGCCAATCCATGATATTGAACCCATGCTTGTTGAACAAGGGGGAATAATAGCAGATGAGGATCCTGTTTATATGGACTGCTCTCTATCTAAACTCCGTTGGTAACTTTCTGTTATAAAGTACAGCAACCAACACAAAGAAATACAAATTTGTTCTTTGATCTACTCAGAAAAGCTCCTGAAGCAGGATTTGACCCACACAGTAGAAAGCAAGCCAGCTAAGGGGTTTCAGCTGGATAACTGCTAGCAATTAAGCCTTACCTAATTGCTTGTGAGCTAGGAGAGAATCACTTCTGTATCTATGTGGGAAGTAATCGGAAGTTAACCTGAAAAGAACAGTTTGTTTCTTGCTTTGTGGCTTTTCATTTGTTGTTTTCCTGATTTTGACTTTGTTTTTCCAAGTTAACACTGAAAGCAAGTAACCTAATTTATGTGCTACCAAGCATATCTGTGTTGGGAGAAATAACCCCATAAAATAAATATCTTATTGGCTTTACCCAAGAGCACAACTAAATTATTGTCAGCAGCTGTGTCTGGTGTGAATGAACTACATTGCCCACAATACCTTGCAAATCATATAGAAATATGCACTTGCCAAGAGTGTGAAGATTCTCACCCAGGCAGCCGTCTGACAAACTGCATTATTCACTCGTCTCAAGTCCTGCAATGGGCGGTAGTCACCTGTCCCAGGCTTCTTGACTGGGAGGAGGGGGGTATTCCAGGGTGATTGGCACTTCCTGAGAAGTCCGTACTTCAATAATTTCATTAAATGACAGTGAATTCCTTCAATTGCTGGTCGCGGAAGAGGGTATTGTCTCACGTGCACTGGTTCCACTCCTGGTTTGAGGGTGACAAGAACAGGGGCTATATTCTTTGCTAGGCCTGGAGGATTATCCTCCGCCCATTCTTCTTCACGGGGGACAGTTAACACCATCAGGCCAGCAGATTTTGAGTTTAAAGTCATTTCCATTCCTCCCCCTTCAACAAAGGATATCTGCGCCTGGAGCTTAGCGAGCATATCTTGGCCCAAGAGGGGGATTGGGCAATCTCCAGGAACAAGCAGGAATGAGTCTTCACATATGGGTACGTCGGTACCGACGGAGCCTGCGCGGGAACGCTCCCCAGCTTCCCAAAAAGGAAAGCTTTTGGGAGCATCCCACAGCGCCTGCACGCTGCCTTCCCGCCTTTCCCAACCGCCTCTCCCCAGTTCTTCTTTTCCGCGGAGCCAGCAGGTCGTGTTCCTGTCACCGCTGAAGAAGTTCTTTGTTTTATTTTATTTCTTTGGTCGCGCATCTGCCTTCCCCGATGTCAGACCGGTACCGCCGGTCTTTCTTTCTTTTCTTATAAAAAAAAAAAAAAGAACATATTTTTCCCTCACTTAGTGTGTTTTTCCTCTTTTGGGCTTTAGGCCTCACGAAAAATTTTCCTCATGGAAAAACCAGCCTCCGGGTTTAAAAAATGCACTAAGTGCAGCGGTACTATTTCTGTTACCGACACCCATGAATGGTGTCTCAAATGTTTGGGTCCTGACCACTCCATTTTGGATTGTTTGTCCTGCTCCTTGATGTCTAAACGAGGTTTACAGAACCGAGCAGCCAAGCTCCATGTGCTGTTTCCCTCTGATGCAGCTTCAGTGGCATCGACGTCTTCCAGGGCTGCTTCTTCCTCCCATGGATCTCAAGTAACCAAACATAAATCCAGCCGGTCCTCGAAGGGTAGATCTCCTTCCAAGCATCGAGATGCCTCCGGGCTTGCACTCGAGGATCCTGCACTGGCAAAACTACCCCGGCGGGAAGCTCCGGCTTCCAAAGCTCCACCTATGGGGTTACAGGTTGACATCGATGGCACGGCCTCGACCGATCACCTGTTAGAATGCTCTGGGGTACCGGCACAACCTTCTGGTACTGAATTCCAGGCATTCATGGCATCGATGGATCAGAATGTTCTATCCATGCAGCAGGCTACACGGCCTTCATTCAAGCTGCGACGCCACTGATACCACAACAAACTCCGTTGTCGGTATCGGCCCAGGTACCGGCACCAATGCCGGTACCGGTACAGACTGCATCGACATCGGCCATGGTGTCGTCTGCAGCGGTTCCCTGCCTAGGGATGCCTATCGGTACCGAACCGGTACCGATAACGCTCGATGTCGATACGGCTTGGTACGTGTATCGAGCTTTGAAAGAGCACCCTGACAGTTGATACTTTGATTCCTCCGAAGATTCTGATGCATCGGAGGCATCTGCTGAAGTATCCATAGCCCTTCCTGAAGAGCCTTCTTCTCCAAAAAGAAGAATGTCTCCTCCAGAAGACTTGTCCTTTCAAGACTTCATAAGAGAAGTGGCTAAAGGGCTCTCTATTTCAGTAACCTCTGAGTTAGAGCCTAGAGCTAAAAAATTGGATATTTTAGGTTATTCTAAGGCTCCTAAGGAGGCAGTCACTTTGCCAATTCATGAGATTCTTTATGATCACATGATTGACTTATGGGAGACTCCTCTCACTATCTCTCCTCATTCTCGTAGATTGGACACTATGTACCGTGTCCCTCCTTGTCCTGGTTTTCATAAAACACAGCTTCCTCACCATTCTATTGTGATGGAGTCAGCTATGAAAAAGATAAAGAGTGCAAAAAGACACTCCTCTGCTCCTCCAGGAAGAGAATGCAGGACCTTGGATGCTTTTGGTAGGAAAATCTTCCAAGCCAGTATGCTCATTGCCAGAATCAACTCCTATAGTCTTTATATGGGTATGTTTCTGAAAGAAGTTGCAGATAAGCTGCACACTTTCCTCCCTTTTCTTCCAGAGGATAAAAGGGAAGAATTTCTTATTTGGCTTAAGCATACTCAAGATATTTCAAAGTTTTCCAACCGTGCAGCTTTTGACTCCTTTGAGGGTGCCAGCAGAGCTTCGGCCATTGCCATAGCTGCACGCAGAATTGCTTGGCTCCAAGCTTCTGATCTAGAATCTTGGGTCCAGGATGGCTTGGGAAATCTTCCCTGTACAGGAGAAAACCTGTTTGGCAAAGATTGGCAAATAAAAGCCACTCAAATGGATGCAGAAAATTCTGCTTTGGATAGACTTTCAAAGTCAACCTCCATTCCTGCCAAGAAAAAACCTTTCAAGAAGTCTTTTTTCAAGAAAAGCAGATTCCATCCTGCTTCTGGCCAACAATCTCTACAGGTCGTTTTGCTGCTAAGCGTCAGCAACCTAAACAGGCCAGGCCTAAGCCTACAGGGGCTGCTGCAACTCAGCAGACCCAGCCTCCTCAGGGCTTTTGACTTGATGCTAGAGAACTTAGCCTTTCTGGCTCTGAAACAGCCAGAGCCTCTCACCATTCCAGGAAGGTTAGCTCATTTTGCTCCCAGATGGGAGCAAATTACAGCAGAGCAGTGGACCCTCTCCATCATAAGGGAGGGCTACAAACTTCATTTCTCAAACCTTCCTCCTCACACCATGGTGAGACATTTCAATTCTCCAATATCTCTCCTCGACCTTCTAGGTCAGGAGGTGGCTACCCTTCTTGCCCAAGGGGCACTAGAAGAAGTACCTCTTCTTCAACAAGGGTCAGGGTTTTACTCCCCCAACTTTCTAATCCCAAAGAAAACAGGGGGCTACAGACCCATATTAGATCTCAGAGAATTGAACAAATTTCTATGCAAGGAGAAATTCAAGATGCTTTCTCTGGGCACTCTCCTTCCATACCTTCAGAGTCAGGATTGGCTTTGTTCTCTAGATCTCAAGGATGCGTACACACATGTCCTCATCCATCCATCTCACAGAAGGTTCCTCCGTTTTCTTTTCCAAGGAAAGCATTACCAATACAGGGTGCTTCCTTTCGGTCTGGCCTCTGCTCCAAAAGTGTTCACCAAATGCATGGCAGTAGTAGCTGCATTTCTACGCACTCTGAGAATATTTGTATTCCCATACCTGGACGACTGGCTCATCCGAGCTCCATCTCAGTCAGAGGCCCAGACTTCCCTGGACGGCACAAGGCGCATTCTGCAGTATCTGGGACTTGTGGTAAACCTCCCAAAGTCCCAGCTCACCCCTACTCAGTCCCTAGAGTTCATAGGGGCCTGGCTAGATATTACCACTGCAAGGGCCTATCTTCCTCAGGCCCGTTGCCTACGCCTAGTGCAGTTAGCCTCCCAGATTCAGTTAAAGAGTCATTTAACTGCCTGGGAGATGCTACAACTGCTAGGCCACATGGCATCCACAGTGCATGTGGTCCCCTATGCTCGCCTTCACATGAGAGCAGCTCAATGGACTTTGTCCACCCAGTGGACTCAAGCATCAGGGGCTCTGTCAGACAAAATAGCAACCTCCAGGCGCCTCTTTTGGTCTCTTTAGTAGTGGAAGTCCACCCAAAATCTGTTGCTGGGGTCCCCCTTCCAACAGTTGTTGCCCCAGGCAACCATCACAACAGATGCCTCCCAAACAGGTTGGGGAGATCATCTTCAAGACCTCTCCACTCAGGGCACTTCGTCTCCACAAGAGACCTCTCTACATATCAACCACTTGGAGCTCCGAGCAGTTTTTCTAGCTCTCAAGGTCTTCCATACCCTGCTCAGCTACAAGACAGTCCTCATTCATACGGACAATTAGGTAGCCATGTTTTACATAAACAAGCAAGGAGGAACTGGCTCTCTGTCGCTTTGCAACGAAGCTTTAAGATTGTGGGCCTTCGCCAGAGAGCATCAAATCCATCTCCTGGCCGTATACCTTCCAGGAATCCAAAACTCTTGGGCAGACAGACTCAGTCGAGTTCTGCTTCCACACGAATGGTCCCTGCACATGGACCAGGTACTCAGAATCTTTCAAGAGTGGGGAACCCCGGACATAGACCTCTTTGCAAGTCCGTGGAATGCCAAACTTCCCCGGTTCTGTTCCAGAATTCCGTGTCAGGGAGTTCAGGCCAGGGCCTTCCTCCTTCACTGGGGTCGACTTCCTGTATGCCTTTCCACCCATTCCCTTAATTCCCAAGACTCTATTCAAGCTCCAGAGGGATCAAGGATCTATGATCCTCATAGCTCCACGCTGGCCACGCCAAGTGTGGTACCCTCTACTTCTGCATCTCTCTCAAGCTCCCTCCCTAGACTTGGGAGCTGCTCCAGACCTCCTGTCTCAGGAGGAGGGAACCTTGTGGCACCCAAACCCCAAGTCCCTTCACCTCAGGGCTTGGTTGCTGAAGGCTTAGACCTTCAAGATTGGAATCTTTCTCAGCAGGTGAAGGATATCCTCCATGCTTCCAGAAAACCTTCTACTAGATGTTCCTATGCTTTTAAATGGAAAAGGTTTTCCATTTGGTGTGCTGAGAAGGGTCTTGACCCTCTAGCACTACCTTTGAATTCTCTATTGGAATATCTCCTGCATCTCTCCAATGCAGGCCTTAAGACGAATTCAGTAAGAGTCCATTTGAGTGCTATTGCAGCATCCCTTAAGCCTCTCAGTGGACAGCCTATTTCCTCTCATCCTCTTATTGCAAGATTCATGAGAGGCCTAACTTTACCTAAACCTCCCGTTAGGCCTCCTCCGGTGGCATGGGACTTAAATCTGGTTCTTGGTCAGCTTATGAAGCCACCTTTTGAACCCTTAGCCACCACCTCCTTGAAATTGCAGTCACATCAGCTCGCTGCATCAGTGAGCTACAGGCCTTGGTGGCTAATCCTCCTTAAACAAGGTTTCATCATGATAAGGTAGTCCTCAGGACCAATCCACACTTTATGCCTAAAGTGGTCTCACCTTTTCATCTTAATCAAGAGGTGTATTTACCTGTCTTTTTTCCAGGTCCTCATGCATCAAGTGCAGAGAGGAATCTTCATACCCTGGATTGTAAGAGAGCTCTCGCCTTTTACTTACAAAGGACACAGCAACATAGAAAGTCTTCTCAACTCTTCGTTGCTTTTGATCCCTCTCATTTGGGACTTCCAGTCTCTAAGAGGACACTGTCCAATTGGATTGCTCAGTGTATTTCTTTCGCCTACCAGAGTAAGAACCTTTCTCTGGAGGGGCCATGTCACAGCTCATAATGTGAGGGCCATGGCCACCTCTATGGCTCATCTAAATTCTGTGTCCATCGACCAGATCTGTCGAGCGGCCACCTGGGCCTCGGTTCATACCTTCACAGCCCATTACTGTTTGGACAAGGACTCCCGCCGGAATGCCTTGTTTGGTCAGGTTGTTCTCAAACACCTGTTTCATTCTTAATCAACTCCTGCCCTCCTTCCCTGGATGGATGCCTGAGATCCATAGGAGGAGGTAGAGCCCTTCTCAGGGTCTCATAACCTTGGGGATCTCACAGGCATCTCTAGCTAGGGAGTCCCCATATGTGAAGACTCATTCCTGCTTGTTCCTGGAGATAGCACAGTTACTTACCTGTAACAGGTGATCTCTGGGAACAGCAGGAATAAGTCTTCACAACTCACCCACCTCCCCTAGGAGTTGTATCTCTCTATCTATCTTTCCTTTCCTCTCTCTCTTTGTCTCAGCTTTAAAACTCGAACTGGGGAGAGGCGGTTGGGAAAGGCGGGAAGACAGCGCGCAGGCGCTGTGGGATGCTCCCAAAAGCTTTCCTTTTTGGGAAGCTGGGGAGCGTTCCCGCGCAGGCTCCGTCGGTACCGACATACCCATATGTGAAGACTTATTCCTGCTGTTCCCAGAGATCACCTGTTACAGGTAAGTAACTGTGCTTTCAGGCATGTATAGGAACTGGTGTGTTATTTTCTGTCCCCCTAATTCACAGGTGCGGTTCTGCAAGAAAGGTTTAGTGGCTCTGGTTCCAGTAGCGCCGACGATAGTGATGGATAGAGAAGACAAAGGGGCCACCGGTTTAGCCACTACTGAATGTTCGGCCCCCGTATCCACCATAAAGTCCATATATTGGTCCCCAATTTTCAAACTGACCATAGGCTCCTGGGGACCCAGAGGAAACTTGGAGTCCGGTCTGGCCTAGTCTTCATCCATGTCGTAGCCCCCCTCGGCTGCCATTCCCTCTATAGTTTATTTATTTATTTAAACATTTTTCTATACCGCCTCTTCCAGAGATCAGTGGCGGTTTACAATGAACATTAAAAACTTAATAATAGGAAACTATTATTTTACATATAACAATTGCAGAACATTGACATTTAATCCATAAAAAAGCATCAGAATAAAATTAGAAAAGCGGCTAAAAAGCGTGCCGTAATCTAGAACTATATACATTGAGAATTAAATGTGATTATTTACATATGGGAATGATCGACTGAATTCAGTTAGCTGCTCAAAATGGATTATGGCTGTGCGCTGTAGGATTATATCTAGGTAGGGTCTGTGCGCTGTAGGATTATATCTAGGTAGGGTCAAAGTGTGGTTTTTGTTCAGAGTTAAACTGCGGAATCTGAGCATTGTTGCTTCTTCTCGTTGGAACTGTGTGCGACGCATTCCTCCATGATTCTGGAATCGTCCCCCTGCTCTCCAAGTGCTCCCTCCTCCCCTACGGGAGGCGGAGTCAAAGTTCGGGCATTCATTTTTCCATATTTAATCAACTCCTACCCACCATCCTTGATGGGATGCCAGAGATCCATGGGGGGAAGTGGAGCCCTGTCCCAGGGACACACAACCTCTGGGGTCTCTCCCTGTTATCTAAAGCTAGGGAGTCCCCAAGTTGATTCTCCTGTTCATATGTAAACACAAAGTACTATTGGAAATGTGTATGTTCGTTGTTTATTGTAAACCGCACTGATGCTGAATAGCGCGGTATAAAAGAGACTTTAAATAAATATGTGAAGACTCATTCCTGCTTGTTTCTGGAGATAGCACAATTACTTACCTGTAACAGGTGATCTCTGGGAACAGCAGGAATAAGTCTTCACAACCCACCCACCTCCCCTGGGAGTTGTATCTCTCTTTCTATCTTTCCTTTCCCTCTCTCTCTCTCTTTGTCTCAGCTTTAAAACCTAACTGAGGAGAGACAGTTGGGAAAGGCGGGAAGGCAGCACGCAGGCGCTGTGGGATGCTCCCAAAAGCTTTCTGATTGGACGCTTGGGAGCGTTCCCGTGCAGGCTCCGTCGGTACCAACGATACCCATATGTGAAGACTTATTCCTGCTGTTCCCAGAAATCACCTGTTACAGGTAAGTAACTGTGCTTTCCCTGTAAAATAGTTATCTCTAAGTTATAATGCTCTGTTCAATGTAATTTCAGTTTGTTCAATGTAAACCGCACTGATGCAGAACAGCGCAGTATATAAGAGAATGTAAGTAAGTAAGTAAGTAAAAAAAATGGAACAATACAGAGGCATTATAATATCCTTGGTTTTATTTTCCACTCCTTTCCTTATGATTTCTAGCATTCTGTTTGCTTTCATGGCTACTGCTGCACACTGGATGGTGGGTTTCAATGTGTTATCCATCATGTCGCCTAAATCTTTTTCCAGGGTGGTGGTTCTTAATGTGGAACCTTACATAGTGTAACCATAGTTTGAGTTGTTCTTTCCTAGGTGCATAACTTTGCACTTGTCCACATTAAATTTCAGCTGCTTTTGGAACGTCCACTCTTCCAATTTATCAAGGTCCTCTTGCCATTTTTCACAATCCTCTTGGGTTTTAACAACTTTGAATAATTGTGTGTCATCTGCAAATTTGACTACCTCACTCATTATTCCCATTTCCAGGTCATTTACGAATATATTAAAAAGCAGCGGACCTAGCACAGATCCCTAGGGTACTCGACTTTCTCCAGGACCAAGCAGGAAGTCAGTCCTCACATATGGGTGTCATCGACGCCGATGAAGCCCCAGCGGAGCATTTCCCCAGCTTTCTATGAAAGCCTTTGGGAATGCAGGCACGCATGCGCAGTTCCCTTCCCACCTAAAGGTGCCATCTTACCTCAGTCTCTTATTTTCCGAGAAGCCCACCGGACGTGTGTCCTGTCATCCCGGATAAAAGTTGATTTTTTCTTCGGCGATCCTCGCTGTTTTTTCTCCCGGTTCGACTCCGGTTCCCCTCCCGCCGGGTTCGGTACACCGGTATCGAGCCCGATTCTTCTTTTCGGTTTTTGCCCTTCGTGGCTGGCGTTCGCGCCCTTTTTTGCTTTTTCCCTGGAAGGCCGGTCCTTTGACCTCGCGGGGACTCTTTTTTCCCCTATGGCTTCCAGCGGTTTCAAGAAGTGTGATCGGTGTAAGAAATTAATGTCTCTCACCGACACACACGACTGCTGCCTTCGGTGCCTCGGTCCTGATCACGACCCTAAGTCGTGTGGACCATGTGGGAAGATGTCTTCCAAGGCACTCCGAAGCTGCCAGCAGCAGAAAAAAAGGCTTTTCTCGGACTCAGCCTCTGGCCGGGCCCGGACCTCGTCTGAGGCCTCGACATCTCGGGATTCGGATCCCGAGCGCCGTCGGAGCTCCTTGGACAGGGGGTCCCCCGACCGGGAACGCAAGAGGACGAAGCGGCTCACGAGGGCGTCGTCGGAGGAGGTCCCTGGCTCCTCGAGGGCCAGGTCTAAGACCCCCGACCGTCGCCCCGGGCCCATGGAACAAGAGAAGCCTGCCAAAGTTCCTCACGTGGAGCCGGAGTCTGCTGGACACGTAAGCCCCGTAGTCCTCGAGGACTCTCCTCCCAGGGAGCCGACGTCGGGCCCGGCGCTGCCAGGGCCCGAGTTGGCGGCTGCTGCGTCTCCCGAGCTGAGTCTCAGGATGACAGCCTTGGAGAGCAGATTGTCTGCCTTCATGGAGCAGCAGCGGGCACTGATGGCCAGCCTGTCTGGCGCATCTGCCCCGACCACCGGGACATCGACTTCGAAGTCGACCCTGGAGATCGAGCCGATACTTGAGTCCATCATGGCTCGAAGTCGACCTCGGTCGCGGTCTCCCTCGACCTCCAGCTCGGGACCGAGGGTGTCGACGCCGGTGCCTCCGGCGTCGGGGCGGGTGCTCCAGGGCCCTGCGGGGTCGGACCCTGACTCCTCGTCGGATGAGTCCGCCTGGGAGACGGAGGATGAGGAGTCCCCCGAGACGTTCAAGACTCGGTGCGTCCCGTCGGACTCACCGCAGTCTGAGCCCCGGAGTAGATCCCCTCCGGAGGATACTCGGTTATCGGAGTTCGTCCGGGATATGGCCACTGCCTTGGCTATTCCGGCGGACCCTGAGGAAGAGCCTCGAGCTGAAGAGCTCGAGGCCCTGCAGTATGACTCTCCTCCGAAGGAGGCCTTTACTGTCCCAGTTCCTCCGATGCTGGAACGGCTCCTCTTCAGGATGTGGGAGGCACCGGCCTCGGCGCCGGTTCTAAGCAAGTGAGTCGACTCGATCTATCAACTCAGGAAGAGCCCTGGCTTTCAAAAGGCACAGCTACCACACCATTCCATGGTTGTAGAATCGGCCATGCATCGTCTGAAGAGCCAGAAGATGCACTCCGCGGTGCCCCCCCCGGCAGGGAGGCCCGGAACCTCGATGCCGTCGGTAAAAAGTGCTTCCAGGGCTCGATGCTTGCTTGCCGTGTCCAGTCTTACCAGCTGGACATGGGCATGTACTTGCGGGACCTGGCCAAGGAGTTGGCCGGGTTCTCTGCTGGACTCTCCGGGGAACCCTTGCAGAGATTCAAGTCCTTGTCCTCGGGGATTTGGGACTGCTCGAAGTTCATGTCCCGCGCCGCCTACGATGGCTTTGAGGCTTCGGCCCGAGTTGCGGCAGCCGGCATCGCGGCTCGATGCCAGGCATGGCTGCAGTCATTGGACCTCGAGCCATGGGCTCAGGACAAGTTGGTCGATGTCCCTTGCCGAGGTGAAAACCTTTTTGGCAAACCCATGACCGAGAAGGCCGCCCAGCTCGAAACAGAGCACCTTACATGGACAAGGCTGTCTAGGAAGACCTCTGCCCCTTCTCATAAAAAGGGCTTGGGTAAAAAAACCTTTTACCCGAGGAAGGGCACTGCCTACAAACAGTACCCTCAATATCAGGCTGCCCAAGCTGCACCCCAGGGTCAGCAAGCCAAGGGGCAGGGTAATGGGCCCCATAGGCAGAGGACCCCCAAGCCTCCGGCCCCTGCTCCCACTCAGCAGGGTGGGGATTTTTGACTCCTTGAGCGTAGCCTCTCCGTCCCTGCTATCCCAACCCTGCACAGGAGGTCGCCTTGCCCTCTTTGCCCACCAGTGGCCCTTCATCACCGGGGACAGTTGGGTGTTGGACATAGTCCACAGGGGCTATGCACTGCATTTTCACCAACTGCCTCCTCCATACTTTCCAGGGGAACCTCCAAGGCCTCCTCTGCACACAGACCTTCTCCTTCAAGAGCTTCAAGGTCTGTTGGTGGACAGGGCGGTGGAGCCTGTGCCTCCCCACTTGCAAAGTCACGGATTCTACTCCAGGTATTTCCTGGTGCCCAAAAGAACCGGTGGCCTTCGACCCATTCTGGACCTCAGGAACCTCAACAAGTTCCTAGAGAAAGAAAAGTTCAAGATGCTTACTCTTGGAACACTTCTGCCCTACCTCCAGCAGGGAGATTGGCTATGCTTCTTAGATCTAAAGGATGCGTACACTCACATCCTCATTCATCCAGACCACAGAAAGTACCTCAGGTTCATTGTGGGAGGAAACCATTATCAGTACAGAGTACTGTCTTTTGGCCTCACCTCCGCTCCCAGGGTCTTTACCAAATGCCTGGCAGTGGTGGCGGCCTACCTGAGAAATCAGGGAATCTTTGTCTTCCCCTATATGGACGACTGGCTCATCGGGGGTCAGACCTGCCAGGAGGCCAGGCAAGCCACCCTCAGAACTATTGCTCTCCTTCAAAGCCTGGGGTTTGTAATAAACTTTGCAAAGTCCACTTTGCTCCCCTCCCAGAACTTGGAGTTCATAGGAGCAAGGCAGGACTCTCTGCTGGCAAAGGCTTTCTTGCCAGCAGACAGAGCCCAAAGATTGATAGCCTTGGCAAATCAGTTTCTCAGCAGGTCACTGGTCTCCGCCAGACTCTGCCTGAGGCTGCTTGGCCACATGGCTTCGACAGTGCATGTGACCCCCAATGCCAGGCTCCATATGAGGCCTGCACAGTGGTGCCTTCGGACTCAGTGGTCACAGGCCACAGGCAGCCTCAGAGACAGGATAAGGGTGTCCAGACAATTTCTGAACTCCCTCAACTGGTGGCTACACCCACCCAATCTACTAAAGGGGGTGCCTTTTCAGATTCCTGGGTACTGCCACAAGGTGTCGTGACACAAAGATTGCGCGCCACTATGTAGCGCTATAAAGAACAATAAGACCTGAGTGAAGGGTAATAAAAGGCTTTATTCCCCGTTATAATGCATGGGTTCAAATTAGAGATACGTTGCTTAACAAAATAGTCCTTTGTTTCAAAAGGTGCCAAGGCTCTCTGGCTTGAGAACTGTTACTTCACAGTTTATAGCAGGTTTTCTTAAAGGTAATATTCTTCACAATAAACAACCAAAAGTATATTTACATTCATTCTTCGTTACAGCAGGCACACTTGGGAGCGTAGGCCGTGCACCAATCGCACTCCATGTCCTCCGGCAAAGATGAGGGAATAGTATGGGGGAAATCCACCTCCATCATATCCTCTTCCTCATATTGGGTCAAAGGGGTTTCACTATCCCTGTCTATGTTAGCCTGACAATCTTCAGCATGGGAGTTTTGCTTTAGGTAAGCAGGAACTCTTATGGCTGGTGGTAAATTAGAATACCAATCTTTATTCAGGTTGTTTTTAGAGAGAAGCTTTCTTTGCGGGCGGCTTCCAGCAGTGCAGTGCTTAGGGTTAAACCTTACTGTTTCAAACCTTGGCTCATGGAGTAAAAACCTCTGTTGTTTATACAACTGTTTTTCCTTCTGACTGGGTAAAACTGAGCAGTGCTTTTCTGGAGATAAACTCCTTACAGAACCTTCCCCTCTGGTTCTTAGCTTCCTTCTCCTTGTATCATAAACAGGCAGAGTAAAAGAACTAGGCGTGGCACCGCCTCTTACCTTGGAGCATCTTCTACCAAACTCTCCTTGCCCAGTAGGCTTATTTTGGATTCTATGGCTTCCCACCTCGTGTGGTCTGTTTCTGTTCCAACTTCCAGCTTGGCCTCTTTCACAGCAAACAGGTTTGTACCTCTGATAGCTTCTAGGCTTTACTGTTGGTTCAGCTTCTAGTTCAGCTCCGGTTCCAGTTCCTTCCTTTCTCAGCTCCTGCTGTTGTTCCCACTGCTTATTTGTCCATGGCTTTCTTTGCAACTGCTGCCATCTCCATTGCTGTGTCTTTCGGTTCTGCTCCTGCTTTTGCCTCTCCTTCTCCTCCTGCCTTTGCCTCTCCTTCTCCTCCTGCCTTCCAAGAGCGTCCTGCTCTGGTTTATAAAGAGAACCTTTGTTACTGACTTCCTGGTTCTCTGTCAGCTGCAGGTCATTACTGTGATTAGATTCACTAGGATCAGTATGTCTGCTCCCGCTCCCTCTATGTGTGCCAGGAGGTAACTGCACCTCTAGTTCCTCTAAATCAGGATTTCTTTTCATAAAATCAGCTTTATTAGTGCCCGCATCATGACAGTACACTGTGGTACTGACCACAGACACCTCCCTGCAGGGCTGGGGAGCTCATTGTCTAGGCAAGTGCACCCAGGGCCTGTGGTCTCCTTGGGAAGCTGCACAGCAGATCAATCTCCTCGAACTCAGAGCGATTCGATTAGCACTCAAAGCTTTCTCTCCTACCCTGGCTCATCAATCTGTCCTGGTTCAGACAGACAACCAAGTAGCCATGTTTTATGTGAACAAACAGGGCGGGACTGGGACCTTTGTCGGGAGGCTCAGGACCTTTGTTCATTTACCCTCAAGCACAACATGCTCCTCAAGGCTGTGTACCTTCCAGGCCAGGACAACTACCTGGCCGACAGATTAAGCAGAATTCTGCAGCCCCACGAGTGGCAGCTGCATCCTTCGGTAGTTCAGAAGATCTTCCTAAAATGGGGTCTCCCTTTGGTAGATCTCTTTGCCAGCCCAGTGAACAAGCAACTGCCAAAGTTCTGCTCCAGGCAACCGCATCCTCTGCGAATAGCAGCAGATGCTTTTCTGATTCCATGGTCTCAGGGCCTCCTGTATGCATTTCCTCCCACGCCCTTGGTGGCCCGAACTCTCTTCAGAATTCTTCAGGACAAGGCCTCGGTCCTGCTGGTGGCTCACAGGTGGCCGAGACAGCCTTGGTTTCCACTTCTACTTCAACTGGCGGTGGATCCCCCACTGCCTCTGGGGTTGCAACCCGATCTTCTCTCACAGGAGCAGGGTTCCCTTATGCACCCCAATCTCAAAGCTCTCCATTTGATGGCCTGGAGGCTGCAAGGGTAGTTTTGGCTCCCTGGGGCCTACCTCAGGAAGTTGAGGAGGTTGTCCTAGCCTCTAGGAAACAGTCCACTAGGAAAACCTATGCGCTCAAATGGAAAAGGTTTTCTGTGTGGTGTCAGCTACGTACAGAGGATCCTTTCTCCTGTACTGTGCCAGTAGTGCTTCAGTACTTACTGCACTTATCAAATCAGGGACTTAAGTCCAATTCTGTTCGGGTCCACCTCTCAGCTCTAGCAGCTCACCACTCACTGGTGGAGGGACATTCTCTGTCGGGTCACCCCTTGGTGTCCCGCTTTCTCAGGGGCTTGCTTTTACTCAAGCCTCCAATCCGTCCTCCTGCCCCTGAGTGGGAGTTGAATGTGGTCTTGCAGCAACTGACTCGCCCACCTTTTGAGCCCATGGCTACTTGCCCACTGCGCTTCCTCTCCTGGAAGACACTCTTCCTGATAGCCCTTACTTCGGCTAGGCGAGTGAGTGAGCTTCAGGCCCTGGTCTGTGATAGGCCTTACACCAGGATTTATAGGAACAGGGTAGTCCTCAGGACTCATCCAAAGTTCCTCCCAAAGTTCCTCTTTCCACCTCAATCAGGAGGTGGTTCTTCCAACATTCTTCCCTAGGCCTCATGCAGGCCATGCTAAAGCAGTTGAGCGGGAGCTCCTCCTCCTCATCTCCCCTACCTGCCTCGTCAAGGATAAAATCTGCCGCTTTGGAGGCGCGCGGCCAGAACGGGAGCAGCAGCCATCATGGAAGGAGTTGAGCGGGAGCTCCTCCTCCTCATCTCCCCTACCTGCCTCGTCAAGGATAAAATCTGCCGCTTTGGAGGCGCGCGGCCAGAACGGGAGCAGCAGCCATCATGGAGGGAGTTGAGCGGGAGCTCCTCCTCCTCATCTCCCCTACCTGCCTCGTCAAGGATAAAATCTGCTGCTTCGGAGGCGCGCGGCCAGAACGGAAGCAGCAGCCATCATGGAGGGAGTTGAGCGGGAGCTCCTCCTCCTCATCTCCCCTACCTGCCTCGTCAAGGATAAAATCTGGCGCTTCGGAGGCGCGCGGCCAGAACGGGAGCAGCAGCCATCATGGAGGGAGTTGAGCGGGAGCTCCTCCTCCTCATCTCCCCTACCTGCCTCGTCAAGGATAAAATCTGCCGCTTCGGAGGAGCGCGGCCAGAACGGGAGCAGCAGCCATCATGGAGGGAGTTTATTTATTTATTTATTTAACAATCATTTATATCCCGCATCTTCCGGAGTTCAGGTGCGGTTCACAATTGAACAACAGTCAACAAAGCAAGAGCTTGTTTTTACATGGAACAATTTTTTGACAATAAACAGTGTAATGCTTAAATACATAACAGAACAATATAATGGTTAGATACATTATGGAACAAGAACAAATACATTATAGATACATTATGGAACAAGAACAAAGGTTAATAACTATTTACAATTTCAGAGTTGTAAGCTCTATTGGATTGAGTCGTCGTTATTTACAAGTAAATGTAGTATCTGTTGAGTTATGAGGTTTAGCTTTATTCGTTTGAGCGTGTTTTAGCCTTTTTCTGGGATGATCAGTGGATTAGCTATGGTATTGTAATGCAAGGTGAAGAGATAGGTTTTCAGTTTTTTACGGAGTTCTATAATTTCTGTTGATGAGCGTAGGTCCTCTGGGATGGAGTTCCAAATGATGGGGGCCGCATGTGAGAATGCTCTGTTATTAGTTTGTTTGTTTGCTTTTATAAAGTCATTTGGTGTCTTTAATTTATTTGAGTGTCCTTTTCTGTGGGAGACTTTTTGTGTCTCCTTACATATAAGTTTGCTTAATGGGGTTGGCGCCATGCCATTTTGGGTTTTAAATGTGGTTATTACAGTCTTATATATTATCCTGCTTTGTATTGGCAGCCAGTGCAGGGATGCTAATATTGGGGTAATATGCTGGAGTGAATTTACATTCATTACAATTCTGGCTGCTGCGTTCTGTGCTAGTTGTATTCTTTTGATGTTTTGTTTCGTTATGCCTAAGAGAATTAGATTGGAAAAGTCAAAATGCGGGGTTATGGTAGCCTGTATTATATTAATGAAATCTTGAAAATATACCAGTGGACGTAGTTGCTTGAGTATTTTAAGTTTGAAGTAGACTTTCTTTATCGTGTTTCTTATGTGGGTATTCATCGTAAGGTGTGTATCTAGTATGACACCTAAGTATCTTATTTCATTTTTTATTGTGATTTCATGGTTTTGTATTGTTATGTGGGTTGGCGGAACGTATGATTGTTTTTTTGTTACAATTAATACTTCTGTTTTTGAGTGGTTTATATGGAGGTTTTGTTCTTTTAGCCAGGATGTGACTTCACTAAGGCAGTCTGTTAGAAGTTTTATCGGTACATCAGGGATGGAGAATGGAATGTATAACATGATATCATCAGCGTATAGATGATATAGTACACCGAATTTTTTGAATATGTCGCAGACTGGTTTTATATATATATTAAATAGGAGGGCTGATAACGCCGAGCCTTGTGGGAGTCCAATTTCTTGTTTATATGTGGTGGAAGTCTGATTAGCTATTCTTACATTTTGTGTTCTATTATGTAAATATGAGGTAAACCATTTGTGTACTGTTGTATTTATTCCTATTTGCTTTAGGTTATTAAGCATTATGGTGTGGTGGACACTATCGAATGCGGCGGAAATGTCAATAAATAGGAGAATGAATGCATTTTTGTGGTTATCAATCCCTTTGATGAGAGTATCGATTAGGACTGTTAAAAGTGATTCAACTCCGTGTTGAGGTCTGAAACCGTATTGTTGTTCATCAAGTGGGTAGGAAGAGTCTAGGTATTCTTGTGTCTGGATCTGTACCACTTTTTCTATTATTTTAGCAAGGAACGGGATGCTTGAAATGGGTCGATATGATTTTGGTGAAGTTTTGTCTAAAATACCATTTTTGAGAATTGGGCGAATTTGTGCGTGTTTGAGGTTAGGTGGGATGTAGCCTTGGAGTAATGAGAGGTTGACTATAGGGAGAATGAATGAGATTAGTGTTGGAAGTGTACTTTTTATCCATGTTACAGGGCATGGATCGAGGAAGGAAGTGGTTGTATTGAGGTTAGTAATAATGTTCTTTAATGATTCTTTCGATATGGGGTTAAAGTTTGACCATTCTTCTGAACAATGATGGGCTACCTTATTATTGTCTATTGTCATTATAGGTTGTGTGGATTTATTTTGATAGTAGTTAGCTAATGATTGTACAGATATGTCTGTAATTTCATTGTTAGTTGTTTGAGGATTATTAGTGAGATTTCTAACAATAGAGAATAGTTCTCGTGGCCTGTTATAAGATTTTGATAAGATTGATGCATAATAGGTTTTTTTTGTGTTATTTGTAATCTCCTTATATTTTGTAAGAAGGCTAGTGTATATTTCCTTATGTATGGTTAGTTTGGTTTTATGCCATTTATGTTCAGTTTTTCTAAGCTGCTTCTTCATTTGTTTTAGAGTGTTATTGAACCATGGTGCTTTTTTTGGGTTAGAGGGAATTTTGTTACATCTGTCAGATTTAGCTGCTTCTGTTATTGTTTTATTCCAGTTTTTGATCGCTTCATCTAGATCCGTTGGAGGTGACACTAGTAGGGGTATTATTGTGTCTAGGAATTCAGTTTCGTTAAACCTTTTAAATTTTCTGGTGGGATCAGTTCTTGAGAGGTTTTTGGAGCTATTGGTGTGGTATGTAATGTTTGTTTTAATAATGTAATGATCAGACCAAGGAACTTGTATGCTTTCTATAGAATCTGGGTTGAATAGCTGGAAGATTGTGTTTGGGAGGAGTATAAGGTCTAGTGTACCTCCTTTTATGTGTGTTGTTGTGGTGATTATCTGGTGGAAATCCATGTCAGCTATAGTTTCAAGGAAAAGGTTGGATTCTGTAGCTGGGAGTGAGGGGAGGTTAAAATCGCCTAACATGATGATAGGATCTTGTTCGGTAGATGAGGCAAGGCATTCTATAAGTGGATATAAGTTATCTGCTTTTTGGTCAGGGGGTCTGTATATTAGACATATTCTAAGATTGTTGGTCTTTATGATGAGGGTGTCAATGTTATTGGTTATATTAGATTGTATTGTTCTGGCATTTAATATCTTTCTTGTCATGATAAGTACACCTCCTCCTTTTTTATTTGGTCTATGGGTAAAGTTTATATCGTAGTCATCATTATTAAGTAGGTTTAAGTAGACTGTGTCCGTTTCAGATAGCCACGTCTCAGTTACACATAAGATGTCAGGTTTTAGGTCATTTATTATATCACTAAATATGGGAAGTTTATTTTTCATTGAGCGTGCATTGATTAGGATACAAGATAAAGAATTGGTGTTGTTGATACTGTTTTCCATTCTTATTTGTTGTAGTTCCATGTGTTTTATTTGTAATTTGTTTTTGCCTGGTGGTATGGGTGTGAGTGGTTAATGTAATGGATATCTCTAGGTTTTGTTCGTATTATGGGGATTGCCATGTGTTTATTAGTAGATAGGCTAAGTGTTAGGTCAATTAAGAATGTCAATAATATAATGTTGTAAGATATTTTTAGGATCATGGTTTTTGGGAGTGTCATGTTCAGTGTCAATAATGTTCTATTACTTGTAGTTATGAATAACTGGTCCAATATATTGAGAGCGAAAAAGCTCGGACAGTAGAATTCAGTAATCACTAGCAATATAAGATATGCAGGAAGGTGATAGTTACAATATAAGTAAACAGTAGTTGTGCATAAATTAGACTGAGGTTATAGTTGATTGGGATTACTGGCAACAGTACATAAGACAGTAGTTATAAGTGAAATGGGATTACTGACAACAGTACATAAGACAGTAGTTATAAATGAAAGAGATGCTGTCAGCAGTAAATCATGCAATAGATATTATAAATGGGATTACTGGCAACAGTAATTCCAACAGTAGTTATAAGTTAATAGAAATTGCTGTAACAGTTTATCATACAGTAGTTATTATTGATTAAATGGGACAACTGTCAGCAGTAAATCATGCAGTAGTATAAATGAATGGGATTACTGTCAACTGTATTTGTAATAACTATTTGTAATGCAACAGTATTTGTAAAGATTAAGTCAGGTAGTAATTATGGTTGAGTGACATTACTGACAACAGTATATCAGACCGTAGCTTTGATGAAATCAGCAGTCATTAAGATGGATGAGATTACTGGCGACAGTAAAACAGGCAGTAGCTGGATTGTCAAGGATGTGTGGAAGGGGTACTGGTAGCAGTTATGTTTCAAGTAACGGTTATGCGAGGGAGCAAATTACTGGCTACAGTAAATTATGTTATAGTCAACTGAGAAAGTCAGAAAGAGAATACTTGCTGTGATCTGGATGCTGTAGGATCAGTTGAAAGGTGCGCAAGCTCTACCCTGAGGGAGCTCAAACGAAATTGGTAGATGAAAGTTGTGGTTGGGATCTCAGGTTGATGTTTTCCGTGGCATTGGTGCCGACTTGGAACGCTCCTGCTTGCCTTAGCCTAAGGGCCGTGCCAAAGGGCCCTCTTGCGCGGCCCTCAGGCGCGGGCCCGCAAGGCGCGGGCGCGCTTGGCGCGCTCTCCTTTTAATTCAGAGAGTGGAGCCCCGATTGGCTGCTGAGGCAGTGGGATGCCGTGAGGAAGGGTGGAGCCAGCAAACAGCTCTCCGATTCACTTCGGTGCTCTTTTGTGAGGCAGCAGGCTGTTTTCCTTCGCCGCGATTCACAGGCAGGCTGTAGGCTCGATTTAGTGCAGGCTTCCAACAAGGTGGGTGACTTCAGCTCCTCCTGGAGCACGATGCAAAAGAGTCTCTCTCCTGGCGCGCTCTCCTTTTAATTCAGAGAGTGGAGCCCCGATTGGCTGCTGAGGCAGTGGGATGCCGTGAGGAAGGGTGGAGCCAGCAAACAGCTCTCCGATTCACTTCGGTGCTCTTTTGTGAGGCAGCAGGCTGTTTTCCTTCGCCGCGATTCACAGGCAGGCTGTAGGCTCGATTTAGTGCAGGCTTCCAACAAGGTGGGTGACTTCAGCTCCTCCTGGAGCACGATGCAAAAGAGTCTCTCTCCTGGCGCGCTCTCCTTTTAATTCAGAGAGTGGAGCCCCGATTGGCTGCTGAGGCAGTGGGATGCCGTGAGGAAGGGTGGAGCCAGCAAACAGCTCTCCGATTCACTTTGGTGCTCTTTTGTGAGGCAGCAGGCTGTTTTCCTTCGCCGCGATTCACAGGAGTTGAGCGGGAGCTCCTCCTCCTCATCTCCCCTACCTGCCTCGTCAAGGATAAAATCTGCCGCTTCGGAGGCGCGCCCGCGCCTTGCGGGCCCGCGCCTGAGGGCCTCGCCAGAGGGCCCTTTGGCGTGGCCCTTAGGCGTTGGTCCTGGGCGTCTGTAGCTGAAGGTAGCACTGATGTTATGATTTGGACTGGGGTGACATGCCGCTGTTTTGTGGTAACTCGCTGTTCCATGTTCCTCTTCTTCTCTTATCTGTTTAACTGTCTCTGTCCTCTTTTCTGTCCTATCATTTAAATGGCGTTCTTTTCCTTTTCTCCTTAAATGATATGATATTGTAAACCGCTCTAATGCCTCTGGCCTGAGCGGTATATCAAATTTAAAATAAACATAAAATAAACATACCCTGTACTGTAGGAGGGCCTTATCCTTCTACCTTGACCGTACGCAGGGGCATCGAAGGGCTACTCAGATCTTTGTTTCTTTTGACCCTAATAAGTTGGGGTTGGCTTTGTCCAAGCGTACCTTGTCCATCTGGGTGGCTGACTGTATCACCTGGGCTTACAAGGCGGTTGACCTTCCTTTGCAGGGTCGGGTTACGACCCACCGTGTCAGAGCAATGGCTGCCTCAGTGGCTCATCTCCACTCTGTGCCCTTGGTAGACATCTGCAGGGCTGCAACTTGGTCTTCAAGCCAGACGTTTGCGGCCCATTACTGTCTGGAGAGGGAGTCCCGTAGGGACAGTGCTTTTGGCCAGGCAGTACTCCGGAATCTCTTTGAGATTTAGGCAACTCCTGCCCTCCTGCCCTCTGTTGGGCTACCGGTGGAGGTTGTGTCCTTGGAAAGCCTTTCTTTGCTGCTGAGACTAGAGGGGGAGTACTCTTGTTCAACCTGGGTTCCTCGTAGCCCAGAACTAGGGAGTCACCCATATGTGAGGACTGACTTCCTGCTTGGTCCTGGAGAAAGAGTAGTTACTCACCTGTAACAGGTGTTCTCCAGGAGCAGCAGGAATCAGTCCTCACAACCCCCCTCCTCCCCTTGGAGTTGCAGTTGTACATAGTTTATTTTTCTTTTTTGTGTGCTGTTCTTAGCTATGTCATTTGACTGAGGTAAGATGGCACCTTTAGGCGGGAAGGGAACCGCGCATGCGTGCCTGCATTCCCAAAGGCTTTCATAGAAAGCTGGGGAAATGCTCCACTGGGGCTTCATCGGCGTCGATGACACCCATATGTGAGGATTGATTCCTGCTGCTCCTGGAGAACACCTGTTACAGGTGAATAACTACTCTATATACCTTTCTCCATTGAGAAAATTGGCCATTTAGCCCTACCCTCTGCTTTCTATCTTTTAACCAGTTCATGATCCACAATAGCACACTGCCTCCAATCCCAGGACTTTTTAATTTCACCAAGAGTCTCTCATGAGGGACATTGTTAAAGGCTTTCTGAAAATCCAGATACACTATATTTGTCTACCTGTTTGTTCACACTTTCAAAAAAATATATAACAAATTAGTAAGATAAGACCTTCCTTGGCTAAAGCCACGTTAGCTTTATCCCATTAAACCATGACTATCTACATGTTCAGTAATTTTTCTCTTTATAATGGTTTTTACCATTTTGCCCGGTACTGACGTCAAGCTCACCGGTCTGTAGTTTCCCGGATCACTCCTGGAACCCTTTGTAAAAATTGGTGTTACATTGGCCATTCACCAATCTTCAATTATTTCAGATTTTTTTTAATGATAGTTCACAGATTACTAATAATAGGCCTGCAAGCTCATATTTCAGTTCTTTCAACACCCTCAGATATATATCATCCAGTTCAGGTGATTTGCTAATCTTTAGTTTATCAAGTAGTTGTAATACATCATCTCAGTTTATCGATATTTCTTTCAGTTCTTCCGATGCATCACCTTTAAATACCATCTCAGGCATGGGTACCTTCCTTACATATTCTTCAATAAAGCAAATAATTAATTCAGTCTCTTTGCTATGGTCTTGTCCCCTCTTAGTGCCCCTTTTACCTGTCTATCATCTAATGGTTCAACTGACTCTCACAGATTCTCTGCTATGAATGTACTTGAAAGGTTTTTATTATGTGTTTTTGTTTCCAGAGCAAGCTTTTTTCAAATTTGCCAGTGCTTGTGGTGTTCCTAGTTTTTTGTCATTTGGCTCCTTTTTCCATTTCCTGAATGATGCTTTTTTGGCTACAAGAGCCTCTTTGATCTCACCTTTATACCATGTAAGCAGTTTTTTGGACTTACTTCCACTTTTATTAAAGTGTGGAATACAGTTGGTCTGGGCTTCCAAGATAGTATTTTTATACAACACCCATGCTTGATGTAAATGTTTAACCTTTGCAGCTGCTCCTTTTTAGTTTTTTTCTGAACTATTGTCCTCATTTTATCATAGTCTCCCTTTTGAAAGTTAAAAGGTAGAACTGTGGATTTCCTTGCCGTCCTTCCTCCATTCATTAAATCAAATGTGATCATGCTATGATCACTATTGCCAAGTGGCCCCAACACCCTTATCTCTTGCACCAGATTTTGTGTTCCACTAAGGACTAGGTCCAAAATGGCTTCCCCTCTTATCGGTTCATGAAATAGCTGCTCCAAGAAGCAGTCATTTATTTCATCTAGAAACGTATCTCCCTAGCATGTCCTGCCATGACACTGACTGAATTGATACTGGGGTAATTGAATCACCCACTATTATTACTATGTTGTAACTTTTGTTAGCTTCCCTAATTTCTTTGAGCATTTCATCATCCGTTTGTTCATTCTGGCCATGTGGTCGGTAGTACACCCCCCCACTGCCATTACTGTCCCCTTTTTACATGGGATTTCAATCTATAGAGATTCTACAGTGTATTTTATTTCCTGCAAAACTTTAATCCTATGTGACTCAATTATACAACCTCTCTAACAGAGTGCAACTCCTACACCAATTTGATTTACTCTATCATTGCAATATAATTTGTACCCAGGTATCACAGTGTCCCACTGGTTGTCCTCCTTCCACCAAATCTTTGAGTTACCAATTATATCTAACCTCTTATTTAGTACTATATATTCTAACTCTCCCATCTTATTTTTTAAACTTTTAGCATTTGCATACAAGCATTTTAGAGGTTGTATTTTATTCATATTAATCTGGTTATTGTTAGGCATGGATGATATGGAATCTTTAAGCTTTGTCTGCTCTGTACTTAAAGGCATTTGGATTACTTTTGTCTTTATTGGAACCTCTCTCGATATGCCCTAACTTCAGTCTTTTAGTAGTATCCTTCAATACTAATTTGTGGGAGATTCAATATAAGTTAGTTAATAGGTTATATACAACGCCCCTACAATAAAATTTGATGGGTTTAAGGGCTGCACCATTGTGTTGACAAGACTGTGAAAATGAGGCGTCTTTTAAGTATATGTGGTGGGGATGTGGTTATCACTCATTTTTGGCTTCAAGTTAAGGAGGGTAACAATCAATTGCTTAATATTCAGTTGAACCTTGATCTTAAATTCTTTTTGTTAGGTTTATGTGCCCAGGTGTCCCTCAATAAATCTTAAAGTATGTATAATGTAATACCTGCTGTTAGCAGCAAAAAACATGTACTGCCTTTTAGTGGCAAGCATTGGCAGGGCCATCTTTGGGTCACGGAGGTAGAGGTTTATGGAGAGTTACAAAAAACCTTACCTGGTCTCTAAAGAATCAAATAGAAGAATTTAAGTGTCTTTGGACTCTACTCTTGGGGCTCTCCCCTTGATCCTCCAGCTGTCTGTCTTTGGATACTAGCCCCTCCCTCCCCCTCCCCCTTTTTTTAAGCAGCTTGTTTTTTATGGTCTTTTATATATTCTTCTGTCTTTTAATAGCCACATAAGATTTTTCATGTTTTATTGTTATTATTTTATTTTTCATAATTATTCTTTTACTGTTTTACTCATCGTTTTTGATCATCATGTTGTATTTTTATCCACCTTTTTATTTGATGGTTGATACATTTTTATATTTAGCCTTTTTTTCTGTTTCATATCCTCTGTTTCTGATGCATGGCTACTCTATGGGCTTATTTTTACTAATTCATTTTTAATCTTCTGGAACCTGGTTAGCCCTTAAAGGATTTTATTTTAATTTTTCTATACAGTTCTGATTGCATTTCAACCTGGTTGGACTGTTCTCCATCTAAGATCTAGTTTGTATTTGTTCTTTGTATAAAAAACAAACAAACCCTTTTTCTTTTGGGTTTGCCCTTTTGGTCCACTTGGCATATAGATTTATGATATGTTTGTGTAATCTTCAAGTCACTGCTCTTCGAGTGTTATCCATCGGCTCCAATAATTGGTTATCATACCGATAGTGTATTATCTTGTATCCTATATACCGTGGAGTTAGCAGTTTCATTCCACGGGGCTGGATTTATTTGAAGCTGTTATGTTTGATGCACAGAAGAAGTCTGTGACGCTTCAAGTCATCTTCTTTGAGTATCTCCTTTGAGTTCCGGTTTTCAGCCATTATGCTGATGGTACATGACCTTAATTTATTTTTATTCTTGTATTTGCAGATCACATGTCCAGATTTGCATTTACAACTATAGGCTTTTTCCCAGTATACTAAACAGATATATGGCTTGATCTTCTACCAGCTGTAGAACAAATGCAGTTAGGTTTTCCACTTTTATTGTACTTATTTAACTACACACATATACTTGATTTCAATGTCGTGGATTTTATTCATTCCACTTTTATTCTTATTGGCTTTGGAAGAACATAAATGGAGGGCTCTAGGACCCTCTCTTGAAGACAGCTTTTCCCCAATACATACCTTTATATATATATACTAATGCGGTTATGAAACTATATTAATTTGGTATATTTATTTAAATACAAAACATAGCAATCTAAAGTCTTTTAAAAAAGAACAGCAGTTTTCTTGACTCTTTTTAAAGTCCTAGTAGTAAACACAACTAGTTTCTATGGCTCCCCCTTCTCTTTGTGCCAAATCTATGCAGGACTCCCAATTGAAGGAATTTGTTGACCGAGGTAAGTCATACTTGGATGTAGTTGCTCCTCTCCTCCGCTGAACTCTGCTTCTGTATAACTCTTCATATACTTTCAACGCTGGTGTTATACCTCTGAGCTGTTGCGGCTTATACTTGTATACCAGTGTCTGAATTCATATTATGTCAACGTTTTTTGCACAACAGTGGTCTTACACAGCAAATACTCCTCAAACCCTAGATACTATGGCTTAGAAGTGAGGTTCAGGACTGCCATAGTATGCGCAAAACTAACCCATTTGGAGAAACTACCCCAGAAGCATTTATTGTAGATGACAGTGAGTTTGTCTCTGAATTTTTATTTGATAAGGTCCTTTCCCTCTTTTTTCCCTTCCCCCTCCTCTCTCCTCCCGCCCCTTCTTTCCACCCCCTTCCTCCCCTTCCTTTCCCCTTCTCATTATACTACCATTTATTCATTACTAGATTATGCTTTGGTATCTTGGAATGAAATGATACACACAACTCTGACTATGGTGCTTTTCATACAGTGCACATGATCTCCAGGAACAAGCAGGAATGAGTCTTCACATATGGGTACATCGGTACCGACGGAGCCTGCACGGGAATGCTGCCCAGCTTTCAATCAGAAAGCTTTTGGCAGCATCCCTTGCGCCTGCGCAGTGACTTCCCGCCTTCTCCACAGCCTCTCTTCAGTTTTCGTTTTTCCGCGGAGCCGGCAGGACGTCCTCCTGTCACCGCAGAAACTTTTCTTCTTAATTGCTTTAATTATTTTAATTTTTTTGTTTTCTTGTGGTCGCGGCTGTTTCTCCCGCTACCACCGGTACCGCCGGTGGTTTTTAGGCTAAAGTCTGTAAAACATTTCTTCAGTTTTTTTTGCCTTAACTTCTTAGGCCTACTAGGCCTTTTTTTCATTATGGAGCCTTCTTTTCCTAAGAAGTGCATCCGATGTGGAAACACCTGTTTCTTTTTAGACACCAATAGTTCCTTATCGGTCCTACAGTTCAGTCCTCCACCACTGGGTAGTGCACCTCCTCCTGCAACATGGAGACTGGACAAGTCAAACTTGTGACATCACCGGGTATATCCTGCTGGTCTTCTCCCATGATCCCCCAGTGTGTCCAGTCTCCATGCAGCATGAGGACGTAGTGAGCCTAGGTGCTGGGCTCACTTGAGAAGCAGTTTAGGAGCAGTTAGTCAGGATTTGATTTACCTTGCATTTCTTTTGCCCTTCTTTAGGTGTAATCCTGTAAATTGAATTCATTTTCATTTAATTTCATTTACTTTTACTTTATTTATTTTCACCTAGTCTGCCTTAGTGTAAAGGGGGGTTCTGTCCCTTTTCAAAGTTCACGCTGCCAGCTAGCCTCTCTGCTTGGGATTCTTCGGTCTCTGTGCCCGGTGATAATCTCTCCCCCAGGACTGTACGGGGGAGAGCTCTGTGGAACACCTGCATTTTGGCAGTGTCCATGCGGCAGATTCCCATCGCGGCGGGAGCCTCAGGCCGTTCGAGGTTCTTTAGCCGGTGGGCCGGGGCTCGCAGCGTCTGCTACTTCTGGTGGCGCGAGGCAGCAGCGTGTCTGGACAGCTCTTCACCCCGCAGCTACAGCGGGGTAACTGCTGCATCCCGACGCCACAAGGGAGTCTCTCGAGTCCGCATGGAGGGGCTCTGAGCTCTTGCCGCCTCTGTGGTGTTTGGCGCCAAACGGGCCTGCTTCAGATTGGCGCCATTTTCTCGGCAGGGCTGAGGCCTCATGGCGGAGAGCGGAGCAGCCCCGCGTTTGAGCAGACGACGCTGTTCCACGCGGCTACACCCAGATAAGGACTTCCTTTTGCTGTTACTTTTAATTTTAATTCTAATTGTAATTTCCTTTTAATTTCATGATAGTTTATAGTTCTTTGAATGCAATGTGATTGGTTTGGGTTTTACTTCTTGGGGGGTGCCTTTACCTTTGTCTGCATTCTGGCAGTTAGCGACGTCTGTCAGCAGCAGGTTTCCGTGCTAGGATTTGGCCATTCAGGGTCATCGGCGGCACAACCACCTACAAATTGAGCCCTTTCTGAAATTGTCATTTACATAAGGATGCTATTTCCATGTTTATACGCTTGGAAATTGTGCAGACAGCCTCTAAATGTCGTTATGCCATCTGCAAATTTGATCGCCATGCTTGCTGATCTCTTTTCCAGATCATTTCAGTGCAGTAGATGTTACCAGATGCCAGTTCCAGTGCAGATCCCGAGACATTCCACTATTTACGGGTCTCCTGTGAGAAAACTGGCCATTTAGTCCTATTGTGTTCCTGTTTTTGATCCATTTCCCATTCTATAATAGCACATCATCTCCTTCCTCAGGAGAAGTTCATAAGGGGCTTTGTCAAGTACCTTCTAAAACATCCAGATACATATCATTTGGCTTACTCACATGTTTATTAACCCTTTGAAAAGACAGCTTGGTGCTGCTTTTCAGAACAAGTTCTATCATTTAACTGGCACTGAACTCAGATTCATTGGTCTGTAGTTTCCAAGATCGCCTTTGAAGCTCTTTTAAAAAAAAAAAAAAACCCAATTAGTGTTACATTAGTAACTCTTCAATCTTTAGAGATCATTAATACTAATGTTATGATTGAGCCTGGCTGATATTATGAATGATCACTATTAGACAAAAATTAGCTAGGTTAAGACACTTTGATTTGGTTTTCTGCACTATGTTATCAGAGCGCAGCTTGCCCATTTGGCGGGAACACTGCCCATCTGGGCCATCTGGGGAAAGGCCCCTGCTGGGGATCGTGAGAAGTGTTGCTGGATGGCACAGTCCGGGGCTTAGTGTTCCAGGGTCCTGGAAGGGTTGATAGCGGCAGTCAGGCCTCCCTGTCTTTGCTATGACGGTCACCTAGGTTCAAGCGTCCTGTGTTTTGGGTGACAGGAGTGGGACACCTGGACATGTGGTGCTGGATGTTGGATAGGCTCATACTTCTTAGGTGCACTCTCCTTGAGTGCGTCTGCATGTCCGTGTTCCGTCTGTGATCTCATGCTCAGGTGATTGTTGCAGCAATGACAGAGATCGCTTGGGATATCGTGAACGGGGTTGTCATGGTGTTGCATGGGGTTGCCAATGCAAGACGGGGCCATCCTGAGGAGTTTGGGCCTAAGTCATCAGCTTTCCCTTCGATGGCCCGGCTGTCCAGGAGGCACCCCTCCAGATCCGCCAGTCCAGTTCTTCTCTGCCTCTTCTCAATGTGGGCAGGGGGGCTGGCAGATCTGGAAATTCACGTCCACTGCACGTTCTACTGTTTTACCTCTGTCTTGGGGTTCTGAGGTCATATATTCCCAATCATTTGTTTGGTGGGGTGCTGCTGTCTGTTGTGCAAGACAAGGTGGTCAACAGTCGGAGGCTGTCGTCTATTCCCCTTACCCCTGAAGGTGCTCACAATTTAAGGTTTTTGTACCTGCGGAGGTGTATGTTAAAGGCTAGCAGGCGCACCTGTGGGACCAGAATCCTCGGTTCTTCCGACCTTCTGTTGAGGTGCGCGTGTGGGGTTTACTCCCTTGGTCGGCTAGCAACTTGCTTCACCCATTGGGCCTTCCCTTTCCTCAAGGCATCGTTGCGTCCCATTTCTTCGTGGGGGCTCGCCGCAGGGCCTGGAGTTAAGCTCAGCCGGTTCCAGCCAGGGCTGAGTCCTTGGGGGGAGGCTCCGATCCTAACGATACAGGGAGTGCTGGGATCCATTCAACCAGGTTCCTTCGGGCCCAGCGTACGTCGTCTTTTGCTGGCCGGTTTAGGTCTTCGGGTCGTGGCGGTGCTCCGAGAAGACCAGTAGGCTGCACAGTGCTTGTCTTGGAGCAAGCGCGGGATATCTGTATGTTCATATTCAAAGCCGTCCGGTTACATGTCCCTCCATTGTGGAATGCTGTACTAGTAGGCATACTTCATATGCTGGGCTTACAAGTTGGCTTCCGCGCTGCTCGGCATCAGCCAAGGTGACTGCCGGTTTAGGCTGTGGAGTCAGCCTGGAGGAGGGGCCTTGCGTTCTCTGGACAATGCCCTGTTCGGTTGTGTGCCTTGTGGCTCTTATGGAGTTGTAAAAAGGAAAAAAAAAAAAAAAGAATAATCAAACAGGAAAGCCTTCCTAATTGTCCCCACTTCTTTTTTATAAGGTTCTGTCCCTTTCTTCCGGGAGCTTGGCTGGAGCATGGTTAGACTCAGCTACATTTTGGGGATCCTTTAGGTACAAGGCGTTTTAGTGTACGCAGCACGCCCAGTGTTCCATCGTCTGACTGGAACGGTACGCGGTACGTCAGCCGTGGCAGGCGTTCACGGACACGGTAGCGGATCGAGCGCTGTAGGTGCTATCTGAGATCTCCGGGATGGTGGCCTATTTCGATCGGCAGGGTGGAGTCGGTCGGGTGGTCAGGGTGGCCCGAGCGAAGGGACAGCGTGCGCGGTTGAAGCCTTGGCGGCCTGCGTTTCGGTGGGGACACTGTGGTGGCGAATGTCCTTAGCGGGGTCCGAGTGTTTGCCGGAGGAGTGAGATTGCATCAGGCGGTGTGCGCGCCGCGTGTGCTCAGATGCGGTCAGCCCATATTGGACCTCATGGCGACCTGTCAGTCTGCGGCGACGGGTCGATGTTCAGCAGAGGACATATGAGGCTACTGGATAGCGTCGACGCATTGGTGCGGGGCCGTGGCCCGGTCCATTCTATGCCTTTCAGAGGTCATAGTGAAAATGGCCGACTGGGTCTGGTTGCTAAGATATGTGCTCTTCATTAGTCAGTGGGGACCATTACCAGTGTATTCTGCAACATTTGCGTGAGCTTGCATAATCTTTACTTGCAACCAATCGAAATAACTGTCCAAAACCAGTTGATGCAGTCACTACTTAAATTTGCCTCGCTTGACAGTAAAAAATAAATAAATAAATAAAAAAGACATCTTTATTTTATACCGATAGGTCACTCACAGCATATTTGGCGATTCCTCGTCCTGGTGTTAATCATGCAGATAATTTCTGCTCTAGTTGTGGTGATGTGACTTTTACATCACAAAAATGGCATATGACTGTGGCGGTTCAGAAAGCCTACAATTTATATTTTGGCTGCAGAATAAAAGATCAGGATAAAAGCTAGGCGCCACACATATGCTGCAATACATGTGTAGCAGATCTCAGGCTGTGGATGGATGGGAAAAGACCATCAAAGTCTTTTGCGGTTCCAATGATCTGGAGAGGGCCCATGGATCACGTCGGCGATTGCTACTTCTGCATGGTTCCTCCAATTCCGGAGGGCATATCCAGGTGATGTAAGCGGTTGGCCTACTGGCATTGTGTCGTGGGCGTGGCTACCAGAGTCTCCTTTCTTTTTTGTCACACCATGTAAGACTCCACATCTTCTGAAACAACGCTGGACTCTGGGGCACTTGACACCCTCTTATATGCCCTTGGTGGATCACGCTTGGTTTATTGCAACTCATTGCTTAGCTGCATTCCACATTCTCAATTAAAAAGACTCCAACTGGTCCAGGACATAGCTGTAGAGCTACTTTGTGTTGCAAAGAATAAAGCCCTTAAGAGGTGTGACAAATAGGGTGTTTGACGCTGGTGGTTTTTCCATTTCCCTCATTTTGCTTCCCACCTCTGTCTGGATGGACCTCGGTTCCGTTCTCCCTCGTGGAATCCGGCTGTGCCTGTCTAGTTGTCGGTTTGGGACTTACGCAAGAACACTTTGCTTGTAACCTGCGTTCCTTGGACCTTAGGTGAGGTTCCGTCGCTTTCTGGGAGGTCTCTTCGCTGCCTGTCCCTCCGTGGAGGCGGGTTCTGCGGGAGAGCAGCGGTTGCTAACACTTGACACCCTGGTGGGGTCGAGAGCCAAGGGGGAGCTCAAGCGGATTTTTCAGGTGGAGCTCCGGTAGCCTTCTCAGTAGGTCTGTTTCCAGGGCGTTCAGTGTGTTTGCGATGGCGAGTTTGTCTTTCTGAAGCACTAGCGCTGCTTGGGGCAGAGTTCTGTGCTGTTTTCAGCAGTGAAGAGGATCCAAGTGGGCTCTCGGTCGTGTCTTCCTGGTTGGCTTACCGCCTGTTGACGTGAGGAGCGGGCTGGGGTCGGTGCCTGCTCTGTTCGTTTAGGGGCCGAGCCGACTGGATAGGTCCCTCCCAATGATTACTGCTCTGGTACATCCCAGTGGTGGAGGACTGAACTGTAGGACCGATAAGGAAATGGAAATTACACTTACCTGGTAATTGATGTTCCTTGAGGGAGTACAGTTCAGTCCTCATTCCCGCCCAGGGATGGATGTTTCAGACGCGAGGCGTCAGTTCCGAGTATGCTTTCGGATCCTAGAGTCGGCAACGGGCTCTGATTGGCAGGTAATCGCGAGAGCAACCTTTTCTGCCTATACTCTTCCTTAGTTCTCCTTCCTTCTAGCTCTGTCTTCCGCTGTTTGGTGCGCAGGGGGACAGGGGCACGGAGGAGGGTGTTTTTGGCCTTTCTTTTTGGGGCCCTGTGATTTTAAAGTTGAAGTTTGAGCATAGCTTTGTATTTAGTACTTTAACTGGTTGTTTGTTTGCTCCTTTGAGTCTGCTTTGACAGTAGGTCACTGGGGGATCATGGGAGAAGACCAGCAGGATATACCCGGTGATGTCACAAGTTTGACTTGTCCAGTCTCCATGTTGCAGGAGGAGGTGCACTACCCAGTGGTGGAGGACTGAACTGTACTCCCTCAAGGAACATCAATTACCAGGTAAGTGTAATTTCCATTTGGTGTCTCAACTGTGTGGGTCCTGACCCTTTTTCCCCTGACTTGTCAGGAGATAATTTGGTGAGAAAACCTTTAGTATTTAGAGTTTCCCTCGATACCATTTTTTCTTCGGCAGTGAGGGTACCCGGTTTCTCTACTTCACAGGATCAGGTAACCCAAAAACAGTCTGTTAAGACTAGTCAATGCTTGAGTGGTATGTCCCATGCCCAGCATGGTGACGGCTCCGACCTTACCCTCAAGAATCCATTGACATTACCCCTGCGGGAGTCTTCGGGCTCCAAAGCGTTAAAGGGGTTTCAGGATGTTCCTGGGGCTCACCCCTCACAGAACATGCCTGAGCCATGTGCGGGGGTGGTATCCGCTTCGAGCGGTACCGAGCCTCCGGCATCGGCACCGGTGTCGAGTACTCCACTCTTCACCAGGGATCGTCATCGGGCATCCTCGGTACCTTCGGGACCGATCGATACGCACCGCATTGACTTCCCTCAATCTCAGCCATGCTCCGGGACGGTACCGGCGTCGATCGGTTCCGATACCCTAGCATCGGCATGGATGGGTGCTCATCGGGTATCCTCGGTACCGTCGGTATCGATCGATGTCACCCAGGCTGCCTTAGTGGTATCGGCATCGCCGATACTACCACCGGCGTCGGAACTGTCGAGACATGCATCGCTAGTCTCGCTCTCTTCGATGCCGAGTCTTGAGTCGATATCGAGTCTCGAGGACTGCGTACCGACGCGTCCCAGAACCGACTCCTGTCGTTTCCAAATAGGTAGTTCCGCAGATCCTAGCCATAACTCCCTCATGATCTCGGTACCACTACAGCAGTTCCCGATGACTACTTCACTTGCTAGTCCTTTATCAGTAGCAATGTTGATGCCTGTTCTTGCACCGATGCCTAGTTTGGAACCCATACCTGGCATTGGTGCAGTACCTTGTACGTCCTCTGATACTCAGACTCTTTCTTTAGCCTCACCAGGAATAGTTCCCATAGGAGATCAGTCTTTTCAAGCTTTTCTCCTGGATATGGCAACCTTTCTTAATATCTCTATCCCTGGTTGTGATCCAACCCATGGCTCACCGGCACAAATGCAAAATATACAGTTTCCTTTACATCCTGCTCTGCAGGATCTCCTTCTCAAGGTATGGAAATCACCCTTACGACTTCCTCAAGTTTCTACAGACATTGAGGTTAGGTACCGAGTGCCACCCTCTCCAGGGTTCCAAAAACCTCAACTTTCTCATCGTTCCCTTGTAGTGGAATCAGCACTGAGGAAAGTTAAGAGCAAGAAGAAGCATTCTTCTTTTCCGCCAGGTCTTTCTTCAAGAACACTCGATGCTTTTGGTCGTCAGGCCTTCCAAAACTCTATGCTGGCTTCCAGAGTTTTCTCATATATTTTTCACATGAGTCTAACACACCAGGAAGTCACAGAGAAATTGTCTCTTTTGACCCCTTTTTTACCAGAGCCCAAGGCTACTGATTATTCCTTGCTCATTAATCACAGTCGGAATATATCCTGGTTCCTGTCTCGTGCTTCTATAGACTCAAAAGACATCGCAGAGCCTGGCTTGAGGCTTCAGACTTGAACAAACGGGCACAAACTATACTAGCTCATTCTCCTTGTACAGGGGAAAGTCTTTTCAATAAGGAGGCTTTACGTCAGGTTGCTCAATGCTCCACTGACTCTTCTCCCACTAGAAACCATTCTAAGCCACCTCCTTCTTCAAAGAGTAGGAAATGTCCTACCAAACCTTCTTTCCCTAAGAAAAGAAAGTTTCATTCATCTCCTGCCCATCATTCGGCTGTACCTAAACAAGGGACGCCTCAACCTAGTCTGCAGTCCTCCAGTTCTGGCCAGTCTCCGCATTCCCAGCAACCATAGGGACTGGGAATTGTAACTTACACTTTCCTTCTACATCTTAGAAGTTTTTTCAGTGTACTACCCTGTTAAAAAAAACAAACAAACAATTATTTTGTTCAGGTACTACACACTTCTCTTCTTACTCTCTAGAGGAGCAGTTGCAACTATCATCTGATAGTTCCTATCCCAACTGAACATTTTTTCCTTCAGTTGACTTACCCCATGGGTACGTCACCCTCCAACTACTGGGAACTACCATACGCAACTACTTCTCTGGCAAGCTCGTTCCCCAGACAAGAATAGAAGATATCCCCTCTTTTTTCTTGTCTGTTTTTCTTATTCAGCACAGGACAGTCTCTTTGCTGTTTCCGTCAGCAGCTCTGCCTGCAGGAGTTACAGTAATTGTATTACTGGGACTTTTTCCAAGTTCCAGTCCCTTGTTCAAAATTTTGTCTAGCCTCAGTAGTGATTCCAAGCTATTCGTCATCTATCTTGGATCCTCCTACTCGTTTAGGATTTCTCACATTATTCTAACCATCTCCTTTCCTAGGATATGGCAACATACCTGACTTTCAGTCAGTTTATCTCATACCTCTCCTGCACAATGCTTTCTGCAGTCTTCAGAGAAGCTTTCTACTATGGGGGCCTTGCTATAGAGCATTGACCTTGTCTCTGAAGTTCCTCTATTATTAGAGAAAAACTTATGAACCCTTCCTATACCTGAGAGGGTTCTCCGCACCCCCTCTAGATTGGGGT
Source organism: Ichthyophis bannanicus (assembly GCA_033557465.1). Classification (NCBI taxonomy): domain Eukaryota; kingdom Metazoa; phylum Chordata; class Amphibia; order Gymnophiona; family Ichthyophiidae; genus Ichthyophis; species Ichthyophis bannanicus. Next base: position 130,683,221 of record CM066037.1, read on the forward strand.
GTTAACACGAGCTATCAGTTCTTCTGCGTGAAGATCCAAGGCATCCACCATGTCAGTGTTCTGTGGAACTCCCGCCTTGTTCCTTACAGATTCCTATCTTCATCTGTTCTCACGCGAACATCACGGATAACTGGTTGGATTGCCTTCCTGCATCCCTCAATCCACGAAAATAGATTCTCTATACATATCCCAAGTGGGCTCACCCTCTTGTACAACGCAGAATCTTTTTCTTTTCTATTCCCCATGTACAATTATGAGGCTGGGTGGTAGACATGTATCTCAATCTGTTGTCTGGTATGTAGCATCTCCATATATGTCTACATACTTATATCATTTCTCTGGTGGTGCTAAACCATGCCCCACAAATTTACATATATCTAGGTATATCATCTCCATATATATATATATATATTTGATATATTTCACCATCCATATCCTAATATACAAATCTGGACATATGTATATTTATATATATATATATATATATATATATATATATATATATATATATATGAATATATACATATCTATTCCAGCCACATATATATATCTCCCCATATATATGTGTTTGATGGGGGGCTTCTTAAGGGTTGGTCAATCGTATTCACTATCACCCTTACTGTCTATACTACATGATTTACCTCTTAGAGGTTTTAGACAGTCTGTTGCCCTACGTCCCATACCAAATTATGATACAGGACATGTTAAGCACCAACAACCACTTTGGTGCTAACATCTTCCATTTTTTCTTTATGTCCTTGAAGCATCCAGCTTCAATATTTTTCCTATCTCTCGCCAGCTAGGAAAAATGGTGTACATCTTTATCTTCAAGTACACAACTATTTTCCGTAGGAATAGGGGTTTTCCATTCCCCCTCTCCTGCCAGGACTGGGCTAGTTCTTCAACCCCGTCAGTCTTCTTTCTTTAGTCCTCAATGTTCATGATGCCTAAAGGACTTTTCAGCTTTTCCCATAAAGCTTTCCATTGAATACCAGACGTCTACTCCTACCCAGTTAACACCTGGATCATCTACTACCTCCAGGTCTGAACCTTCATCCTCACTCTGAGAGGTCACCTTGAAGATTCCGCCACTGCTTATCCAGTAGACTCCATCATGCTTTCTACTTCCTACAATACAGTAGGTAAGCTGAATATTTTAAGTGTACATTAAATTTGTTTAATGCTACTTATCATATCTACCAAGGACTCCTGTATTCTGTAGAACCTTCTAGTCCTTGGCTATGCTGTTTCTTTCCTTGCAGCTCCTTTATTATCAACTCCTACCCTCCATCCCACATTGGATGCCGGGGATTCCTGGAGACAAAATGCACCCCTGATCCAGGCACTTGCATTTTTATGGGATCTCCCCCTGGCATCTCCAGCTAGGGAGTCCCCATATGTGAAGACTCATTCCTGCTTGTTCCTGGAGATAGCACAGTTACTTACCTGTAACAGGTGATCTCTGGGAACAGCAGGAATTAGTCTTCACAACCCTCCCACCTCCCCTAGGAGTTGCATCTTTTTTATTTTTTTCCTTTTCTCTCCTCACCTTTGTCTCAGCTCTGAAACTCAACTGAAGAGAGGCTGTGGAGAAGGCGGGAAGTCACTGCGCAGGCGCGAGGGATGCTGCCAAAAGCTTTCTGATTGAAAGCTGGGCAGCATTCCCGTGCAGTCTCCGTCGGTACCGGCGTACCCATATGTGAAGACTAATTCCTACTGTTCCCAGAGATCACCTGTTACAGGTAAGTAACTGTGCTTTTTATTCATTGTCCTATTTATTGTTATTTATGCTTCCATGTAGCTGTCCATCATTTTTATTTATTTTTAACTTAGCTATATTTTCCTATGTAATACGTTTTTAAATTGCATCCCTTATTATCATTATATGTGTTTTAATTTGGCTTTATATTTTATAACATTTTATGTTTGTTTTATTGATTGATGTTTTATGTTTTGTTTGTTGAAGGTCTGAACACGTATAGCCCATGATGAAGGCTTCCTGTGTCATTGTAGGGATCACTAATAAAGACTGGTCTTATCCTTTCTTCACCTTGCTCCCTAATGTCTTTTTTTTACATTTTTTATTTTTATTGATAGGTCATTCTCATCAATCGGTTAAAAGATTTACCTTTCTTCTACTTTCTTTTCATGTAACCTCTGTGAATAATTGCGTCATTTCCCAGTGTATGTTGTTGTTTTTCGAGAATTGTATTTGGTGGATTTTGTACGCGTATATGGGAAATATGATTCTTGGTACATTTATGCTCTTAAGTGGTATGCGGCGTGCCCTATATGTTTTTCTACTGCATATAGTTCATAAAAATAAATATTATATAAAAAAAGCTAAAAGGGAGAGAGATGTATGTTGGGATATATATAGATAGATAGATATAGACCCATAGACATACAAGGTGCTATCAAAACGTTCCCAAATGGACCCCATAACAAATGCTACACTAACCTGAGATTTTAGTGGCCACCATCCCCTTCAAAGAAGTCCCCTTGGGAGTTGATGAAATGGTCCTAGTGGTCTTTCCATTGTTGGAACACCTTCTGGAAGTTCTCTTTCTTCAGACTCTTCAGCAGTCCTTGTCTCTTCCTGAATCTTTGCAGTGGTGTCAAATCTGCACCCTTTGAGCTTCATTTTCATTCCAGGGAAGAGGAAAAAAATCACAGATGGCCAAGTCAAGAGAATAGGGAAGTTGAGCCGTACCAATCTTATAACAGTTCAGTGATTACTTCAAAAATAAGCAGCTTAACCACTTTTGTGCAAATTTCTAATATAGGTCCTCACTGTTAAATATCACTGGCCACAGCAGTGTCCTAAGCTCCATATAGCCTCCTTATAGCAGTTCCAAATTGCACAGTTCATGCATCCACTCCCTGGTATTCACTTAACCAAGGCAGCATTTTAAAGTCAGAAGTCTTTACTTTCCCTGCCACTAGCCAGCAGCAGTCTCGGTTCCCACTTAACTAAAGGAGATACTGATCCAGGCATATCTCTTCCTTTTTCAGGCTGAAGACGTAGTCTAGTGGTTAGATTCCCACTAGCACTCCTTGTGGCCTTGGGCAAGTCAATTAACCCTCCATTGCCTCAGAAGAAAAGCATGGCAATCTACTTTTGGTCACTCTGCAAAGAAAACCCAGGGGCTGTTGGATCACCAGGAGTCAGCATTGACTCGAAGGCACACATTGCATTGCAACAAATTGGCTGCCTTCAGTCCACTCTGCAGCTTCAGTAATCTCCAGCAGTTATTCTGTCTCTGCAGCGGGAGAGACAACTCCCCTAGCCCCCTCTTCACTGGGGTTTTTATCTCACACAGCAGAACAGCAAAGAACAAGGTAAGTTCACAAACTTATAAAGTTAACCCTTGCATAGCAGTGCAGCAATCCAAACATAAATACCTCCACAGTTTCTGGCTCCTCTCCCTAGGAGGTGAGTAAAATGAAGGATATATTCTTAAACAGTCTTTAGGACTTCCGTTCCTTAGCATGAGGTAATGAGATCACAGCTCACTTGATACCCAAGGAGCAGCCCAGGGGCTCATTAGCTTCAAGAGAGGACTCAAGTGGAATCTGTTCCATCTCCATTTCTTCTTCCTCTGTCAGCTGTAGACCAGGCACCAGCAACTCTCCCCCAGCCACCTCAGAGGAAATGGACTCAGCCTTTATAGCCCTGGGAAACTCCATCCAGCTCTCCTGGTTGTTTACCCTACTGTGAATCACCTGGGGTTTTATCTGTGGCAGGGGTCTTCCTATCCCTATCCGAAGGGATTCTGGGATATATTGTGGTGGAGAAGCAGCCGCTGAGGGCAGAAAAAAAAAGGGAAAATTGCCTTTTTTTTCTTTTACCCATAAAACTGCAGGCACTGAAAGGGTTAACACCAACACTAAAGGTAAAGATTTCTCACAGAGAAGTGCAGACCTAAGCACACGCCCTGTTCCCATGGAGATAGAGGGAGGAGAAGGGAGTGGTTTGGGGGAGGAGTCAAAGGGGATAGGACAGCCCCAAACATTTAGGAACGGAAGCTGCACTTATACAGCAGAGAAGGGGAGAGAGGAGGAGGAACCGTATGAGAGAGAGAGAGGACACAGACACAGAGGACACGAGGGTTCCAGGAAGGAAGGACAAGAAACCCATGGAAATCCCTTGCACAGAAGCAATTGAGAACCAGGAGCAAAGAGCTGACAAGGCCAGTGGAAAGCTCAGGGGAGGAGTCCTCAGAGGAGGAAATATTCTCCAAGAGTTCATGGCTCAACTCTTCTCCTAGTAAGGAATCTGTAAGGAGGAAAAGCAGCACTAATAAGGTGAGCCCTTTACAACGTTTGAAAGGCTTATTAGACAAAGAGGGTTTTTCCTGCCCTTCCCCCACAAGCTCACACACTGTTAAGGGTACCTGGGAGAAGCTCCTAAGGGCTGTGCAAGCTAGTGAGGCTTCTCAGGAAGATACCAGGGGAAACAGTTACCAAGAAGAGTCTAGTGTGGAGGATATGGACTTGGGAGACACTGTGGATTTAGACAATGTCTCAGACATGGAAATAAGCTGTGCAATCTGTGCTAAAGAAGTATAAAGGAACCAAATAGGGTTTGAAAGCAGAAAGAAACCCAGCTGGTCTTGATTACTGAATGCATCTGTGTTTCCTCGTGCTAAGTAAAAGAACTGAAGGAAGTTGGTCATCTGGAATGAACCAGAAGTTCTTTTACAAGGACATTTTAAAGCCCATTATTTTTTTAGCTGTGCTTTTAAAAGTAGCTGTCCTGTTTAAAGCTGCTTGGGAAGAAGCTGTGCTGAATGTTTGTGTTATAATTGGAAAAGAATTCTATTGCTGGAGAAAGGATCTAGGTGGGCCAGGATGTCTTGCTACACCTACTGTGAAGTAACAGAGGGTTGTATAGCGCCTCCTGGAGACCCGGAAACAGAATACTGCTGTGAATAGAGTTTTATCAGAAAGCAGGTTTCAAAGCTGTATCAAGCCAAGGACTGTATAATAGGCTTGTGTGCTGTTATTTGGAGAAGTATCCTGAATTTAGTTTTGGTCAACTTCAATCAATTCATGACAAAGAATTGAACCGGTTAGGAAATCCTTGTTTCTAAAAATAAAGAAATATTTCCTGCGACCTTTGCACTTGGCTCTCATCCTTTCGGGGACACAACTACATGCTATCGGGCTAATTTCAACAAAGGACAATCGGCGCCTCCCCTGTAGCCCTAGGCAACCGCCTGGCCACACGGGGGCGCGCCGACAATATATAGTGTGATTCATGTACCTGACCCTGCAACATTATATAGATAAATCAAAATATTTGTGTATGTAAATTATGGTGAGATATAATCTTTTTTTTTTGTAAGTGCCTTTAAGTCAATGCTGACTCCTAGCAACCCAGCAACCCCTGGGGTTTCTTGGCAAGGTATAACCAGAAGTAGATTGCCAGACCTTTTCTTCTGAGGCAATAGAGGGTAAAGTGACTTGCTCAAGGTCACAAGGAGTGCCAGTGGGAATTGAACCTAGATCTCCCAGGTAGTTGTTCTAAGCCCTAGGCTACTCCTCCACTAATATAAACTGTACCCATCAGCAAAAGTCAACAATTTTTATGTCCCATCCCCTGCAGTTCCCTCAAGTCTGAGTAAAATAATTGTCTAGTTACCCACTGATGCATCATATTAAACTTCAAGACTATGTTACCTCCCACCTCTTGTGCTGAAGTTTGTTTCAGCTGAATAAAAATTCTTTCCCTTATCTTCTCTCCAGCTGAACGAAAACTCTTCCCTTCACCTTCCCAAACCCCTGTGGGTGGTTTCAAATACTAGGTGGAGCTGATCTTTTCTGCTAAACAGGTCAACTTATCGGCTGGTAACCTGGGTATCAGCCTTCATATCAGTTTTGATGTCCAAGAATGACATCATTCTTTTGGGGTCCATCGTCTTAGAAAGGGGGATACCAAATGTGCTGGTTAGCTTCTTAAAGATGTCACATAACCCCAGAAATGTTTGGCTACTGTGCATCCAACAAATAGGAAATTGTCAAGATAATGAACAATACTTCTGAACTGGCCTGTTGGCCTACAACTCAGTGCAGAATTATCAGGGCCATTTTTAGAGATGGCTGTCAGAGAAGATAAATACATATCAAGAAAAGGCTGCTGTCAAAAGACCCAGCAATGAATCCCAATATTGATTCACTGTGTAGTTTACTCTAGATCACACTTGCTAAGCGAAAGGTGGCTTTGGCCTTAGGAGCATATGTACCCTGTGATGGCCCTGTTAATGGGATCGTGCACTCTGATGTGACCTCTTCAGAAATTAAGTGTGCAGCATGTGCCTTTGGGTGTTTGCTCGTCCATGGTGACATTATTTCTATACTGACAAAGGTGGAGGCTCTCTTAAGTCTGGGTCATTGTTTTGTCATTGGAGGTATCCATCTGCCTTTCTTTTGTATTGTGCAGCTGTATGCCTAGCTGTGCATTTGGCACATAAGTGTCTCAATCAACAGTTGTGAAAAGGGCAAGTACCTCTGTTCAATTTCAGACAGATGTCAAGAGGGGATGAAGAAGGATTCCATGTAGGAGCATTGGCTAATGAGATTTTTTTTATGTTTATGCACTGTTGGAAGCTCTCAGCAGGCTTGATGACCAGTCTGAAGCCATAGACTTGATTCCACTGCATCTCCCAATAATATCTGTGGCTTGGTTTATATTTTGTCCTAAGTGTTTGTCATAGGACAAATAACGAAAACCCTCATGTTCCTTATATGTCTCATTTATTGTGTCTACATGAGATAACACGAGGCTCAGCTGAGCTGGGTCCTTCCTACACATTGTGCTTATCGTGCATGTATGGGATGGGATCCAGTTTACAATAAGACATGGTAAATGTTTATCTCGAGGAACAAGCAGGAATGTAGTCTTCACATATAGGTATCGCCGGTACCGACGGAGCCCGCGCGGGAACGCTCCCCAGCATCCAATTAGAAAGCTTTTGGGAGCATCCCACAGCACCTGCGTGCTGCCTTCCCGCCTTTCCCAACTGCCTCTCTCCAGTTCTTTGTTTTCCGCGGAGCCAGAAGGTCGTTTTCTTGTCGCCGCAGAAATTATCCCATATTTTTCATTCTTTTTTATGGTAGCGTCTGCCTTCCTCGATGCTATACCGGTACCGCCGGTTCTTTCTTTCTTTCTTAAAAAAAAAAAAATAAAAATTTCTATTCTTTTATCTGGATTTTCCAGCCTTTTTTCTCTCGGGTGCCACGCGCCATTTTGGGCACTAGGCCCAATTTTTCCTCAACATGGAAAAACCCGCTTTGGGTTTTAAAAAGTGTTCCAAGTGTGGCGGTACCATCTCCGTCACCGACACTCATGAGTGGTGCCTCAAATGTTTAGGTCCTGACCACTCCATCTCGGAGTGTGTTGCCTGTGGGATGATGTCAAAGAGGGGTCGGCAGAACCGAGCTGCTAAGCTTAGCACCCTTTTTCCCTCTGATGCAGCATCCATGGCATTGACGTCTTCCAGGGTTTCTTCTTCCTCCCATGGATCTCAGGTAATCAAACAGAAATCTGGCCAGTCCTCAAAGGGTAGATCTCCTTCCAAGCATCGAGATGCCTCTGGCGTTGCCCTTGAGGGACTTGTACCAACAAAATTGCCCTGGCGGGAGGCTTCGGCTTCCAAAGCACTATCGGGGCTCCAGGATGTTCTCGAGGCCTCAACTCGGCAGAACTACTGGTGCCATGCTCTGGGGTACCAGCCGCTTCGTCCGGTACCAACACCCAGGCATCAGCAGCGTCAATTGACCAGAGATTCCTGGCTATTGAGCGCAGTCTGGCGACTCTCCTTGCGGCATCGGTGCCTTCGGGACTGCTTCAGACAGTTCAACCGGTATCGACACCAGTTCCGGCACTGATATCGGTACCGGTACCGACAGCATCGATATCGGCGAGTATGCTACCAACACCGAGTCATGCTATTTCCTCCGGTATCAATAGGCCAGTACAGGACCCTTCCGGTACCGACTTCGATCGGTACCGGTATCGTGCTTTACAGGAGCACCCGGACAGGAGATATTTTGAATCCTCCGATGACTCTGAGGACTCTGACAGCTCTGTCAATGCCGGAGTACTTCTTTTTGAGGAGCCTTCTTCTCCTAAACATAGGATGTCTCCTCCAGAGGATATATCCTTTCAGGATTTCATCAGGGAGGTGGCTAGAGGTCTTTCCATCACAGTGGCTCCTGAAACAGAGCCCAGAGCAAAGGAGTTGGAGATTTAACAATATCCTAAAGCTCCCAAGGAAGCAGCTACTTTGCCTATTCATGAGATCTTGCATGATCTCATGTTAAGAATGTGGGAAACACCTCTTACCACCTCTCCTCATTCCCGTAGGCTGGATACCATGTATCGAGTACCTCCTTGTCCTGGATTTCAAAAAACTCGGTTGCCACACCACTCCATAGTGGTGGAGTCAGCTATGAGAAGGATCAAGAGTGCAAAGAGACATGCAACTAATCCTCCAGGATGTGAATGTAGGACTCTTGATGCCTTTGGGCGTCAAACTTTCCAGGCCTCTATGCTTTCTGCCAGGATTAGTTCCTACATCTTATACATGAGAATGTTCCTTAAGGAGGTTACAGGAGATCTAGAGCTTATGAGCCCTCTCCTTCCTGATGATAAGAGGCAGAATTAACTTACACTTGTCAAACATGCCCAGGATGTTTCCAAGTTTGTTAATCGTGCAGCTTTTGACTGCTTTGAGTGCATAAGCAGAACCTATGCCATTGCCATACGTGCTCGTAGGATTGCCTGGCTCCAGGCACCTGACTTAGAACTCTGGGTACAGGACAAACTGGGGAATATCCCTTGTACAGGCGAAAATCTCTTTGGCAAAAATTGGCAAGAGAAAGCTAATGAGCTGGATGCTGATAACACCACTTTGGATAGACTATCCAAGGCTACAGCTGATCCTGCAAGGAGAAAATCCTACAAGAAACCATTCTTCTCTAAAAAGAAGAGGTTTTATCCCTCCTATACCCAGCAGGTGCATTCTGCAGGTCAGTCCGCCTGAAAGGGACAGCAGCCCCCAAAGCAAAGGAAATCAAAGACTGCTAAGCCTCAACCAGCCCAGCAGACTCGACAAGGGCTTTGACTCCCATCTAGAGAACTTGGCCTTCCTGGCCCTGAACGGGCCAGAGCCTTCCACCATCCCAGGAAGGTTGTGTCATTTTGCCCCCAGATGGGGGCAGATAACAGCAGAAGAATGGACTCTTTCCATTGTAAGAGGGGGGTACAAGCTTCATTTCTTCAACATGCCCCCTCCTACAGTGGTAAGACAGTTCAATTCTCAGACTTCTCTCAACATTCAGTTGAGTCAAGAGGTCAGTTTACTTCTTGCCCAGTGGGCAATAGAAGACGTACCCATTTCCCAACAGGATACAGGATTTTACTCCCCTTATTTCCTTATTCCAAAGAAAAACAGGGGGGCACAGACCCATTTTAGACCTCAGAGAACTGAACAAATTCCTGTTCAAAGAGAAATTCAAGATGATTTCTCTGGGAACTCTGCTGCCATACCTTCAGAGTCAGGATTGGCTTTGTTCTCTAGATCTCAAGGATGCGTACACTCATGTTCTCATCCATCCAACTCACCGAAGGTTCCTTCGCTTCCTGTTTCAAGGAGAGCACTACCAATACAGGGTGCTTCCTTTTGGCCTGGCCTCAGCACCAAGGGTGTTTACGAAATGCATGACTGTAGTGGCAGCATTTCTTCGCACTCTAGGAATATTCGTCTTCCCCTACTTAGACGACTGGCTCATTCGAGCCCCATCAGAGTCAGAGGCCAGAATTTCCCTATCTTGCACAATGCGTATCCTTCAGTATTTGGGCCTGGTCATAAACATCCCAAAATCCAGCCTAACTCCCACTCAGTCTCTAGAGTTTATAGGAGCTTTGCTGGACACCAGAAAAGCAAGGGCCTATCTTCCACAGACCCACTGCTTTCGCATTGTGCAGTTAGCCTCCCAGGCAGTGTTAAAAGCTCATCTCACTGCTCGGGAAATGTTACAACTACTAGGCCACATGGCATCTACCGTGCATGTGGTTCCCTATGCTCGCCTCCATATGAGAGCAGCCCAATGGACTCTATCGACTCAGTGGACTCAGGCATCAGGCTGCCTATCAGACAAAATAGCAAACACAAGTTGCCTTATTTTGTCTCTACAATGGTGGCAGTCAACCCAAAACCTGTTGGTGGGGTCCCCTTTCCAGCAACCCCTACCCCAGGTCACTCTAACAACAGACGCCTCACAAGTGGGTTGAGGAGCTCATCTGCAAGATCTCTCTACCCAAGGCACCTGGACTCCACAGGAGACCCACTGACATATCAGTCTCCTAGAACTCAGAGCAATTTTCCTTGCTCTTCGAGTGTCCCATACCCAGCTCATCCACAAGACAGTCCTAATTCAGACGGACAATCAAGTAGCTATGTTCTTTCTGAACAAGCAGTGAGGAACAGGCTCTCTGTCGCTTTGCAACGAAGCTTTGCGACTATGGGCCCTCGCCAGAGAGCATCAAATTCTTCTCCTGGCGGTGTATCTGCCAGGCATTCAAAACTCTTGGGCAGACAGACTCAGTCGAGTTCTGCTTCCACACGAATGGTCTCTCCATGCATACCAGGTAGCAATAATTTTCAAATTTGGGGAACTCCGGACATAGACCTCTTTGCAAGTCCGTTGAATGCCAAATTCCCTGGTTCTGTTCCAGAGTTCCGGCTCAGGGTTCTCAGGCCAGGGATGCTTTCCTCCTCCATTGGGTTCAGGACTTCCTATATGCCTTTCCACCCATTTTCCTAATTCCCAAGACCCTATTCAATCTTCAGAGAGACAAAGGCCACATGATTCTCATAGCTCCACATTGGCCAAGGCAGGTGTGGTACCCTCTGTTCCTGCATCTCTCTCAAGCTCCATCTCTGGAGTTAGAATCTGCTCAAGATCTCCTGTCTCAGGAGGACGGGATGTTGTGGCATCCCAATCCCCACTCTCTGCATCTCAGGGCCTGGTTTCTGAGAGTCTAGACCTTCATGGTCTTAACCTTTCTCAACAAGTAAGGGATGTCCTTTGTGCTTCCAGGAAACCTTCCACAAGACGCTTATATGCTTTCAAGTGGAAAAGGTTTTCCATATGGTGTTCGCAAAAGGGTCTTCACCAGAGCCTGCAAAATCACCAATCCAACTTCTCCAGCCCTTGAATTGAAGAACCATTACGCAGCCCTGGAAGTGGAGGAGGTGAAAGCATCCCTGGAAAGGGAAGAACCAGAGTTCAAGTACCCCATAGTTGCGGAATCAGTGACCAGAGGGAAACGAAGGGTAGTGGTGGTAGGAGACTCTCTTCTGAGGGGTACTGAGGCGTCCATCTGCCGACCAGACTTGATGTCCAGAGAGGTATGCTGTCTGCCTGGTGCCAAGATCCAAAATGTTACGGAGAGTTTGCCGAGACTCATCAAGCCCACTGACTATTACCCAATGTTGCTAATCCATGTTGGAACAAATGATACTGCTAGGTATACCTCGGAACGTATCAAAAGTGACTTCATGGCTCTGGGACAGAGGGTGAAGCAGGTAGGTGCACAGGTGGTGTTCTCTTCAATCCTCCCTGTTGAGGGTAAAGGCCAAGGCAGAGAGGCTTGCATCCTGGAGATTAATGCATGGCTGCGAGGATGGTGTCTTCGAGAGCGTTTTGATTTCCTAGACCATGGGATGCTGTTCCAAGGGTTGCAGAGCAGAGATGGCATCCATCTGTCCAAGAAAGGTCAATGCATCTTTGGTAGTAGACTGGCTAATCTACTGAAGAGGGCTTTAAACTAGATTCGTTGGGGATGGGTGAAGAAAGCCCCCAGGTAAGTGAAAGCCCCCAGGTAAGTGATACATTAAATACCTTTATGGAAATGGGTAACAGGGGTAACATATGGAAAGCAGTGTGTATTGATGCCCGTAGCATGGGAAATAAGATCTCTGAAGTTGAAGCTTTGGTGGGAGTGGCTGACTTGGATTTAGTGGCAGTTACAGAAACATGGTTCACAGAAAACCATGACTGGGATGTAACTATACCTGGCTATACTTTATTCAGAAAGGACAGGGTAGGAAGAAGGGGGAGGAGGAGTGGCACTATATGTAAAAACTACTATTAAAGCTTTGGAATTACAGAGCTTAAAAGGGAGAGAGGAGGCATTGTGGGTTAAACTAGAAAGAGGGAAAGAGAAATCTATTTGCATTGGTGTGATATACAGACCTCCCTCACAAGAGGAAGAGGTGGACAGAGAGTTAATTGAAGACATACGCAGCATTGCTAGGAAAGGGGAAGTGCTACTGCTAGGAGATTTCAATATGCCAGATGTTGATTGGCACATTCCTGCTGCAGTATCATCTAGGAGTAAGGAGATCCTGGATTCTCTACAGGGAGAACTATTCAGGCAATTGGTAGCAGACCCCACACGTGAAGGGGCCATACTGGACTTGGTGCTTACCAATGGAGAAAGTGTTTCTGATGTTGTAGTGGGAGATCATTTTGCATCCAGTGATCACCAGATGGTGTGGTTCAGTATTAGGACTAGGGCTGTTAGAATCCATTCCAGGGTGAAGATCTTAGACTTTAGGAAGACTAACTTTGCAAAGATGGGCCAATACCTCAGGGAGTCGTTAGTGGGATGGGAACAGCTGGGGGATGTAGAAAAACAGTGGGCAAAACTGAAAGGGGGTATTTTAAAGGCAACCAACCTTTTTGTTAAAAAGGTAAATAAAGGCAAAAGGAACAGGAGACCGCTATGGTTTTCGAAGGAAGTAGCTGAAAAAGTGAAGAAAAAGAGGGAGGCCTTCATGAAATACAAGAGATCACAGAGAGAGGAAGACAGGCATCTGTATTTGGAAAAACTTAGAGAAGCTAGCAAAGTAGTCAAGAAGGCAAAGATTCAAAAGGAGGAGGAAATAGCCAATGCAATAAAATGGGGGATAAGACATTTTTCAGATATATTAGTGAGAAGAGGAAGGACAAAAGTGGTATTGTCAGACTCAAGGGTGCAGGGGGGGAATATGTAGAAGCTGATAAGGATAAAGCGGAATTGCTTAACAAATATTTTTGTTCTGTGTTCACAGATGAAGAACCAGGAGCAGGACCTCAGAAAACACCCACAAATAAGAACAGAAGCGAGGGACATCTTGAACAATTTTCAGAAGACTGTGTTCGTGAGAAACTAGCTCAACTTAAAGTAGACAAAGCGATGGGACCGGATGGGATACACCCTAGAATACTGAGGGAACTTGGGGACGTTCTAGCAACTCCACTGACTGACCTTTTCAATGCCTCGTTGGAGTCGGGAGTGGTGCCAAAGGACTGGAGAGAGGCTCATGTGGTGCCTTTACACAAAAGCGGTAGTAAGGATGTGGTTGAAAACTACAGGCCGGTTAGTTTAACTTCAGTGGTGAGTAAATTAATGGAAACGCTGTTGAAAGAGAAAATAGTGATGTTTCTGGAGTCCAGCGGATTACAGGATCCGAGGCAGCATGGATTCACCAGAGGCAGGTCTTGTCAGACAAATCTGATTGATTTCTTTGACTGGGTGACCAGGGAGTTGGACCGCGGGAGAGCTCTAGATGTGGTGTATTTAGATTTCAGTAAAGCCTTTGACACTGTTCCTCACAGGCGACTTATAAACAAACTGAGCACCCTAGGGATGGACCCTAAAGTTACTGCTTGGGTTAGAAATTGGGTGGGTGGGAGGCGACAAAGAGTACAAGTAAATGGAGCTCACTCTGAGGAGAAGGATGTTACCAGTGGTGTGCCCCAGGGATCTGTCCTTGGTCCGATTCTTTTTAACATCTTTGTTAGTGATATAGCGGAAGGGCTGTCGGGTAAGGTTTGCCTCTTTGCGGATGATACCAAAATCTGCAATAGAGTAGACACCCAGGAAGGTGTAGATAACATGAGGAGGGATCTAGCTAAGCTTGAAGAATGGTCTAGAATTTGGCAACTGGGATTTAATGTTAAAAAATGTAAGGTCATGCATTTGGGCTGCAGCAATCCAAGGGAGCAATACAGTATAGGAGGTGAAGTACTTTTGTCCACTAAAGAAGAGCGGGACCTAGGCGTAGTTGTGTCCGATGATCTTAAAGTAGCTAAACAGGTAGAAAAGGCGACGGCAAAAGCTAGAAGGATGCTTGGGTGCATACGGAGAGGAATGGCTAGCAGAAAAAAGGAGGTGATAATGCCTCTGTATAAGTCTTTGGTGCGACCTCATTTGGAGTATGGTGTGCAATTCTGGAGACCGCACCTTCAAAAGGATGTGAACAGGATGGAGTCGGTGCAGAGGGTTGCTACTAAGATGATCAGTGGTCTTCATTATAAAGCATATGAGGACAGACTTAAGGATCTTAATATGTACACCTTAGAGGAAAGGTGGGATAGAGGTGATATGATTGAGATGTTTAAATACCTCCGTGGCATAAATGTTCAGGGAGAGAGCCTCTTTCAATGGAAAGCAAGTTCTGCGACGAGGGGACATGGGATGAGGGTGAAGGGAGATAGATTCAGGAGTGATATGCGGAAATATTTCTTTACGGAAAGAGTAGTGGATCCGTGGAATAGTCTCCCAGTGGAGGTGGTAGAGATGAGGACAGTAACTGAATTCAAAAAAGCATGGGACCAACACAGAGGATCTCTAAAGGTAAAAAGTGGACTGTTGTAGTTGTTGTTATGGAAGGACAGACTAGATAGGCCGTGTGGTCTTTTTCTGTCATCATGTTTCTATGTTTCTATTACTGGAGTATCTCCTTCATTTATCTAATGCAGGACTTAAGACTAACTCAGTAAGAGTCCATTTAAGTGCTATTTCAGCTTCTTTAAAGCCTTTAAATGGACAACCTATATCCTCTCACAGCGAGATTAATGAGGGGCCTTCTTCTAACTAAGCCTCCCATTAGGCCACCTCCAGTGGCGTGGGACCTGAATCTGGTTCTTGGGCAGCTCATGAAGCCGCCTTTTGAACCTCTAGCTACTACCTCCTTGAAATTCCTTTCCTGGAAAGTTATCTTTCTCATTACAGTCACATCAGCACGTCGCATCAGTGAATTGCAAGCATTAGTTGCTGATCCTCCTTACACGAGGTTCCATCATGATAAGGTAGTCCTTAGGACTCATCCACACTTTATGCCAAAGGTGGTCTCACCTTTTCATTTAAACCAGGCGGTTTACCTGCCTGTATTTTTCCAAGGCTTCATGCTTCAGATGCAGAAAGGAATCTTCATACTTTGGACTGTAAAAAAGCATTTGCATTTTACTTACAGAGGACACAGCAACATAGAAAGTCCTTCCAACTCTTTGTTGCTTTCGATCCTTCTCATTTGGGACTTCCAGTCTCCAAGAGAATATTGTACAACTGGATTGCACAGTGTATTTCTTTTGCCTATCAGAGTAAGAACCTTTCTCTGGAAGGCCATGTCACAGCTCACAATGTGAGAGCCATGGCAGCCTCAATGGCTCATCTACACTCTGTTTCTATTGACGACATCTGTCGAGCAGCTACTTGGGCCTCAGTTCATACCTTCACAGCCCATTACTGCTTAGACAAGGACTCCCGCCGGGATGCCTTGTTTGGTCAGGCTGTTCTACAGCACCTGTTCCATACTTAATCAACTCCTACCCACCTTTCCTGGTAGGATGCCAGAGATCCATGGGGGGAAGTGGAGTCCTTTTCACAGGGGCACACAACTTCTGGGGTCTCTCCCTGGCATCTGTAGCTAGGGAGTCCCCATATGTGAAGATTACATTCCTGCTTGTTCCTGGAGATAGCATAGTTACCTGTAACAGGTGATCTCCGGGAACAGCAGGAATTTAGTCTTCACAACCCACCCACCTCCCCTAGGAGTTGTATCTCTCTTTTCTTTTCTTTCCCTCTCTCTCTTTGTCTCAGCTTTAAAACTCAACTGGAGAGAGGCAGTTGGGAAAGGCGGGAAGGCAGCACGCAGGCGCTGTGGGATGCTCCAAAAGCTTTCTAATTGGACGCTGGGGAGCGTTCCCACACGGGCTCCGTCGGTACCGACGATACCCATATGTGAAGACTAAATTCCTGCTGTTACCGGAGATCACCTGTTACAGGTGAGTAACTATGCTTCTCTTGAATCTAGAAGATCATCCTCTTCTTGCTCTCTTTTTTTTTTTTGCATTTCTTCTACACCTACCCTCTAGCAATTTCAAGACGTCAAAGTGTTGCCTTTTTAATACTTTCTTTTGCAGCAAATATGATACGCCTTCCCATATAATTCAATAATGCTGTTGTGACTCACTGGAGGACGCTAAAGCTTGCTTGAGGCTCATCACCTATTGATAAGAAAGAACTGGAGAAGGAAGAACAATACTGCTTTGACCTCAGGTTCTTTCCATTCCCTCTCTTGTGCAACTTATCTACTCCTTATCCACATTCACATGCTTAGCGGAGTGATGACTGGTGGCACTTGTATGGCTTTGGATGTTGTCAGGCATGTCATTAAGAGTCGCATCTTGATGACCCCGTGTTGTGATGGAACTGGAACTTTAAGGAGGTCATTTTAGAAACTCTGTTCACAATTTGCATGTCTGAAAACACCCATTCATGGGTGCAAATCACTTCCACATTCCAGGAGCCATTTTAAAAAGGCCCAAATTTACATGTGTCCGGTGCGACTATGTCTGTGTCACTCAAGGGGTGTGGCAGAGGCATGTCTGGAGTGGCATCAAAAAGATCCATGTTTATGTCCAATTTCACAACAGTGCTGGCACGTTTACACCCGCTAGCGGGCATGTCCATAGCTAGAGCTGCTCCTCGGGACAAATAGTGCTTGTTTCAGCCAGCTCTCAACAGTAGGAATGACAGGGGCATTCTCTCTTATCAGCAAGATAATTCTTTCCCCCTCAAAGAAAGATAGGATGTGAGTATCAAGGATTTCTTTTAAAATTCTCCTCCTCATTCACAAAGCCTTCTATGTAGGTCTGCCTTGCTACCTTTCCAGACATCTAATTCCATCCATTCAAACAGATCTACATGATCAGCTGATTTGAACATCAGTCATCTCCCCGCACCTTTTAGAACTTGTTATGATGGGCTCAATATGCTGCTTTTTTCTTTTTGGACCCACACCTTTGAAATTTCTTGCCTGCCTATTTGAGGACTGAATCCTCCTATAATAAATTCAAGAAAAATCTGAAGACCTTATTCCTTGCAAAACCTATGGCAAGGCACTTGAAATGCAAGTGCTAACCGTTCTCCCCTTCCCTTACTCTATCCCCAAGAGAAAGGCTTAACTTTCCCCAGTATTTAAGGTTACCAGATTTTTTGCAGGCAGATCTGGGACACTTATCGAAGTGTGTGTGTATGTTGGGGGGGAGAGTGTGGAGGAAGGGACAATTTAGTTCTAGGTTTGAGCAACAACATATGGAGGAAGGAATAGAAGTCATTACCCTGCCCCCCATCTGTCCCATTACAGCAACAGTTTCACTTCCAAGCAGACAAATTAACTGAGAAATACAAACAGTGATGGATTTTCCCTGCAAAATATAATAGGAGAGATATTCAAAATCATTTAGGTGTTTTGCAGACCTGCAGGACACATAATTGGTGCTCAGCGGGACATTCTGTGGAACTAATGGAGTTAGCTAGCTAGCATCAGGGCATTCCGAGGGCGGATTGGAGGTGGTACCTGGTGATAACTGACTAGTAGTGCTATTCTTCTCTGGGAACAAGTAGGAAGTCAGTCCTCACATATGGGTGACGTCGGTGCCGACGGAGCCTGTGCGGAAGTATCTCCCCAGCTTTTAAAGAAAGCCTTTGGGAGATGCACCACATATACATGGTCCCCTTCCAGCCCAAGGGTGCCATCTTGCCTCATTCTCCTTTTTTCCGCGGAGCCCTTCAGACGTCTGTCCCTTTTCCCCTGAAAATGTGTCTTAAAATTATCTTTTTTCCCGGTAGGCCACAGGCTCCTCTTCCTTGTCCCGAGCCAGCTTGCCTCAGCATCACTACTTGGGTTCATTTTTTGTTTTTCTTGACCTGTGCTTTGTGCCCTGTTTTGGTTGGTGGGCCTCAGACCCTCGCCAGGATGGCAGGGCCTATTTTTCCCATAGCCTCCAGAGGCTTAAAAAAATATAATCGGTGCAGTAAAATGATGTCCCTCACCGACCTACTTGACTGCTGCCTCCATTGCCTCAGGCCGGTCCATGACAGTTTGGACTGTGACCTCTGCAAGCCCATGTCCGTAAAGGCTATCAAGAGCCGTCAGTTGTAGCAGGAGAAGTTCTTCCATAAATTCGACTTTACGCTGGAATCCCTGGCTACACCACGCTCCAGGGCCTCCTTTGGTACTTGAGTGCCCCGCAATGCCCGGGCCACCTTGGAGTCCCACAGCCATGAGTCCTTCGAGAGGAAATCCCCAGAGTGGAATGCAAGAAGAGCTCCAAAACCTCAAAGACCACCTCAGAGGTTGGGTCTGGAAAAGCGGGTAAATCCCACACCAGGCCCCGCAGTCCCCAGCATGAGTCCAAAGGGTCAGAGCAGGAGCTGCCTCACAAACTGCTCCAGAAGTAGTCATCAGCATCAGGCAACCAGCTTCAGATTCCCCCCTCAACAGAACTGATGCCGGCCTGAAAACATCGGTGCCCGCGTCGAGAGCTGCAGAGCCAACTGGCATGGAGACCAGTATGGCAGCTTTGGAGCGCAGTATCACTGCCCTTCTAGCCCAGCAGTAGGTGCTGATGTCCAGTTCTTATGGTTATCCGCCTCAGTGATTGGGCCCTCAACATCAAGGGTTTCCCCAGACATCGACCAATCCTTGAGTGCCACTGGCCTCGAGAGAGCCCTCAGCACTGGACAAGATCCTTATCCTGTTCCTTGGGACACCAGACGTTTTGGCAAACACATGTGGCTCAGACCACAGGTCTTCCAGAGGTCGCGGGCCTTCAGGCTCGGGCCTCGATTGCGGGAGTTGTGAAGCTTTGTATTCATCCTCTGACTTTGAGTCAGACTGGGAGACCGAGAACGAGGAGTCACTAGACACACAGCAACACCGAGATGTGCCCTCGGACCTGTCTCCACTGGTGTCCTGGCGCCGCTTCCCACCCAAAGACGTTGCCATCCTCGTCTTTGTGCAGGACATGACAAAGGCACTCATGTTTGAGACCGAGGTGAAGAAGGACCCCTGCACATAGGAACTTGAGATCCTCCAGTATGAGGCCAATGTCTTGACTCCATGTACCGAGTCCGCCGAAGCCCAGGGTTCCAAAAAAACCCAGCTCCCTTATTACTCTATGGTCTTCGATTAGTCGGTCATGTGGCGACTCAAGAGCTAAAAGACTCATTCCTCAGTGCTCCCAGAAAGGGAAACCCGGACCCTGGATGTCCTCAGCCGAAAATGCTTCCAGGGCTCGATCCTGGCTTGCCAATCCTACCAGTTGTATGGCGGTATATACCTCAAGGAACTGGCAAGGGATCTTGCTGGTTTCTCTGCAGGCCTTAATGGGGAACCCCTCCAGCAGTTCAAGTCATTGGCCTCGGCAGTCAAGTAGTGCTCGAAGTTCCTGTCTCAAGCAGCATACAATGGCTTCAGTCCTCAGCCAGAGTAGCTGCCATGGGCATTGGGGCCCGCATCAGGCGTGGCTGCAATCATCTGACTTTGAGCAATGGGTCCAGGACAAACTCATTGATGTCCTTTGCAGCGGAGAGAATCTCTTTGGGAAACCCATGGCAGACAAGGCTGCAGAGATAGAGACTGAGTTCTTGATCAGGATCAGACTCTCTAAGAAGACCTCGGTGCATCTCTGTAAGAAAGCCCCAGGGAAGAAGCCTTTCTTCCCATGGAAAAAGGGTTTTTTGGGTAATGCCTCACAGTACCAAGCCTTCTCTGCCCCACAGCAAGGACAACACCACAAGGGGCAAGGGCACGGTCCTCACAAGCAGAAGATTTCTAAGGCCCAGGTACTGGCCCCAGCCGAGCCAGGAGGGAGTTTTTGACTCCTTGGGTATGGCCTTCTCTTCCCCAGGAGGCCCTCAGCAGCCCACAGGGGAACGTCTGGCCCTGTTTGCCCACAGGTGGTCTTCATCACCACTAATTCCTGGGTGCTGCAGGTAATCAAAAAGGGTTACCTCCTCTACCTGCAACAGGCACCAGCTTTTTCTTCCCAGGAGAACCCGTAAGGCCTCTCCTTTACCAGACTGCTCCTCACTGAACTTGCAGGCCTCCTGGAGGACAAGGTAGTGGAACCAGTGCCCAAACATCTCTGAAGCAAGGGCTTCTACTCCAGATATTTCCTCATCCCCAAAGGAACAGGGGCCTCAGGCCCATCTTGGACCTACAGGACTTGAACAGATTTCTGATGAGGGAGAAGTTGAAGATGCTCTCCCTTGGAACACTGCTGCCAAACCTCCAGCGGGGAGATGGCTATGCTCCTTAGACCTGAAAGATGCTTATATACACATCCTAATGCATCCCAGCCACCAAAAACACCTCCAGTTTATGGTGGGAGGAGGTCACTACCAATATAGGGTGCTACCCTTTGGACTGGCCTCATCACCAAAAGTCTTCACCAAGTGCCTAGCTGTGGTCGCAGCTCACCTTTGTCTCCAAGGGGCCTTCACCTTTCCCTACCTGGATGACTGGCTAATAAGTGGAGTCACAGTTGCGGAGGTGTGCACCACACTGCCAAGTGCATCACTCTCATCCTGCAGTATCTAGGGTTCATCATCAACTACCCCAAGTCCCACCTCTCTCCAGCTCAGTGCTGGAGTTCATAGGGGCATGGCTAGATACCCTCCGGCCAAGGCCTTCCTCCCTATGGAGAGGGCAGAACGCCTCAGGGTGCTAACCACAGAAGTGCAGCACCTGTTGGTGCCTGCTCACCTCCTCCTCTGCCTGCTGGGCTACATGGCCTCCACGGTCCACGTGACCCCATACACCTGCCTACACATGAGGCCACGGGCAGGCTCCGATACAGGATAAGAGTGACCCATCAGCTGATGGATTCCCTCCTCTGGTAGCAGATTCCCCACCTTCAGGCTAGGCCATCCCCCAGAAGGTCCATACCACAGACGCCTCCCTGCTGGGATGGGGAGCTCATTGCGAGGACCTCTGTAAGCAAGGCAGTTGGTCTCAGATGGACTACCATTTACAGATCAACCTTCTGGAGTTTCAGGTGGTATTTTTGGTTCTCCGCACCTTCCACCACCGGTTG
This sequence comes from Ichthyophis bannanicus, assembly GCA_033557465.1. Lineage (NCBI taxonomy): Eukaryota > Metazoa > Chordata > Amphibia > Gymnophiona > Ichthyophiidae > Ichthyophis > Ichthyophis bannanicus. The sequence goes on from CM066037.1 coordinate 130,704,446, forward strand.
TGGCACCAGTCAGTGCTGGTCCAGACAGATAACCAAGTCACAGTGTTCCATGTCAACAAGCAAGGCAGCACGGGGTGGTACTCCTGCTGCCAGAAGACAGTAGACCTCTGCTCATATGCGACATGCAATGGGATGCTCCTGCGGGTGGTCTACCTCCCTGGCCAGGGCAGTGCCCTGGTGAACAGGCTGAGCAGAGTCCTCCAGCTGCACAAGTGGCACCTGGACCCCAGAGTGGCCTCCTGGCTGGCTGCCCCGTAGAGGACCTGTTCACCAGCCAGGACAACGCGCAGTTGCCCTGCTTCTTCTCCCACCAACTGCACCCGCCCCAGGTTGTGGCAGATGCATTCCTCATTCCGTGGATGGAAGGCCTTCTTTGCATCTTCCTGCTGACATCGCTAGTTGCCAAGACCCTCCTCAAGGTCCAGCACGACAAGGCATCACTGATACTGATTGCCCCCTGGTGGCCCAGGCAACCCTGGTTCCCACAGCTTCTCTACCTCATAGCGACATCTCCAATTCCCCTGGGCCATGCCTCAGGACTACTTTCACAGGAGGAGGGCTCTCTCCTGCACCCCAACCTGGAGTCCCTGTCGCTCATGGTTTGGCTGCTGAAAGGGTAGCTCTAGCTCCCTTCACCCTCCCACGAGATGTGGAGGAGGTCCTTCTGGCCTCCCATAAAACCTCCTGGAGAAAGGTGTACGCCTTTAAGTGGCGTCGTTTTTCAGTGTGGTGTGCCAGGAGGTGGGTGAACCCATTCTCCTGCTCAGGGTAACTGGTACTCCAGTACCTATTCCACCTGTCCCAGGTAGGACTGAAGTCCATTTCAGCCAGAGTGCACCTGAGTGCCATTGTGGCGCACCACCATTCCGTCGAGGGCAAGCCTCTCTCAGCTCAGCCCCTTGTTTCCTGTTTCCTGTGGGACCTCATGTTGTCCAAGCCCCCTACCCGCCCTCCAATGGCGGAGTGGGATCTCAATGTGGTGCTTTCACAGCTCACTAAGCCGCCATTTGAGCCCCTGGTTACTTGCCACTTGCAGTACCTCTCCTGGAAGGTCGTCTTCCTTGTGGCACTTACGTCGGCTTGCAGGGTCAGCGAGCTCCAGACTCTGATAGCAGAGCCGCCCTACACGAGGTTCTACAAGAACACGCCCCATGTTTCTGCCAAAGGTGGTGTCCCTCTTCCACCTCAATCAGGAGGTGGTGCTCCCCACCTTCTTCCCAAGACCTCTCACCGGCAAGGTGGAGACCATGCTCCATACTCTGGATTGTAAGAGGGCTCTGTCCTATCTGCAACGGACTCAGAGTCACCGTAAAGTGCCTCAACGTTTCTTCTCCTATGACCCCAGTCGACTGGGGCTTCCAGAGACCAAGCAAATCTGTTCACTTGGGTGGCGGACTGCATTGCCCTTGCCTATGAGTAGGCTGGGATCACTGGACCACCAGGTCACAGCGCACTGTGTCAGAGCCATGGCTGCCTCTGTGGCAAATCTGTGTTTCATACTTGTGACGGAAATTTACCGGGCCACCACCTGGTCTTCAGTCTATCCTTTGCAGCTCACAACTGCCTGGAGAGGGAATCCTGACAGGACAGCATCTTTGGCCAGGTTGTACTCCGTAGTCTCTTTGGGGTGTAGGCAACTCCTGCCCTTCGACCATTCTGTGTTCAGGCTACCGGAATGCTGGTTCCCCGCCGGACACTTGGGTCTTGCGAGAGTCTCCTAGTTGGAACTCAACTGCTACAGCTCACAGCTTGCCTTCTTTGGTCATCTGTGGCTTTTTGTACAGGTTCTCGTAGCGTGTAGCTGGGGAGTCCCATATGTGAGGACTGACTTCCTACTTGTTCCCGGAGAAAGCATAGTTACTCACCTGTAATTGTAATGTGCATTGGGACAGCAGGAATCAATCCTCACAACCCTCCCTTCTCCCCTTCGAATTGCTTCTTTACCATATTTTAATTTTGCTGTCTTAGCTATGTCATTAGACTGAAGCAAGATGGCACCCTTGGGCAGGAAGAGGACCACCCATGCGTGGTGCATCTCCCAAAGGCTTTCTTTGAAAACTGGGAGATGCTTCCGCGTGGGCTCTGTTGGCGCCGGTGTCACCCATATGTGAGGACTGATTCCTGCAGTCCATGGAGAACACCTGTTACAGGTAGTGGCGGAAATTAGGCACCTGAAAGGCTCTTCTAACTCTCGCTGCTTTTGCTAACCGGCCAGTGGCTGAATATCGCCACTTGCTGGTTAGCTAATGCTCTATCTGGCCAACTTGGATATTCAGTACCAATGGCCAACCCTCTATCCCGTTGCAGGAATTGGGGACAGGAGGCTGCCAAACAGGTAGGAGTGAGGGACACGGTTCTAAAATCGGGGACAATTCCCAAAAATCTGGGATATCTGGTAATCTTCCCATATTAGTTTTCCTTGGTCATCTCCCTGCCCTTTCTCTTTTCCTGACCGCCTCCCTATTTGTCATCTTTTAATGCCTTTACATCTTCCCCTCTTTAGTTTGATGTTCTCCCTGCTTATTTTATGGTTAACCATTCTGATACATTTTTTTTAATGAAGGGCGGTATATCAAGTAATAAACTAAACTAAGCTAAACTAGTAACACATGTTAAAATGTTATTCATATGGCTCTGGAAAAGAGCAAACGTATACCCAGGCTAAGAAATCTCTTGTGTATGATTTCTGCTTCATCTCTTTCACTCTTTTATAACTAGACAAGAAGCCTGAAATCCCATTAAACCCTGTACCATATGAAAATAAGGCAAAATGAAAAATGTATCTGCTATTATGCTCTTGTAAGAGCTGCTTTCATTATTGCGTAATAATAGTTAATACTTATTTTTATAGTGCTATTGAATATAACCACTAGGCCACTCCTCCACTATGGAGTGGAGGAGTGGCCTAGTGGTTGGGGCAAGGTACTTCAGGCCGGAAGGTCGGGGGTTCAAATCCCACTAGAGGACAGCAACCTTGGGCCGGAAGGACTGGGGTTTCTAGTCCCACAGGTGCTCCTTGTGGTCTTGGGGCAAGCCACTTAACCCTCCATAGCCCATGTTCCCTGTAAAATAGTTATCTCCAAGTTATAATGCCCTGTTCAATGTAATTTCAGTTTGTTCAATGTAAACTGCACTGATGCAGAATAGCACAGTATATAAGAAAATGTAAATAAATAAATAAGCAGCACTGTATAGTGGTAATAAGTATTCAAATACAATAGGCCCTGCCTGAAGAGCTTACAGTCTAAGTGGGTACATGAGGCAATGGGAGACAAAGTGACTTGCTGAAAAATCACAGAAAGTGGCAGTGGCAAAAGCAGGCATTGCACCCTGGCTACCCTGGTTCTCAGCCTCTTGCTCTAAGGATTCGGCCACTTCCTGGCAAGTCAGTCTTACTGGAACTGTCTGAACTATTTCTCACTGTAATTAAATGGATACATTATCCATTTAAAGTTACTACTGATGTTTATGCAGAATTGGCATTTATGTTATTTGTTTAAAGTTAGGGCCTCATATTTAGCAATCCAACTAAAATGGAACAGCTGGCTGAAAATTCATTTAAAAATATCTGCAGATCTTCAAGCAGTGGCCACACCAATGAATAGATCCAAGGCGGAAATTTGGGAGAGGCCCCAAACCCTGCCAGCAGGTTATGCTTCCTTCAGCTTTGTACAGGCTTCAGGACATTTACCCTGACTGCATCCCCCTGAGAGATTTATTTAGATACTGCTTTTTTACCAAAGTGGTGTACATTCAGGTACTGCATATATATTTTCCTTTGTCCTGAAGGGCTCACAGTCTATATTTTTGTACCTGAGTCAATGGAGATTTAAGTGGCTTGCCCAAGACCACAAGGAGCACCTGTAGGACCCAAGGTTGCTGTCCTCTAGAGCAGCGTTTTTCAACCACTGTGCCGCGGCACACTAGTGTGCCGTGAGATATTGTCTGGTGTGCCGTGGGAAAAATTCCAATTTCATCCGTAACATGTGGCCTCGGCTCACAAATTAGGGTTGCCAACCGGCCGTTTTTCAGCCGGCCTGGCCGGTTTTTCCATGGCCAGGCCGGCTGCCGGCACAGTTGTAAAACCGGCCATTGAAAAGCCGGTTTTTTGCTCTGGCCGCAAGATCGGGAGCGGCCAGAGCAAAAAACCGGCTTTTGTGCCGAAGTCCGCGGCGCGAACGCGATTGCGATTCCCTATAGCAGTGCAGCCGCTGGTTCTGCTTTGTACAGAGCAGCGGCTGCACTACACTTACATTGAAAAGTAAAGAGAAACTGTGTCAGGAGCCCTCCGATCATGCAGAGCCCGAGGAAGTGATGTCATGGGGGCAGGCTCCTCACAGGCTGTCTTTCCTTTTCAAATTAACTTTAGCTGCAATAAAGTTAATTTGAAAAGGAAAGACAGCCTGTGAGGAGCCCGCCCCCATGACATCACTTCCTCGGGCTCTGCGATGACCGGAGGGCTCCTGACACAGTTTCTCTTTACTTTTCAATGTAAGTGTAGTGCAGCCGCTGCTCTGTACAAAGCAGAAGCAGCGGCTTGGGCAGAGGGGGGGTGTGTGTGTGTGTGTGAGTGAACCAGCAAGGGGGGGGGGGAGTGTGAGTGAACCAGCAAGGGGGGGGGGAGTGTGAGTGAACCAGCAGTGGAGGGGGGGGTGGTGTGAGTGAACCAGCAAGGGGGGGGGGGCGATGGTGTGATTGAACCAGCCGGGGGGGGGGGGTGAGGGAGTGAGTGACCCAGCAGGAGGGGTGAGTAAGTGACAGGGGGGTGGGTGAGTGAACCAGCAGTGGAGGGGGGGGGGGGGGTGGTGGTGTGAGTGAACCAGCAGGGGAGGGGGGTTGGTGTGAACCAGCAGGGGAGGGGGGTTGGTGTGAGTGTTTGATTCCTATTCAAGAGAATTACTTTATATATAGTCAATATAGGCACAGAGGTAAATTTTTTTAACATTTTCTAATGGTGGTGTGCCTCGTGATTTTTTTCATGAAAAAAGTGTGCCTTTGCACAAAAGAGGTTGAAAAACACTGCTCTAGAGGGATTTGAACCCCTGGCCCTCCAGCCTGAGGTAATTTGCCCCAACCACTAAGCCATTCCTTCCTCAGAGATAGTCAAAGGGACCTGTCTGGGTAAACTCAGGAGTTAGCCAAAGGAGTCTCCCATTCTTTTAAACCTGCTAGCAGCCAATGTTTAAACTGTGGCTGGCCAAAACTTATTATGCTTATAAAATAAGGAAGAGCCATGGGCAATCCAGTGTCAGGGTTTCAAGTAATATTCAGCTAATTATATCCAGCTATCTTGGCAGCAGTTATAGCAGGTCTAAAAATGTTTAGATAAGGTACAGTATTTGTATATCTCTGAATCGAGCTATTCAGCAGCATAGATATATATGGATATCTCTTTGAATATGTGTATAAATATACAGTATATGGATAACTTTTATGGATAGCTTTATGTGGATTTGTCACCATTGAATATTTTCCCCTCAGTGTCTAGCACTGCTGTTCAGCACTAGGCACCTAATTTAAGTCCTAAAATCTAGGACAGAAGTTCCTAATCTTTGTGGTTGCATGGACTCCTTATTAACCTCCAGAAGGTTTAGGGACCCCAAGTTCATCCCTACCACTCTTCCTCCCCTCAGTGCCAAGCATGTTCTCACTAGCCCCTGTATCTCCCTTCCCCTTCCTGTCTCCACCAGTCTCTCTCTCATTCCCCCTACCTAGTCACCCCCTAGTCTCAGTCTCTTTCTCTCTCCCTCCCCCCAACCAGTTTCCAGTCACTCTCTCTTCCCCTAACCAATCCCTCCCCCCCCCAGCCTCTTTCTCTTTTTCATTTTTTTATGTATCCTGCCGACCCTCTGTAGTGGTCTCATGGAACCCTAGGAGTCCACAGACCCCATGTTGTAAACCACTGATAGGAAGATGCATTGTGGGCCTATATTTAGGTGTTTAAATTTTGCATTCCTAAACTTTTTCAGCTGAAAACATAGATCCCAAAATTTGAAAAGCTTCTTAAACGTGGACACTGAGCGTTTTGAAGGCAATTTTCGAAAATATTATTCACAAGTAAATGGAAGATTATCCACGGAAAAGGGCCCTTTGAAAATCGCCTCTCCCCTCCTTAGGGAAAGCTGCATGTACTGTACACATTGCAAGTTGTTTTCCTGTACAGAAAGAGGTGGAGCTGTCAGTGGGTGAGGGGCTGGGATGGGCTAGCAACAGTAACATAGTAAATGACAGCAGATAAAGACAAGTATGGTCCATCTAGTCTGCCCAGTAAGATGGCAAGAAGTGCAGGAATTTCACTTTGAAATCCATATGCCTCCTTTTTGCATATTTACCTCACATACTTTGCACAGGTAACGTATGCAAGGTAAGAGATCCCCACGAGTAATTTCACTTTCAAATCAGCTAGCAAACCCACCGGTGTACAAAAGCCTGCAAGCACCCAGGGAGATCAAAATGACCCTCTCTATTCAACCCATAGGTCTTGTTATTCATAAAAAATTACAGTGAGTAGTAGTTCAAATATAGATTTACATTTAGATGGAATTGCCTGCCAATTACAATAATAAAAGCAGATCGTGCAAGGGCATAATAGCAGCTACATTTTAGGCTTTACCTTATTCCTGTACGGTGCACAGTTTAATGGCGTTTTAGGTTTCTTGTCCAGCTGTGAGAGAGAGAAATGAAGCAAAAAAATATGCAGGAGATCTGTTAGTCTGGATATATTTTTGCTTTTTCCAGAACTCCTATGAATAGCATTTTCCAGTAGTTTTGCTTATGAGGCTGCCAAATCTTATAAGAACTACATCAAAATACCTTCATCCAAAATGTTATTATGGGTAATCAGATAAGATACTTTATAAGCCACCAAATGCTTTTTTTTAAACCATTCAGGGTACACCACAATACAGCTGATTACCCTCTGAGGAAGTTGGGTGTGCAGCACAGCGTGCAGATAAGTGTTCTTGGTTTTGAGTTGCAAGTATGTCCAGAGCTGTATTTACAGAGGATATGAGTAATTGAACACATAAATATAAATGATATACAATGATGATCATCAGCAAAGAAATTATACATTAGATTCATTAAAAATAATTTTCTTTATTTAATGAAAACTACTTAAGAAAGATTGTTCTGTATTATTGAAGGAGTTTTTTGGATCCGTGATATGAGGAGCATAGACTATGGGCTAAGTATCCAACACAGGGAGCAGACCGGAGACTCCTCCCGCTCCCTGCACCGAAGGCCAATCAGGCCAAATTACCGGGACATTTAAACAACAGTGCTGAGAGGCGCGCCCGCACCTGAGGGCTGCACTAGAGGGCCCTTAGGCATGGCCCTTGTGTGGGGCACTTGAGAACTCATATCTACAAACCGCCTCGAATAACTGAGTTCATAGCCATCACATCTCCCTCAACATTGGAACCACCAATTAAATCTGATTGATGGTACCGGAGTGTATCCCCGCCGATCAATCCTGTTTATCTCCACGGCAGCACAACTAGCAATCTGCCATCCTAAAGACACCAAAAAAAACGTGAGTAACACAGGAGACTGCCTGGCACAATTCTCCTCGCTTCAAGAATACTCCTCTAGCTTCCTCCTTGACAATATTAGACATTTCATGATTCTGATTTAGATCAACATCAGTCTAATTACTTTAAGCTTCACTGAGTTTTATATCCACTCTAACCATCTGGATATCTTGTTTAGCCTTGTACTCTTCTTCAAAAAACAGATTCCCACCATGGAAAACATGATGAAGATTGCCATTATTTTATTAATACTGTCTCTAACCTTAACAAACCAAATCTACTCACTCAAAATTCACACGCACCCAATCCCAATAATTCCCTACCTACCCTGATTCAGAGAAATCACCACCATTCATAGATACCATAAACACCTCTCACACGAAACAACAGATCATCCACATAATAACCTGCAACCAACTTATAGACAATGGATGCTTCAACTCATCCAGCTCTGCTTCCCTAAAATGGTATCTCCTAAATGCAAGATCCCTGAAGAACAAGATCCCAATAATAACTGATCTCATTCATAGCTCCAAACTAGATGTCCTCTGTATCACAGAAACTTGACTCCATGATACAGACACTGTACTCCTCAACCAAATCAAAGCACCAAGCTATAACATCTTCCACTGTCCGAGACACAATAAAAAAAGAGGTGGAATGATTATCCTATGGAAAACATTAGGTGCCCAATACACATCAATTACAAGCATAGATAGCATTGATCTTCTAGCGATAGAAACCAAGCATCTAGCAATCACATTACTATACAGATCCCCGTCATCAGATACCACTTCATTAGACAACATCCTAGCCTTAACCTGCTCAGACACCCCACCTGGTAAAGACCACATTACACTAGGTGATTTCAACTTATCCTCCATCTATACCTTTCCTCCAAGCTATGGATGACTTAGGGTACCAGCAAATAATTAATATTCCTAACCACATAAGAGGAAACATGTTGGATTTGATCTTCACCCCAAAAGAATGGGCAAGTAGCAACCAAATATCTCCAATTATTACTCAACCAGTGCCAAGGTCAGATCACTACTTAATACAATTCAGTACTACAACAAGCATTAACATAACAGAAACCACATACCAGACATCAGTTTTATCATCGCTTCAAGAATATGATAAAGAGACATTCTTGAATGACACCATCCCAGCTCTAACCAACGATAGTGACAACCTGAATGCACTTCTGACAAACTGGAATAACTTCTGTTATGGGTTTGGCTTTTTCAATGTAGTAGTTTGCCAAGTTTTTGGACGTTTATTCCGCTGTTTTGGGAGTCACCTGTGTTTGGTTTTTTTTATTAGGTCTTGGACTATGAGGAATAATTCTCTCGGCCGATTAAGTGTTTCATCAGTGTTTTTGAATAGTATTCTTTTTTTAGATCATTTATATGCTGTCGGTATTAGTTTAGAGTTTTCATGTATGTCTTTGAATCTGAATCGGATCTTGTTATTCTCCATTTCCTCTCTGCTTTCCGCAAAGTTCTCTTTAGTGCTCTGAGAGACTGGGAGTACAATGGTTGAGAGATCTTGTGATTTTTGGGAGCATTTCTGTGCGGGAGGGCTGAAGCAGACAGTAGTGTGATTGTCTAATAACTAACAATGAATCGACTAATACTGCAACATGGAACTCTTTCTCCTTCCCCAACAAGGATCAGATAGACCAATATATTAAGTCTATCAATACAACAACCTCACGACTTGACCCATGTCCAGTCACATGGATTAAATTAACCACAACAGAGCTAACACCCTATATTCAGAACATTGTCAATCTATCACTATGACAAGATGTAATGCCAAAGCTACTAAAAGAAGCCTCCATCCACCCAATCTTAAAAAATCACTCACTGGACAGGAACTGCCCCAGTTCATACAAACCAATATCAAGTTTGCCATTCTTATTCAATGTAATAGAAAAATCTGTACAGAACTTGGACACAAATACACCACTTGATCCACACCAATATGGTTTCCGTGCTAACCATGGAGTTAAGACCCTCCTAATATCCCTCCTAAACAATATCATTTGAGGAATGGAAAACATAAAACAAAAATACATTCTCATATTTCTCGACATAAAAGCCACCTTCGATTCTATAAATCATGAAATTCTAATCAACCATCTAAAACATTTCAAGTTAGGTGGCACCAATTCATTGGTTTAAGTCCTACCTAACTGACCGCACTCAACAAGTCATACTCAATAATACCCTTTCCAAACACTTCCACCTTATCCAGGGGTCCCACGAGGCTCTGCATAATCTGCATTACTATTCAACATCTATATTCAACCAATCTGTGATGTAATCCATAAACACAATGTGGATTACAGAATCTATGCAGCCATCATGTTGTTCACAGCATTTGATGCACTAAATCCAGACTATGGAAAAATAACAAACTGCTTCAAAGATGTCTCACAATGGCACAACTCTGTGAACCTGTCAATCTAAACCCCCCCCCCCCAGAAGTCCTAATAATCTCAGAAACAAATAATTTTCACCACCCCCACAACGTCAAATTAATGGTTCCTCCCTCGAAATCAAAAAAAGAAATAAAATATCTTGGCATTCTACTAGATCAGAACCTCAACCTGACAAAACATATCAGCATGTTAACACGAACAATATATAACAAGGTACGGATGATACAAAACTTAAGACCCCTACTATCTTCAGAAGACTTCTGCACAATAGCCCAAGCATTTATTGGCCCACACTTTGACTTCAGTAATATTATCCTACAAGGACTACGCAAACAAACCCTGAAACCACTCCCGATGGCGCAGAACACTGTGGCTCTCACTATAATGAAAGTTTCAAGAACTGAGCATATAACGCCAGTCCTATACGTTTACATTGGCTACCTGTTTCACAGAGAATCAAATTCAAGGCAATACTAACTACTTTTAAGGCAATAAACAACATTGCTCCAATATACCTCACCTCCCTAATCCAAGCTCAACAAAAAACAAGAAGTAGAAGGAATAACATGAGGAACCTTCTATCCATCCCGACTGCCTCTAGAATAAACAATTAACGGGGCCTTCTCATTATTCAAGGCCCCCCCCCCCCCCCGTGCTATGGAACTCTCTTCCAAACAGCCTACATGAAATAAAGGACTTAACTACATTCAGAAAAAAACTCAAAACACTATTATTCACCGAATCCTACCAGTCCATAATGGATAAACCAGACCCAATCTAATGGACATTCAACTATTCTTACAACCCTACCATACCCCTCATTCACATAGGCCACCTTGATGTAAATTATCATGCTACATATCAGTTTCTACAGTTATACTTCAGACCTGTAAATAGTTGACCACTTTTGTTTCATCCTAACGACCAAGTATGTTTTAGTTTAAGTTAAAATTGTTCATTGGTTTCACTATTCTGTTCCTTGTGGATTGTAAACTGCCCAGGCAGTACACTTTGATCTCTGCAAACCGTCTTGATTATGTGATAAAGCGGTATATAAGACAGAAAAATAAATAAATATGCCCATGACTGATTGCTCATAAGATCTGAGATCCTTTTTCTCCTAGCATCTACATTAGTATATCATCTCGAAGAGTGTTTATGTGAAGAGCTGAGTATGCCCATAACATTTTGGATGAAGGTATTTTGATATAGTTCTTACTTCCACTTCATTCGGAGACTGGGACCTATGTGTGTGCCAAATCTTATAGGCATTGGAATCAATATTTAACTGGCACCAGCATGTAATTTAATGTGTATATTCATTGCCGCTGTACATATAGGGGATCATTTTAGAAGGCCTATTCATGATTTGGAATCTGAAAATGGCCATTCGGATGCCCCAATCACATCCATGTCCCAAGAGTCATTTTAGAATGTCCCGAATTCACACGTGTCTGGTGCAATCATGTTCATTTCACAGGGGACATGGCAGAGGCATGTCCGGGCAGGGCCAGCCAAATGTATCTGCTACACTAGGCAAATCTTCAACTATGTGACCCATAGGGTTCTGCACTACCCCTTTCCTTTGTGGTCCACGGTCCTGTGCCACCCTCCAAGTGGCCCAGAGTCTTATCTCCTCTTCCCTAACCCCATAGTCCAATATCTCCTCTTCCCTACTCACCTCCAAGCATACAGAATCTGCCTTCCTCTTCCCTATCACTTCCCAAGCATCCAGCATCTCCTCTTTCCTTTAGTTTGCTGCTCCCCTTCCTTACCTCTCCTCTACTGTCCAGCATCTCCTCTCCCCTCCCCTCCCCTCTCCTCTGTCGATCCGTTTGTGGCTGCTATCAACAATGCTGTTGCTGCCCCTCCCAGCAGCATTAAATACAACTTAAGGCTACCAGCACAGGACCTCTGAGCACATATGCACACCCTAGACCTGCTCACTTTGAAACAGGAGGTTTAGAGGGGGTGGAGTTTGAGCATGCTCATGCGTTCAGCTAACCTGACCATCTTTTCTAAGTTCAATTACAGAACACTCAATCAAGCCGGGGAGTTCAAAGTTAAGAAAAATAAAAAATATGTTTATAATTACAATTTTATTATTTTTTTAACATGAAAGTAACTTTATTCTTACATTGCTAACAAGAATATAAAATCCTTCCAGTGTTTCCCTTCCTCACTAAACTGCCATGGCCATGATGTTCTGAATGAGCCCTACTTTCTTTTCTTTTTTTTAAATTATTTGCTATTTTTATTTAAAGTAACTTTCACACCTAGTCACAACCAGCAGTAACAACTCAACAAAGTCTCAATTTTTGAACATTTATACAGTTTATGCAATTTTCCCCCTTATGTGACCCCTTAACACCCCTTCCTACCCTCTACCCCCTCATCCCCCACCCCCCTTTCCCATCACTGCGTAAATAGACCAGCATTTTATCCCATTTTTTCTCAAATCTGTCACTTCGTTGTCTACGTAAGGCAGTTAATTTTTCCATCAGATAAATCTGTGGTATTCTCCCCACACAATGTTCTATAGCAGGTGGCACTATCTGTTTCCACTTATAAGCCAACTCACATCGTTCTGCACTGAGACATGCCATGATTTGTCTCCTCTCTTTTCGCAGACCCCCCCCCCCTCCCTCCACCATCCCAACAAAAATATACAGGGATTTATTGCCAGCTCCACCCCCACTATTTGTTGTATCCACTCTTTCGCCTTTACTCAAAAGGGTCGTATCTGAGGGCAGTTCCACCAAATGTGAAAAAAAGGAGCCTTCCCCTCAACAGTTCCTCCAGCATTGATTGGGGACCGAGGGAAACATCCTATTTAGTTCTATCCAGTGTATAATACCACTTCATCAGAATTTTATATCAATTTTCTTTTACCGCTACCAACAGAGGGAGACGACAACCCTGATCCAAAATGGTTTTCCATTGCTGACCATCTATTTCCAGCTCCAGGTCCCCCTCCCACTTCAGTATATAGCGATATTTACCCTCCCAGTCTCCCTTTATGGCCTTGTAGAGGGCTGATATAAGACCCCTGGAACTCTTCTTTCGATACCATATGGTTTCTAATCTTGTGTAGTCCCTACCCAACTGTTCTTTACCCAGTTTTCACCCTAGGTAGTGCCTCACTTATCTGTAATGGAAGTTATCTCCCACTCCCAATCCATACCTCTCCTGTAGCTCCTCAAATGAAACCCACTGCTCCCCATCTACAAATTGATAGAACCATTTTAATCCTAATTGTGCCCATCTCTTATATGGCCTTCCTTCCTGCCCTGGTAAGCAGTCCCATGTTTAACATAGTGCTTGCATAAGTGAGAAATGCATCCCTCCCTCTCCCTCTTCCTCTTCTTTTCCCTGGATTGCAACCCATACCTGCAACACCTGTTTCATGTAAGGGTTCTCTAGTATTTTACTATCTCCAGGAACAAGCAGGAATGTAGTCTTCACATATGGGTATCGTCGGTACTGACGGAGCCTGTGCGGGAACGCTCCCCAGCATCCAATAGGAACGCTTTTGGGAGCATCCCTCAGCACATGCGCGCTGCCTTCCCATCTTTCCAACTGTCCCTCTTCAGCTTTTCGTTTTCCGCGGAGCCAACAGGTAACATACCCTGTCACCGCAGAAAATTTCTTCTTTAAACTTGTTTTTCTTGTGGTTGCGCCTGCCTCCGCTCGATGCCTACCAGTACCGCCGGTTCTCTTTTCTTCTTCTTTAAAAAAAAAAAAATATATATATATATACTTCTGAAGTGTTTCTCTTCAGAAACATTTTCTTTTTGGTGCTAGGCGCCATTTTTGGCATTAGGCCCCATTTTCCTGAAAAATGGAAAAAACAGCTAGTGGTTTTAAAAAATGTACAAATGTGGCGGTACCATTTCCGTCACCGACACCCATGACTGATGTCTGAAATGTTTAGGCCCTGACCATTCTCCATCGGAGTGTTCCTCTTGTATGGGGATGACTAAAAGAGGAAGACAGAACCGGGCTGCAAAGCTCGGTACCCTCTTTTCTTCAGATGCAATGTCCATTGCATCGACGTCTTCCAGAGCCTCATCTTCCTCCCATGGATCTCAGGTAACTAAACATAAGAGTCGGTCCTTAAAGGGTAGATCTCCTTCCAAGCATCGAGAAGACATTGGCATTGCCCTTGAGGAAACTATACTGGCAAGACAGCCCCGGCGCGAGGCTTCAGCCTCCAAAGCACTAATGGGGCTCCAGGATGTTCTCAAGGCCTCGACCTCGGCAGAACTACTGGTGCCATGCTCAGGGGGTTCCGACCGCTTCTACCGGTACCAACACACAGGCATCGGCAGCGTCGATAGACCAGAGATTCCTCGCTATCGAACGCAATCTTGCAGCTCTCCTTACAGCTGCGGTACCGTTGACACCGCTACCGACGGTTCAACGGGCACCAGTACCGACACCGATACCGGTGCCGGTACCAGCATCGGTACCGATATCGGAACCAGCACCGATGGTACCGGCCCTGGTGGGACTTCTGCCCATGCCGACTTTTTCAGGCATTGACAGATCGGTACCGGACTAACTCGGTGCCAACTTCGATCTATACCGATACCGTGCTTTGCATGAACATCGGGATCAGAAATGCTTCGAATCTTATGATTCCGATGACTCGGATAACTCGGTCGGTACCAGAGTACTTCTTCCGGAAGACTCCTCTTCTCCTCAACGCAGAATGTCTCCGGAGGACATGTCTTTTCAGGATTTTATTTGTGATGTGACCCGAGGTCTATCAATCACGGTAGCTCCTGAAAAAGAACCTAGAGCAAAGGAATTGGAAATACTCCAATACTCTAAGGCTCCCAAAGAGGCAGCTATCCTGCCCATTCATGAAATTCTTCATGATTTGATGCTCAGGATGTGGGAAACACCTCTGACCACATCTCCTCATTCTAGGAGACTCGATACCATGTATCAAGTTCCACCATGTCCTGGTTTTCAAAAGACTCAGCTGCCACACCATTCTATGGTAGTGGAATCAGCCATACATAGGATGAAAAGTGAAAAAAGACATGCATCCAATCCTCCAGGTCATGAATGCAGGACTCTTGATGCCTTTGGGCGTCGAACATTTCAGGCTTCCATGCTTTCAGCTAGGATCAGCTCATATATTTTATATATGGGAATGTTCCTCAAAGAAGTCACAGGAGACTTGGAGCTTATGAGCCCCCTTCTCCCTGATGACAAACGACAAGACTTCCTTACTCTTTTCAAGCATGCTCAAGACGTTTCCAAGTTTGTAAATCATGCACTGCTTTGAATGCATCAGCAGAACTTCTGCTATTGCCATTGGTGCACGTCGGATTGTCTGGCATCAGGCTTGGAGACTTGGGTACAGGACAAATTAGGAAACATCCCTTGCACAGGAGAAAACCTCTTTGGCAAGAATTGGCAGGAAAAGGCTAATGAGATAGATACTGACAATCTCACTTTAGACAAATTGTCAAAATCTACAGCCACTCCAGCCAAAAAGAAACCCTATAAAAAACCCTTTTACAGCAAAAAGAGGAAGTTTTATCCATCCTATACCCAGCAAGCGCAGGTTCAGGGTCAAGCTACCCAAAAGGGACAACAGCAACAATCCAGACAACAAAAGAAGCCAAAAGGCCTTAGAGCTCAACCAGCTCCACAGGCTCAGCCCCCTCAAGGGCTTTGACTCCTTCCTAGAGAGCTTAGCTTTCCTGCTTCTGAAGGGTCCAGAACCCCTAAACATTCCAGGCAGGTTGTGTCATTTTGTCAACACATGGCACCAAATAACAGCAGAAAATTGGACTCTGTCCATTGTAGGGGAGGGGTACAAGCTTCATTTTCACAGCATGCCTTCTCCTACAGTCGTAAGACAGTTCAATTCCCAAACCTCTCCAGACAATCTAATGGATCAAGAGGTCTCAACACTCCTTGCTCAGGAAGCAATAGAGGAAGTGCCCATTCCCCAACAGGGTACAGGGTTCTATTCCCCCTATTTTTTTATTCCAGACTCTTTCTAGACCTCAGAGAATTGAACAAATATCTGTTCCGAGAGAAGTTCAAAATGATTTCTCTGGGAACTCTTCTGCCATAACTTAAAGGTCAGGATTGGCTTTGCTCTCTAGATCTAAAGGATGCATATACTCATATTCTGATCCATCCAGATCACAGGAAATTCTTATGATTTCTTTTCAAGGGAAAACACCTCCAATACAGGGTTCTTCCTTTTGGTCTGGCTTCTGCACCAAGAGTATTCACGAAATGCATGGCAGTAGTAGCTGCATTCCTGCGAACCCTAGGGATATTCGTCTTCCCTTACCTGGACGACTGGCTCATTCGAGCCCCCACGATTCCAGAAGCCAGCTCTGCATTGTCTCGCACAATGCGAATTCTCCAATACTTGGGATTGGTCATAAACTCCCCAAAATCCCATCTTGTTCCTTCTCAGACCCTGGAGTTCATAGGAGCTTGTTTAGATACCAGACAGTCAAGGGCTTTCCTCCCACAGCCCCACTCTCTTTGCATAATGCAACTAGCTTCTCAGGCAGCGGGAAAGTCCTCCCTAACTGCTCGAGAACTGCTGCAATTACTGGGACATATGGCATCCACAGTTCATGTAGTTCCCTATGCTCGCCTCCACATGCGACACTATCCACACAGTTTACACAGGCCACAGGACGTCTGTCGGATAAGATATCAAACTCACAATGACTGATCTTGACCCTACAATGGTGGCAATCACTGGAGAATCTTTTAGTGGGGACTTCTTTCCAACAACCCCCATTCCAGACCACCCTAACAGATGCATCACAGGTGGGATGGGGAGCACACCTGCACCATCTCTCCACCCAGGGTACCTGGACTCCAAAGGAGGCTTGTCTTCACATAAACCTCCTAGAAGTCAGAGCAATCTATCTAGCTCTTCGAGTATTCCATGCCCAGCTCAGTTACAAGACAGTCCTAGTCCAAAACGGACAATGAAGTAGCCATGTTCTACGTGAACAAGCAGGGCGGAACAGGCTCTCTGTCGTTATGCAACGAAGCTTTACGACTATGGGCCCTCGCCAGAGAACATCAAATTGACCTTCTTGTGGTATATCTTCCAGGCATTCAAAACCTTTGGGCAGACAAACTCAGCCGAGTACTGCTGCCTCACGAATAGTCTCTCCACCTAGACCAGATGATAAAGATATTTCACATCTGGGGAACCCCAGACATAGACCTCTTTGCAAGTCCACTGAATGCCAAACTTCCCCGGTTCTGTTCCAGAATTCCGGCTCACAATTGTCAGGCAAGGGGCGCCTTCCTCCTTCACTGGGGTCAGGACTTCCTCTATGCCTTCCCAACCATTCCCCTCATCCCCAAAACACTCTTCAAGCTTCAGAGAGACAGAGGTCGTATGATCCTCATCGCGCCATGGTGGCCACGACAAACGTGTTATCCCCTGCTTCTACATCTCTCTCAAGCTGCACCTCTGGAGTTAGGGTGTGCTCCCAACCTTCTCTCCCAAGAGAGCGGGATGCTATGGCACCCGAATCCCCATCTCAGGGCCTGGTTGCTGAAAGCCTAGACCTGCAGGATCTTAACTTTTCCCAACAGGTAAAGGATGTCCTTCAGGCTTCCAGAAGACCTTCCACAAGACTTTCTTACGCCTTCAAGTGGAAACGTTTTACTATATGGTGTTCTCAAAAGGGCTTAAACACCCATGTGATACCTTTGGAATCGGTACTAGAGTACCTACTTCATTTATCAAATTCTGTTCTAAAGACAAATTCAGTAAGAGTCCATCTTAGTGCAATTGCAGCTTCCTATAAGCCTCTAAATGGACAGTCCATTTCCTCTCATCCACTCATAGTAAGATTTATGAGAGGTCTTCTATTAACAAAGCCTCCCATCAGGCCACCACCGGTGGCATGGGATTTAAATCTAGTTCTCGGACAGCTCATGAAACCGCCCTTTGAACCTTCAGCCACTACAACCCTAAAGATTTTATCCTGGAAGATCATCTTCCTAATTGCAATCACCTCCGCATGTCGCATTAGTGAATTGCAAGCTTTAGTGGCTGATCCCCCTTATACAAGGTTTCACCATGATAAGGTTGTTCTCAGAACTCATCCACATTTTATGCCAAAGGTGGTTTCGCCTTTTCATTTAAATCAATCGATTTACCTTCCTGTATTCTTTCCAAGGCCTCATGCCTCTAATGCAGAAAGGAACCTTCATACTTTGGACTGTAAAAGAGCCTTGGCTTTTTACCTACAAAGAACACAGCATCATAGAAAGTCTTCTCAACTTTTTGTTGCTTTTGATTCTAGTCATTTGGGACTTCCAGTCTCCAAAAGAACTCCATCTAAATGGATTGCACAATGCATATCCTTTACTTATGAGAGTAAGAGTCTTCCTCTTCAAGGCCATGTCACAGCATATATTGTGAGAGCCATGGCAGCCTCTATGGCTAACCTTCACTCTGTGTCTATCGATGACATCTGTCGAGCAGCCACCTGGGCTTCGGTGCACACCTTCACAGCCCACTACTGCCTAGATAAAGCCTCCCGTTGGGATGCCTTCTTTGGCCAGGCTGTTCTTCAACATCTCTTTGAGACTTAATTCAACTCCTACCCACCAACCCTGGTAGGATGCCAGAGATCCATGGGAGGAAGCATGGCCTACCTCACTATAGGCGGAAGCTTCCTGGGGCCATCTTCCCGGCATCTTCAGCTTGGGAGTCCCTATATGTGAAGACTACATTCCTGCTTGTTCCTGGAGATAGTGTAGTTACTCACTTGTAACAGATGATCTCTGGGAACAGCAGGAATTTAGTCTTCACAACCCACCCACCTCCCATAGGAGTTCTCTCTCTTTCTCTGTTTCTTTCCTCTCTCCCTCTATCCTTTCACTCAGCTACAAACTTAACTGAAGAGGGACAGTTGAAAAGGCGGGAAGGGTAGCGTGCATGAGCTGAGGGATGCTCCCAAAAGCATTCCTATTGGACGCTGGGGAGCGTTCCCGCACAGGCTCCGTCGGTACCGATGATATCCATATGTGAAGACTAAATTCCTGCTGTTCCCGGAGATCACCTGTTAGAGGTGAGTAACTATGCTTTCTCCAGGACCAAGCAGGAAGTCAGTCCTCACATATGGGTGACGTCGGCGCCAACGGAGCCCTCGCGGAGCAATTTTCCCCAGCTTTCAAAGAAAGCCTTTGGGAATTGCAGCGCGCATGCACGGTCCTCTTCCCGCCCAAGGGTGCCATCTTGCTCAGTCTTCTTTTTTCCGCGGAGCCCTACAGACATTGTTTGTGAATCCCCGCAGAAAAGTTGATTATTTCTCTTTATTTCTCTTTTTTCTTTCGGTTCGACGCCGGTTCTTTTCCCGCCCGGACTCGCGACGCCGGTTGCGAGTCCGTTCTTTATTTTTCGGTTTTTTGTCCTTCGTGACAGATTTCGCGCCTTTTTACTTTTTCACTGGCAGCCCGGTCTTTCAACCTCGCAGGGGCCCTTTTTCCCCCGATGGCTGCCAGCGGCTTTAAAAAGTGTGACCTCTGTAAGAAACTCATGTCTCTTACAGACACACACGACTTCTGCCTCCGCTGCCTCGGACCCGATCATGACCAGATGATCTGTGGTCCGTGTGGCAAAATGTCCTCTAAAGCGTTGAGGAGTCGGCAGCATCAGCGGGAACGTATCTTCTCTGACTCCGGCCGGGCTCGGACCTCGTCAGAGGCTTCGACGTCTCGGGACTCTGGTCCTGAGCATCGTCGGAGTTCCTCTGAAAGGGGGTCTCCTACCCGGGAACATCATTGGAAGAAGAAACCCGCGAGGGCGGGATCGGTGGACGCTCCTGGTTCCTCGAGGGCCAGGTCGCATAGCCCCGATTCCCGTCCCGGGTCCTCGGAGGTGGAGAGGCCTTCAAAACATCCTCGTCTCGAGATGGACTTGCCCACTCACGTGAGTACTGTTGTCCTCGTAGACTCGCCTCCGAAGAAGCCGACGTCGGGCCCGACGCCGTCGGGGCCCGAGTCGGGGGCTGCTGGGTCTCCTGAGCTCAGACTCAGGTTGACGGCCTTGGAGAGCAGTCTGACTGCCTTCATGGACCAGCAGCGGGCATTGATCGCTGGCCTCGCCGGTGCTTCTGCCATGACCGCCGGGACGTCGACCTCCAAGTCGACCCCGGAGACCGAGCCGATCCTCAAGTCCATGAGGGCTCGAGTCGATCCTCGGTCGCGGTCTCCTTCGGCCTCCCGTTCGGGACCGAGATCGTCGACGCCGACTCCCTCGGCGTCGGGGCGGATGGCATCGATGCCCGCCCGACCGGAGCCGCTCGACGACTCCTCCGAGGAGTCGGCCTGGGAATCCGAAGACGAAGAGTCACCTGGTTCCTTTCGGACTCGGTGTGTCCCTTCGGACTCCCTCGAGTCCGAACCTCGGAGACGGTCCCCCCCCGGAGGATACCCGGTTCTCGGACTTCGTGCGGGATATGGCCAAGGCCTTGGCCTTCCCCGCGGATCCCGAGGAGGAGCCTCGAGTCGAAGAACTCGATGCCCTCCAATATGACTCTCCCCCAAAGGAGGCCTTTATTGTACCGGTTCCTCCGATGCTGGAACGACTTCTCTTCCGCATGTGGGAGAGCCCGGCGTCGTCGCCGGTATTAAGCAAGCGGGTCGATTCCATTTATCGAGTCCGCAAGAGCCCCGGCTTCCAAAAGGCACAACTACCGCACCATTCCATGGTGGTGGAATCGGCCATGCATAGACTTAAGAGTCAAAAAATGCACTCCTCGGTGCCCCCCGGTAGGGAGGCCCGAAGCCTGGATGCCCTCGGTAGGAAGTGTTTCCAGGGCTCTATGCTTGCTTGTCGAGTCCAGACCTACCAGCTCTACATGGGCATGTATCTCCGGGACCTGGCTAAAGAAATAGCCGGGTTCTCTGCTGGTCTCTCCGACGAACCTTTGCAGAGGTTCCAAACCTTGTCAACTGGTATTCGGGAGTGCTCAAAGTTTATCTCTCGAGCAGCCTATGATGGTTTTGAGGCATCGGCTCGCGTAGCCGCAGCCGGCATCGGTGGACGCCGCCAGGCTTGGCTTCAGACGTCCGACCTCGAGCCATGGGTGCAGGACAAGTTGGTCGATGTCCCCTGCAGAGGTGAAAACCTCTTTGGCAAGCCCATGGATGAGAAGGCTGCACAGATCGAGACCGAGACTCTCACCAGGACTCGTCTCTCAAGGAAGACCTCTGCCCCTTCTCAAAAGAAGAAGGGCTCGGGGAAAAAGCCCTTTTACCCGAGGAAGGCGGCTGCCTATAAATACTACCCTCAGTATCAGGCCTCAGCAGCTTCCCCACAGGGTAAGCAGACCAAGGGACGGGGTAATGGGTCCCGTAGGCAGCAAGCCCCCAAGCCTGCACCACCGGCCCCTGCTCAGCAGGGTGGGGGTTTTTGACTTCATCAGCATAGCCTCTCCCCCTCAGCTGGTTTCTCTCGGCACAGGAGGCCGGCTGGTCCACTTTTCCCACAGGTGGTCCAACATCACCACAGATACCTGGGTACTTCACATAGTTCAGAAGGGCTATCTTCTTCACTTTCACCAGGTACCTCCCTCCTACTTTCCAGGGGAGCCTCCGAGACTCCCTCTGCACAGGGACTTACTCCTTCAGGAGTTAGCAAGTCTCCTTCAGGAACAGGCTGTGGAACCGGTGCCCCACCACCTGAAGGGTCAAGGGTTTTACTCCAGGTACTTTCTGATACCAAAAAGAACAGGAGGCCTCAGACCCATCCTGGACTTGCGAAACCTCAACAAGTTCCTTGCAAAGGAAAAGTTCAAGATGCTTACCCTTGGAATCCTGCTGCCCTACCTCCAGCAGGGCGACTGGCTATGCTTCTTGGATCTAAAGGATGCGTATACTCATATCCTTATTCATCCAGACCACAGACAATATCTCAGGTTTGTTGTGGGAGGAAATCATTACCAGTACAGAGTACTGCCCTTTGGCCTATCCTCCGCCCCCAGGGTGTTCACCAAATGCCTGGCAGTGGTGGCGGCCTATCTAAGACTTCAAGGCCTTTTTGTGTTCCCATACCTGGACGACTGGCTCATCAGAGCCCAGTCTTCCCAAGAGGCCACTCAGGCCACTCATCGCACTGTGACTCTACTCCAGCACTTGGGATTTGTCATAAACTTCGCAAAGTCCACTTTGCTCCCCTCTCAAAATCTTGAATTCATCGGCGCCAGGTTGGACACTCTTCAGGCGCGGGCCTTCCTCCCTCTGGACAGGGCCAAGCGGCTCATGGATCTCGCCAGCCACTTTCACAGCAATGCCCTGGTCTCGGCCAGGCAATTTCTGAGACTGCTCGACCATATGGCTTCCACGGTCCATGTGACCCCCAATGCCCGCCTGAACATGCGACCTGCTCAATGGTGCCTTCGCACACAATGGCATCAGGCCACTGGGAGCCTAGCGGACTCCGTACAGATCTCCGACCGGCTGGTCTCTTCTCTACAATGGTGGCTTCATCTGCCAAACCTAGTACTAGGAGTAACTTTTCAGCCCCCTCCGCATTCTCAGGTCCTGACGTCCGATGCTTCTCTCCTGGGTTGGGGAGCACATTGCCAAGGGACATGTACTCAAGGTCTCTGGACTCCTTGGGAGTCTGCTCAGCAGATAAACTTCCTGGAGCTCAGAGCCATCCGCCTAGCGCTCAAAGCATTTCTCTCACCGGGTTTCTCACCAGTCGGTGCTGATACAGACAGACAATCAGGTTGCGATGTTCTACGTAAACAAACAAGGCGGAACCGGCTCCTCCCTTCTCTGTCAGGAGGCGCAAAAACTATGCTCTTGGGCCGTCCACCACGGCATCATCCTCAAAGCTGTCTATCTCCCAGGTCAAGAAAATTCCCTGGCCGACAAGCTCAGCAGGATCCTCCAGCCACACGAGTGGAGGCTGGATCCGCTGGTGGTTCAGCGGATCTTTCTCAAGTGGGGCCTCCCCACCATGGATCTGTTTGCCAGTCCTCTGAACCGGCAACTTCCCAGATTTTGCTCTCGACAACCGCATCCTCTCGGAGTAGCGGCGGATGCTTTTCTGATTCCATGGTCCACAGGCCTCTTATATGCCTTTCCTCCCATGCCGCTGGTGTCTCGGACGCTCTTCAAGGTTCTCAGAGACAAAGCATCGATGATCCTAGTGGCTCCCCGGTGGCCGTGACAACCTTGGTTCCCACTTCTAATGCAGCTGGCAGTGGACACCCCTCTTCCTCTGGGGTGTCAGCCCGACCTCCTGTCACAGGATCAGGGGACTCTCCTGCACCCCAACCTCCGGTCGCTTCATCTGATGGCCTGGCTGCTGAAAGGGTAGTCCTTGCTCCCCTCCGCCTGCCTCCAGATGTGGAGGAGGTCGTTTTGGCCTCCAGGCGGCCCTCCACCCGGAAGTCCTACGCTCTGAAGTGGCGTCGGTTCTCCGTCTGGTGTGCTCAGCAGTCTCAAGATCCCTTCTCCTGTTCAGCGTCAGTGGTCTTGCAGTACTTGCTTTCCCTCTCCAATCTTGGACTTAAGTCCAACTCGGTCAAGGTCCACCTCAGTGCTCTTTCTGCGCACCACATGCCGGTGGAGGGCAGACCTCTTTCTAGCCACCCTCTGGTGGCTCGTTTTCTCAGAGGCCTCCTTCTCCTTAAACCACCTTTGCGCCCACCAGCCCCGGACTGGGATCTCAATGTGGTTTTACAGCGGATTACCTGTCCGCCTTTTGAACCTATGGCTACCTGTCCTCTTCGTTTTCTTTCTTGGGAAACCTTGTTCTTGGTGGCCCTCACTTCTGCTAGACGCGTTAGTGAGCTGCAGGCCCTGGTGTCTGATCCTCCGTACACTAGGTTCTACAAGAACCGGGTAGTCCTACGGACTCACCCTAAGTTTCTTCCCAAAGTGGTTTCCCCTTTTCACATCAACCAGGAGGTGGTGCTTCCGACCTACTTTCCCAGGCCACACTCCAGCCGGGCTGAAATGGTCTTGCATACCCTGGACTGTAGAAGGGCGTTGACCTTCTACCTTGACCGTACGCGGGAGCACAGAAGGGCTGTTCAGCTCTTCGTCTCTTATGACCCCAATAAGTTGGGGCTCCCTGTCTCCAAGCGTACTCTGTCCATCTGGATTGCTGACTGTATCGCTTGGGCTTACGAGGCAGCCGGCCTCTCCTTGGAAAGTCGAGTCACGGCCCATCGTGTTCGGGCGAAGGCTACGTCAGTGGCTTACCTCCGCTCTGTTCCATTGGCAGACATCTGCCGGGCCGCTACTTGGTCTTCAAGCCAGACTTTTGCGGCCCACTACTGCCTGGAGAGGGAGTCCTGCAGGGACAGTGCTTTCGGACAGGCAGTCCTCCATAACCTCTTCGAGGTATAGGCAACTCCTACCCTCCATCCCGGATGTTGGGCTACCGGTTGGAGACGTATTCAGAGAAGATTCCTTCCTTCTGGGCTACTGAGCTTGAGGGAGCTCATTTTTGTGTTTAGGGTCTCCGGTAGCCTTAAGCTTGGGAGTCCCATATGTGAGGACTGACTTCCTGCTTGGTCCTGGAGAAAGTGTAGTTACTCACCTGTAACAGGTGTTCTCCAGGAGCAGCAGGAATCAGTCCTCACAACCCTCCCTCCTCCCCTTGGAGTTGCAGTTCTATGCTTTCGTTTTTTTGCTAATTTTTTGCTGTCTTTAGCTATGTCATCAGACTGAGCAAGATGGCACCCTTGGGCGGGAAGAGGACCGCGCATGCGCGCTGCAATTCCCAAAGGCTTTCTTTGAAAGCTGGGGAAAATTGCTCCACGAGGGCTCCGTCGGCGCCGACGTCACCCATATGTGAGGACTGATTCCTGCTGCTCCTGGAGAACACCTGTTACAGGTGAGTAACTACGCTTTCTCTGTCTCCCTTGGATGAGTTAAGGGGAAATTCTATGGGACCCCCTCCTCCCCTTTTCCGTTCACCCCCCTCCTGCCAATCCATAATATGCCCAATTTGGCCTGCCCAGTAATATTTATTTATTTATTTATTACAATTTCTTATATACCGCACTATTGTCAGCGCGGTTTACATACAACCAAATGACCATAACAAACTGTTTGGCTTCACATAGAACAGGAGAAAACAACTTGGATAACATGTTTATGCTTTACATAGAACAGGAGTAATAACTTGGATAAACGGGGAATGCAAACTAAACTACTTACATATGTACAATGAGACCGAGTATTGGGAATTCAGTGTGAACATGTGTACAATGGAGTTGATATATTAACTTGAGGGGGTGAGGGAGAGGCACTTATGTAGTGGTAGGGTTAATCTGGTAGTATTGAGTAAATAAATGGGATTTGAGAGCCTTTCTGAATTTTGATAGGTCAGTAATTGCACGGATGCCTGGTGGTAATGCGTTCCAACATTTTGGGGCATAGATACTAAATGCCCTGTTAGATGTTGCGGTTGTGTACTTTGTTGAAGCCTTTGGAATTACTAGCACATTTGTAGATGGGGTTAAATATGCCTAAATATCCAGGACTCCCAGCCCTCCTTCTTCCCTTGACCTATATAATACCGATCTAGCTACTCATGGTGGCGTTCTTCGCCATATAAATTGGAAGATCTTCCTCTGTATTTCCTGTATCTGACCTAATGGGATCTTTAATGGCAATGCCTGAAAATAATAAAGCACGCCAGGAAGGGTGTTCATTTTTACCGCC
Organism: Ichthyophis bannanicus; assembly: GCA_033557465.1. NCBI lineage: Eukaryota > Metazoa > Chordata > Amphibia > Gymnophiona > Ichthyophiidae > Ichthyophis > Ichthyophis bannanicus. The sequence goes on from CM066037.1 coordinate 130,730,141, forward strand.
GCTATTTGGTCCAACCAAGATAATTCCCTTTTGTCCACCTCTCTAGGTCTTTCCCAATCTGAACCCACAATGGAGGGTAATTGGCCTCGTATAAGCTTCTTGGATGCCCTGTAATAGATATGCCTAAATATTTGATAGCTTTGCGAGCCCACTGAAATGGGAAGTCATGTTTCATTCTCTCTACTACCCCCCCCCCCCCCTATTTAGGGCCTCCATCTTTTATACTTTTATTCTGAAACCTGAGGCCTCCCTATATTTTGTAAGTTGTGCCAACGTCCTCTTCAGCGCCTCTTCTGGCCGTGTGACCAATAAGAGGATATCATTGGCAAATAGGGATATTTTATGTGATTGTCCCCCCCCTGTCCACCCTTCATATCCCTGTATCCGTTCTTATTGCTTGTGCCAGGGGCTCTACTGCTAGCGCATAAAGCAATGGAGACATGGGGCAGCCCTTCCTTGTCCTTCTCCCAAGTCTGAATGCTTCCGTGTACCTCCCATTAAGTTTAACCCTTGCCCTTGGGTCCCGGTATAGAGCCTGCACCCACTTCAAGTACCTTGGGCCATATCCCATCCTCTCCATCACTTGAAACAGGAACACCCACTCTACTCTATCGAATGCTTTTTCTGCATCTACAGAAAGCACCATTGCACCCTCTCCCTGTTGATGTGCAACCCAAATTGCCTCAAGGACCCATTGTATATTATCCAAGGCTTGCCGTCTCTCATTAAATCTCATTTGATCAGGCCCCTATGTAGGTATCTGCCCTGCCAGCCTATTGGCCAGCACTTTAGCAAAAATCTTTAAATCCACATTGAGCAGGGATATCGGGTTATTAGAGTTGCATTGCATTGGGTCTTTCCCTTCTTTCAGTATGAGTATTACTGCTGTTAACATTTCTGCAGATAGATCTCCTCCCCCTTCCCCCTCCCCCTTCCCCCTTCCCCCCACCCAATTCAATGTTCTTCTCAATATCTCTACCAGCTCTTCCTGGAACGTCTTATAGAATATAGCTGTGAGCCCATCCAGCCCTGGAGTCTTCCCGTTTGGCATTTCATGAATGACTCTATCTCTTCCCGCCTTATCTCGCCTTCATTTGTTATCCTCTCCCCCTCATCTACTCTAGGCAATATTATCCTCTCCAAGTATTGTGTTCCTTTCCTTCCCAGCTACCCTCCCTGGGTTTTAGAGATATCTTCATAATATTGGCAAAAGCGCATAAGTTTTCTCTGTTCTCAGAAGTTCTCCCTTCCTCCCCTTAATACCCGTGACACTAGTTGCCACCTCCCGACTTAAGTTTCTGGGTTAACAGGCGCCCAGATCTATCCCCCCCCCCCCCACCCCACTCTTAGTATGTAATCTATTTGGAACCAAATTGCCTCTAACTGCAGCTTATTTAGTTTCATGCGTAACTGATTCAGGTGTTTGAGCTGCTGTGTTGTGCCCTGCCCTTTGCCCTGTACTGATCTGCTGCCTGCTTAATTTCTCTTTGCAATTGATTCTCCTTTTCCAAGCGTTGTGTCTTGTCATGGAGGCTTACATAATCAACCACCCCCATACTACAGCCTTCATGCCCTCCCAGAGGCCCACATCATTCACCTCTCCATTATCATTGTCCTGCCAGTACATTTTTATACATTGTTTTATATCTTGAACCACCTCTTCTCTTTTGAGCAGATCTTCATTTACCCTCCAAAATTTTATGCCACCTTTTCCTCTACCCTCTTCCACTGTTATTCATGTTGGGGCATGATCCGACCATGTATTATTACTTACTTCAGATTCCTTAACTCTCCCTGCCCATAAGCTATCCAGTAGGATATAATTTATCCTGCTATAGCTATCTTGTGGGGCCGAGTAGAAGGTGTACTCCCTGCTTGTCTGGTGCATCTGCCTCCAGATGTCCAGCAAGTGATATTTCCTCATAATAACCCTTACTATTTTCCTAGGTTTTTTTATGGCCATCATCTCCTGTTTTTTGACGGTCCCACCCCAGATGGAGGACTAAATTAAATCTCCCCCTAGGATCAATTTCCCCTGCACCATTTTCCCCAGCAGGTGTTTAACCCCCTTCCAGAATTGCGTTTGTTGGTCATTTGGGGCATATATTTTCACTAATGTGACCTGTTCCCCCATTATGTCCCCTTATAGTACCAATAACCACCCTTCTTTATCCCTTATAACTTCCCTCGTTTGAAATGAGCATCCTCTTCTTGGCCCCCCTGCCCCCCTTGAGCACCCAAAATACTGATCTGGATACTAGTGCCTTCGCAACAGCCCCTCGTCTGTACTTCTCAAGTGTGTTTCCTGCAAGAAGATAATGTCCCACCCCATGAGCCCCACTTCTCAAAACATTTGCTGCCTCTTATGAGGGATATTCAGGCCCTTTGGGTTGATAGTGCCTACCCGCACCAAGTTGCTGTCTGAAGACTGCTGGCCTTCTATTGTCTCTGCCATATCCCCTCTTTACTTCCCCTATTCCTATCACCTCTCCCCCCGTCCCATTCCCCTCTCCTCTCCCCTCCCTTCCCCCTCTCCCCCTGATAATTGCCACTCCTCTTGGAGTGAGAAAGTTTTAGGCAAGTTACATGCTCCCTTAGCATCCCCCTCCATCTATAGTGCCCCCTACCCTAATCCCATTCCCCCCTTTTACTTCCATCCCCTCCAGACTGTATCCTTTAAGGCTCACCCCCCATTACCCTCACCCCTCCTATGGTTGGTTCTTCCCCTGTCGTCGTCCCCCCTACTCATCCTCTGTTTCATGGACCCAGGCCTCATTATATTTAGTGCCCCATTGAGATCTACCCAGTGACCTTTCCCCTTCCAGCCCGTTAATAGATTCAGTTTTCAACCCCCCCACATTCCTTTTCACTGTTTATACCCCACCCCCTCCCACTATATTCCTCATCCCCCTCCTAATAATCATGACTGCTTCCTATCTTGAATTCCCTTATCTTAAATTAGCTTTCCCCAAATTTCTTCTCTCTTATGACAGCAGTCTTTTCTAACAACGTCCATCTCCCTTGGCTAGTTTCACCTCAAACCTCACAAGATCTTCCTGGTAGCTTCCTCTGGTGAGTTCTTGCCCTTAGAAAGCCGCATCGGCCTGTTGCCTTTGTTTTCCACTCTCCGCCACTTCAAACTACTATTTTTTAAGGAGACTAACTTTGGTATCGCTACTGTCTCTGGCGTTATTTCAGGAATATTGGGTAGTCCCAACTCTTTCAGTACTCACCAGGCCAATTCCAAGGAATCCGCTTTCCATGTTGCCCCTTTCACTGTCATCATCAGTCCAAAGGGGTAGAGCCACCTATGTACCTCCATCCTTCCCTTCTCAATAGGGCCATTACCTCCCTCATGTCTCTGCGTCGCTGTAGAGTGCCCGCTGATAAGTTCTGATAGAGCTCAACCTCACTGCCCTCCCATGCAAAAGTTCCCATCTTCCGAGATGCAGCCAATAGCTGTTTCTTTAATTTATATGTCCTCATGCAGGTGAGCATGTCACGGGGCCTATTTGCAGACCCCGGACACAGCCCCCAGTGTGCTCGTCCTATTTGAATCTCCCCTCCAAATATCTCCATACCAGTGGCCTGCAACAGCACTGTGAATAGCTTTTGCAGTACCTCCTCACAGTCTCTGAGTTTGGCTCCTCTGGGATCCCCTGCACTCTTATATTACACCAGTGCGACTGGTCCTGCAGGACTTCTGTTTTCGCCTGTAAGCTTTTTTAATTCCCCCCAGCTGCTCTGCAGATCCCCCATCTCTTCTTCATGGCGTTCTAAATGCCCTTCTGCTTCCTCTACATGTGCTTCAAGGTCCTGGAGGTCCTGCCACAGCTCATTCAATGCTTTCTTTAATTCAGCTTTAAAACCACTGAGCTCAGTTTTTAATTCTTCTTACACATTGTCAGCCATGCCGCTCCTGAAATTGTGCTGCCCTAGGCAGTTGCTTAATCCACTATGTTCCGGAAAACATACATGTGTGTGTCCGATTTCAGAATGAGGCCACATGTTTACATATGACAACAGACACATCCATATGTATACCCACTTCTGGACACAAATGGACATTTGAAAAGTGCTCGTTTCTGCCAGCTATCAACAGTGCAAAGAAGAGGAGAATGCCCCCTAACTCCCACAATATTTTTTGCCAGCTCAAAGAAACCTAGTAAGTACATGGCGCATTTTGGCTGGTTAGCAGATCTGCTAACCATCTAAAATGCTTTGAATATTCTCCTCTTAGACTGTAAGCCCTCTGAGTTCAGTGAAATACCTGCTGTACCTGCATGTAGCATTGAGTGGAGGAGTGGCCTAGTGGTTGGGGCAAGGTACTTCAGGCCGGAAGGTCGGGGGTTCAAATTCCACTAGAGGACAGCAACCTTGGGCCGGAAGGACTGGGGTTTCTAGTCCCACAGGTGCTCCTTGTGGACTTGGGCAAGCCACTTAACCCTCCATAGCCCATGTTCCCTGTAAAATAGTTATCTCCAAGTTATAATGCCCTGTTCAATGTAATTTCAGTTTGTTCAATGTAAACCGCACTGATGCAGAATAGCGCGGTATATAAGAGAATGTAAATAAATAAATAAATAAATAAATAAAATGTAGCTCACCTTAAGCTACTACTGAAAAGGCATAAGCTAAATCCAAAATCCAACTTCACCCAAGTATGTGTCCACACTGAAAGTACATGCTATCTGCTCGACACGCATACTTTCAGAATGACAGCTAGCTACTTTATGTGCATGAGAGGTGGTTTAGGTGTGTAAGCCACTAGAATACAGTGATTTATGCCTATAAACGAGTGCATAAATCCAGCCACTCCTTATAGAATTATCTCCTTTATATTATAGTAGGCATTGCCCCTAAATGCTCCAAACATGCCCCCTTCACTGCATTTTTTATATTTATTTTTTATTTTATTTTATATTTATGAATTTTACAAATATTCCAAGCATCAATAACAAACTTGTGGTAAACAGAGACTATTTAGAAATAGAAAAGATACTTAAAGGAATATGAAAATAAAGTAAGAAAAAGAAAAAATACAAGTCTCTGAAAAGTCCTCAAATCTCTGAGGGATGGATCATGAAAACTAGGAGCAACATTCCAAAGAAAATTGTGCAAAGAAGAAAATTAAGACAAAAGCTGCTAAACCTAAACAAGGGCCCAGTACACATAGGGCATTTAAACTTGGCCCAAAGACCCTGAAGTTGCTACCGTTTCAGGAACCTTGTCACTTAAGAAGGCAAAAAAGAGAGGCCCCCAATTGGAGGATCCTAGGCTTCAACAAATGAAATTGTTTTCTACGCCTCTGCGTGGGCCTAGAGACTCTTTAATATTACAGAACAATGACTGATGATATTTGAAATACAACTCTGTAAAGATTTATATCTACTCTGTAAATAGTTACCCCAGCATTGTCCAAATTATAGTACCTGTTCTATGTAAATACAGAGCAGCCCTGTCTGCACTGTATAAGATACTGTTGTATGTAAACCGCACTGATATTGAATAGTGCGGTATAGAAGAGACTTTAAATAAATAAGTAAAATAAATAAATAAGGTCATGATCAGTTTCAAATGTAAAAGTAGTTACTGTGGCCACAGAACCCTCCTCTCCAGAGGACTCCAGAGCCATCTGTAAATATCCTTGAAGTCTCCATCAAGTTGACACCTATACCATCCTTCTGAGGTGCTGGCAAGTAAAAAAGCACAAGCCACTGGTGGCAGCAAGCCCATTGACATCTTTAAGTTCTTTATCATGTATCTTTTGAGAAGTTCCTTTGCTGAAACGAGTGGAAGCATAGGAAAATTAACAAAGCAAATGCTCCTTGCTCTCAAAACTTTAAGAAGTTCATATTTCCTGTGAATAAAAGTATTGTCTTTAGCAACTCAACCTCATCATTGGAAATATTTTCAATTTTGGCTTCACACTCTCTTATCTCTATCTTGCAAGTTTCAATCTTGGCAGCATTTGCTGCAGCAAATTTAAGAACAGTATCCATTTGATAGAAAAAATAATTAAGATGGCCCATCAGGGTTTTACCCAAGCCTTCAATCGCCATCCAGAAGGACTCCAAGGTAATCTGCTTTAGGACGCTCCAGGGAGAAGGTTTGCTGTGCATCTGTACCCGATGCTACTGCACCCGAAGCCATCTGTTGGGTCGCCAGGCCAGTCATGCCCTACAAGAAATCAGGTGCTTCCATTGGCCATGACGCTGCTTCTCCTGATCTAATCTCCAAAGCTGTAGGGCCAGCCGCAGCTCCTGTCCTTGCTCCAAGGCCCTCTTCCACCAGCACAGACCTCACTGGGTCTGGGGGCTGCCTTCTTACTGTGGGCATCAAGCTGACATTGGAAGCCAGAGAGGATGCTAGGCTCCCTTCTCCAGCCAATCCTCTCAGCGGCTCCACCCAGGGAGTTGACAAAACTTGCGCTCGAGACACAAATGCATTCATCGTGCCACTGGTAGGAGCCGGACCCAGAAAAACAGAAGGAGTGCAGGCAGCACCCTTGTTCTTACCCTGCTGCATAATAAGGTAGCGATTAGCAGCCCGCCATCTTACTCTGCCTCACTGAATTTTTTTAAAGAAGTTATATGCTTGGTTTGGCACTTAACATATAACCGCTTTTTAAAAATTGGTCAATAAAGAGAGAAAGAGGAGGGGGCATGGCTCTTCAGTAAGGGAAAGGGGCACTGCGGCTTAAAAAGGTATTCTTACTTACAGGAACTATGGCTGATTTTAAAATGTGCATTAAACATCAAATTTGCTATTTAAATGCATTTTGCTGCATTATAACTGCTTAGTAAGTAGGCCCTAACACAGCTTCAGGCAGAAATATTGCCTGCACCCAAATCCTCTAGCAAGGTTAGCTCTGGAGTAGATAGATAGTGGGCCTCCTCTGGTCCATTTATGGGTTTCAGACTTCAACATCATGGCCATATTCTTTTTGACTTCCTAGCAGGTGTCCTGGAAGCGATACTACACCTGCTGCAGGATATGGTTACATACTCCAGACTGGAGCTCTGTCTGGATGCTCTCTTGTTCTTCTGCACTATGGATGTTTTACTTCCTTTCAGCCGGTAGTACTTACTACAGATGGGCCATTTCAGCAGATATGTATGTTCTATTTGCTGCAAGGTTCTGGCTGCTCCCATCACCTGCCCTGGTTGGTTGTTTTGATTCCCAGCCTGACCTCTCCTCCACTTCCAGCTCTCTATCCCCTTCCTCTGTCCTGTTTCTTCCACCTGCTTTGTCTTCCCGCTCCTTCCCCCATCTCTAATTTCTTCCTGCATCTGTTCTGCATCTGGCCACCTGCCTGTTCATCCTCCCTTCTCCCACCTCTGCTCTCCTCTTGCTTCCTCCCCTGCTGACTAATATTAAAGTCAACTTTTCACTTGAGTGCTAATAATTTGTAATAGCAATATGGGCACATGAACATTCCATTTGTTATTCTATGCCTTCATGAAAAACACAAGATCACAGAGAGAGGAAGACAGGCATTTATATTTGGAGAAACTTAGAGAAACTAGCAAAGTATTCAGAAAAGCAAAGGTACAAAAAGAAGAAGAAATAGCCAGCGCAATAAAATGCGGAGATAAGACATTTTTCAGATATGTTAGAGGAGGAAGGGCTAAAGTGGTATTGTCAGACCCAAGGATGCAGTGGAGGAATATGCAGAAATTGATGAGGATAAAGCAGAATTGCTTAACAAATATTTCTGTTCACAGATGACGGGCCTGAAGCAGGACCTCATAAAACACCCACAAATAGCAACAGAAATGACGGGAATGTCGAACGATTTTCAGAAGACTGTTCGAGAGGAACTAGCTAAACTAAAAGTAGACAAACCCATGGGTCCAGATAGGATACTGAGGGAACTTGGGAACATTCTAGTGGTTCCACTGTCTGACCTTTTCAATGCCTCTTTGGAGTCAGGAGTGGTGCCAGAGGACTGAAGAGAGGCACATTTGGTCCCTTTACACAAAAGCGAACGTAAGGATGACATTGAGAACTATAGGCCAGTTAGTCTAATCTCTGTGATTAGTAAATTATTGGAAAGGTTACTAAGAGAGAGAATAGTGAGGTTTCTGGAGTCCAGTGGATTGCAGGATGCAAGGCAGCATGGATTCACCAGAGGCAGGTCTTGTCAGACAAATCTGATTGATTTCATTGACTGGGTGACCAGGAGAGTTGGACCGAGGGAGAGCCCTAGTTGTGGTGTATTTAGATTTCAGTAAAGCCTGTGACACTGTTCTGCACAGGCAACTTATAAACAAACTGAGCACCCTAGAGATGGACCCTAAAGTTACTGTTTGGGTTAGAAATTGGTTGAGTGGAAGGCGACAAAGGATACAGTTAAATGGAGCTCACTCTGAGGAAAAGAAGGTTACCCTTGGTGTGTCACAGGGATCTGTCCTTGGTACAATTCTGTTTAACATCTTTGTTAGTGATATTGCGGAAGGACTATCGGGTAAGGTTTACTTGTTTACAGACGATACCAAAATCTGAAATAGAATAAACACACAGGAAGGAGTCGACAACATGAGGGATCTAGCTAAACTTGAAGAATGGTCTAGAATATGGCAGCTGAAATTTAATGCTAAAAAATGCAGGGTCATGCATTTGGGCTGCAAAAATCCAAAGGAGCCTGTACAGTGTAGGGGGTGAGGTACTGGGACCTGGGCGTAATTGTGTTTGATGATCGTAAAGTAGTTAAACAGGTAGAAAAGGCGACTGTGAAAGCCAGAAGGATGCTTGGGTGTATAGAGAGAGGAATGGCCAGCAGAAAAAAGGAGGTGATAATGCCTCTGTGTAAGTCTCTGGTGCGATCACATTTGGAGTATTGTGTGCAATTCTGTAGACTGCCCCTTCAGAAGGATATAGGCAGGTTGGAGTCAGTGCAGAGGGTGGCTACTAAAATGGTTAGTGGTCTTCATTATGCAGCATAGGAGGACAGACTTAACGATCTTAATATGTATACTTTAGAGGAAAGGCGGGATAGGGGCGATATGATGGAGGCATTTAAATACCTCCCTGGCATAAATGCACAGGAGGGTCTTTTTCAATTGAAGGCAAGCTCTGCTACGAGGGGACATAGGATGAGAGTGAAAAGGGATAGATTCAGGAGTAATATGCGGAAATATTTCTTTATGGAAAGAGTGGTAGATGTGTGGAATACTCTCCCAGTGGAGGAGGTGGACACGAGGACGGTATGTGAATTCAAAAAAGCATGGGACAAAGACAGAGGATCTCTAAAGGAAAATAGGGGACTATTTTAGTCGATAAGATAGGCCATGTGGTCTTTTTCTGCCGTCATGTTTCTATGTTTTGCAATCTTATTCTACAGTAACTGACGTTGGCCAAAGATCAATTCTGCACATTTTTTAAGCAATGCAAATGTCTAAAATGCATGAAGTTACAGTAATGGCAGAACAAATGGCAGTATAATTAGTGCACTTGGAGGGGATTATGCCATGCACTTCGGACAACTGCAGTGGATCTTTCTTTATTATTGATCCTTAATTGTACTTAGATTTAGATAGATAGAAAGTATGTAAATTCCTTTATGATGAATTGCTACTAATTGTAGAGTAGATCTGGCACTGTCTCAAAATACAGATGGCTTATTCCCTTAACAAATCTAGGGACCTATTTACAAAGCCATGGTAATTTGGCAACATGTGTTAAATGACAATTATGATGCTTAATGAATATTAAAGCTGCATTACGGACATCTCATAAAAAATCTGACCCATCCCAAGGAAATATTAATGATGTGCATCACAGGCAAGTGAAGTTCATTAGTAGTAAAATGGCTTAATGCAAATTGTAATAAAACTCATGTTCCGTTTTAAGCCAGGGAAAGTTATCTTCACCATTGTCCTTTAACAAGGCAGCTAGCCCTGAACTGTGATCTCTCGCTCTTTGCACAAATCCTCCTCCCTAAAAACAAAATTCTTCCTCCCCTCAGAACAACTGTCTTTTGGAGGTCTAGGTGGGGGACAGGATTTGTGATGGTGATAAGGCTGACAGTATATTTTCATTTGGAGGGTTCAAGGAGTTAAGCTGGAATGGGAGGGGGGACAAGAGAGGGATTCTTTTTCTATGGGAATGAAATTTGTGCTGAGGGATCAGAACATAGGATAGCAGAAGACCCAACTCAGGGTTTGAACTGGAGTCCTTTAGCATGACAGTGCCACTGAGCCCTTGGACTGGTGCATCAGCATACGTTTTCTAAGCAACATGACTAACAATCATAGTGGTTCTCTTATGGAAACATTCAAACATCTATAAGCTCCCTCCATCTTAGTTACTTTTGGCAAATATTTATGTTAGATTTGATACATCATAAAAAGCTTGTATAAATTTGGAGTGCACTGGAATTAAACAATTCTTTGAGGTAATATTGCAGAGGGTTTAGTAGAGAAATTTTGGATTTAGCTCACGCCTTTTCAGTAATAGCTCAAGGCAAGCTACATTCAAGTACAGCAGGTATTCCCCTGTCCTTAGAGGGCTTATGATCTAAGGGGGGATATTCAAAGCATTTTAGCCAATTAGCAGATCTGCTAACCAGCCAAAATCAGCTGATCCCGATAGTTAGCGGCACTGTCTAGATAGTGCTGCTGAATATTGCCATAGACCACATTAAAATATGCCTAGTTAAAACAGGGGCAGTCTGTGGGCAGAATGGGGGCAATGCCAGTCATTATCTGATTAGCAGTGATATTCAGCTGCTAACTAAATGGCTGAATATCGCTGCTAACCGGATAGTGATGCCGATGTCCAGTGAACCCAAATATTCAGTGCTAAATGCCGGATGAGTTCCAGTGTGGAATATCCAGGTTTAATTAATATGGTAGCAGCTAGGTGCTTTAAATAGCCTAGCCACCACCACTGAATATTGGCCCTTAAGTTTGTAGAACAGGTTTGCAAAAGAGTGGATAGGAACAGACGGAATGAAAAGAGATCTAACTAGGTTCATGAACAGGTTAATACTTGGAAACTATGCTTCAATGCATAAAAGTGCAGAGGTATGCATTTGGCATGTAGAAATCCAAGGGTGCCATACTGATGTGCACCAATGTGGAAAGAGAGAGTGATCATATCTGATTATCGCAAAGTAACAAACCATATGAAAAAGCAGTGGCAAAAGTCAAAGGAATACTAGGATGCATAGGGAAAACATCAGCAGTAGAAAGAAGGACGAAAAGCTTGCAAAGCATGGTTCATGGAATTCTTTCCAGCTCCTGTGCATCTGCATTTTTATCTGCATTAAGAACAAAAGATATGTCATAGTGGACCAAGAGTCCATCAAGCTCAGTATCCTCTTTCCAACAGTAGCCAATCCATGTCACAAGTACCAGTCTGGTTCCCAAAAGCTATACAGGTTCCATGCTGCTTATCCCAGAGGTAAGCAGTAGATTTCCCTGGTCCTCTTTAATAATGGTTTATGGACTTTTCCTCCAGGAACTCATCCAAATCTCTTCTAAACCCAGCTATACTAACAGCTTTTACTACATCCTTTGCATTTGTGTGTGTGTTTTATTCTTTGTGAATGTGTCTCTGTTTTATGCATATGTATATGTGTGTTTTATGTATGTATATGTGTTTTGTATCTCCATGTGCTATTTGTGGGAGTATCTGTACATGCATATGTGTTTTGTACTTGTGTCTCTGCATGTGTCCTCATTTGTATGTCTGTGTGTATGTGTGCATGCATGCATATTTGTATGTGAGTGTGTATTTGCATGTGTGTTTTTGGGTGAGTGTATGTGTGTTGGCTATCTCTGTGTCTTTAATCAGGAGGGGAGGGGGCAGTATGAAAGGCGCAATTTTCTATTTCCCTAACCGTTCTGTACAATCAAAGCTATCTCTCTTCTCTCCTTTACCAAGTTTATTCGATTTGTATAGTAATTTTGAAGAGTTTTGGGTGAAGGCCATATACATATTTGTGCATTCAAATTCAATTTCCCTTTTAGAAGTGTGCATTTTCTAATTATTGCCTCTAAGGCACATTTTATAAAGGACATCTAAGTGCAATCTGAGACATCCAAGCCAGAATTTCTGAAAAAACGTGGCATGTCTGATTTCACAAATGTGGACATACCCGATATAGACATCTGCGGGGATGTCTACATAGACATCTCCAAAATAGTATTCCAGAATGAGGATGTCTAATAGCCTAATGGTTAAGAGTAGTGGGCTAGGGCCAAGGTTCAAATCCCACTGCTGCTTCTTCTGATCCTGGGTGAGTCACTGAACTCACCATTATACCCTCTGGATTTATTATGGGCAAAGCAAGCATTTTCTTGATGCCTATTCGTGCATAGAGCAGGTCTAAACTTAGATGGGGTCGCAAATGTCCCTGAAATTTCTGAAATCGCGAGTGGATATCTAAGTCCATTGCACCTCCCCAGACATTCCTCTGCCATTCCCTCTGCCTACTTGGACATCCTCACACTGGAGACATCTTTGTAAAATGGTTCCAGGGACGTCTCTGTGATGGATCTTGATAAATTGGAAGACTGGGCATCCAAATGGCAGATGAAATTTAATGTGGACAAGTGCAAAGTTATGCACGCAGGAAAGAAAAACCCAAACTATGGTTACATGATGCATGGTTCCACATTAGGAACCACCACCCAGGAAAAAGATTTAAAGTGCCATCGTGGATAACATGTTAAAACCCTCCACCCAGTATGCAGCAGTGGCCAAGAGAGCAAATAGAATGCTAGGTATCATAAGGAAACAAATGGAGAATAAAACAACGGATATTATAATGCCTCTGTATCGTTCCAGAATATGGTGTGCAGTTCTGGTCGCCGTATCTTAACAGTAACAGCAAATGGACTATGAAACACAGCTAGAGTTCTTGTATATAGTTAGCAGCTGACAATTGCTTGCTTGACCCCAATGTAACCATCCAAGTTGAATAACCCTGTTCAATGTAAAGCTTGTTGCTATAACTCATTGTAGACCGCTTTGAATGTAAATGATAAGGTGGTATAGAAGACCTGTTAAATAAATAAATAAAATATCTTAAAAAGGATATAACGTTATTAGAAAAGGTGCAGAGAAGAGCCACCAAAATGGTAAAGGGGATGTAAGGATACCCCTATGAAGAGAGGCTAAAAAGGTTAGGGCTCTTCAACCTGGAAAAGAGACGGCTGAGGGGAGATATGGTCTATAAATTAATGAATGGAGTGGACTGGGTAAAGGTAGATCAGTTATTTACGCCATCAAAATATAGAAGGACTAGGGGGCATGCAATGAAGCTACAGGATAACCTATTTAAGACTAAGAGAAAATATTTTTTCACTTAATCAAACTCTGGAATTTGCTACCGGAGGATGTAGTAAAAGTGTAGCCGGGTTTAAAAAGGTTTGGACAAGCTCTGGAGGAAAGGTCCATAAACCATTATTAAAGTGGACCCAGAATATCCACTGCTTGCCCCAAAACAAGCACTGTGGAACCTGTGTCTTTTGGGGAAAATGCTAGGTACCTGTGACCTAGATTGGCCACTGTTGGAAACAGGATACTGGGTTTGATGGACCTTGGTCTGACCCAGTATGGCACATGTTATGTTCTTATTTGGACGTCCACATGCACGTTTTCGGCTGTCAGAATCGCATCTAAGGCTTTTAAAATTACTCTTTTAGAGAGATTCCTATACTAGCCTCTTACAAATTTTTTTTTTAAACTCTGTTTATTGAAATCACATCCACACTGTACAGATCATGTAAAACTATATACAGCAATGGCATCCCTGGTGGGGGTTGTTTCTCATCCCCCATTCCAGGGCTCCTCAGCAGATCATTCGCACAGATACATCAGTTCACATTTATACCCCCCTCCCCCTCCTCCTCCCCCCACCCACCATCCCCTAATCCCCACAGCCTCCCTCTTTAACATCCAACCTCCCTCAGTGGACATACGCATTGATTACAGTACCCCCTTTTCAATTAGTATCCCGTTCCTCCTACCCTCTTATCCTCTCCCTATCTATCCCCCAGCCTCCTCAGCCCATTTGAAGCACTTCATTCCGAGCACGGGGCCGCAGTGTCTGAATATAAGGCTCCCATACCAGCAGGAATGAAGCCCAGCGTCGAGTACTTCCTCTAGCCCCCCTCCTCTCCATGAGCATCAGCTGGTGGAAGCTGTTACACCACTCCCAGAAGGTGAGACCTGTCTGTTCCCTCTAGCTATGGAGTATCGGACCCTTACCCACCAGACATGCTTCCCTGACTAAGAGGCGCTCCCATCTCCCTTTCGGGTGGAGTGGTCCAAGCTGATCTAACACCACAAGCGACGCCGTCCAGCGAATCTGCTGTTGTACAACCCCACTCATATACTCAGCAATCTTCCTCCAGTACAAACGAATCGTCTGACAACCCCACCACATATGCCCCAGGTCAGCCAAAGGGCAGGAACACTTAGGGCAGGCACCCACCTCTGTGAGGAGGCATCGTAGTGCTCGTCTCGGAGAGAAGTGTGCCCATAAAAGGCATTCAAGCCATCGGGCTCTCTCCACCAGCCCCCCAATCCTACTCAAGGCCCGGAGGAGCGAGCCAGGGGGCACCCTCAAGTTTAACTCCCAGGCCCACAGACCCTCCTCCGCACCATAGTACGGCAGGCTACCATAACCATCTATCCGTCTCTTCAACTTCGCAATTGTGGGCGGTGTCTCCTCCCCTGATGCAAAGAACTCTAGTATGTGCCGATCTTTCTACCCGCAGCGCACCCTGCGGGAGTGAAGCTACATAGTGAGAAAGCTGGATGTAAGCAAAATAGTGTCGACTGCTCAGCTCATATTCCTTGCAGAGAGCCTCCCATGACCTGCACTGCCCCGTTTGATCTATCACATGTCCAATATTCCGTATCCCCTGCCTCCTCCAATTCGCAAACACCGGCATTTCTGACCCTGGGGTAAACTGATTATTCCCCTGCAGTGGTAACCAACTCGAGACCTCTGGAGGTTCGCCCCAAAGCCTATTCAGATATTGCCACGTCCGCCATGCCGGGTAAACCAGCTCACTACCAGTCACTCTACCAGGCAGGTGCCTGCCTTCCAGGTGCAGTACCGCCAACAGGGTCTGCGGGGCCACAGCGGCCTCCTCCAGTGCTCTTGGGGTATACACCTCCGTATTTCCTAGACAGTCTCCGATATGCCGCGCCTGACATGCCAGGGCGTAGATCCGCAGGTCCGGGATTCCAATCCCCCTAGTCTTCCACCCCCTTCTCAATCTATGTAACGGAATGCGAGCCAGAGCCCCTCTCCAGAGGAAACTCCGAATCTCTCGGTCCATAGAGTTTAAGTCTCGCTTCATTAGCCACACTGGGAGGGTCTGCAGCCAGTATAGCACCCGTGGCAGAATCACCATCCCTAATGCCGCCGCCCGGCCCAACAGGGACAGGGGCAGCGGGGTCCATGCCTGGAGCTGCGCTCGGATTTTTACGAGGACTCGTTCCACATTTTTCCTATACAGCTCCCTCGGCTCTCTTGTCAGGAGTATCCCCAAGTATACAAATGAGTCGCCTGCCCAATTAAGAGGGAACCTCCCTCTCCACTGTCCTCTTAGCGTCCCCGCCACATCCATGGCCTCCGACTTATCCATATTGATACAGAGCCCGGCAAAGCTGCCAAAGTAAGAAAATTCCTGTAACAAGCTGGGCAGCAACGTCTGAGGAGACAGCAAGTGTACTAGCATGTCGTTTGCAAACGCAGCCATCTTAAACATATGTCGCCCTATACCTATACCTTGTACTTCACTGGACGCCTCTATCCGTTGCACCAGGGGGTCTAGAGACAGCACAAAGAGCAGGGGTGAAAGCGGGCATCCCTGCCTTGTTCCTCTCTCCAAGTTAAAACCATCCGACAGCACTCCATTACATAGCACTCCCGCTGTAGGCCTCGTGTATAAAAGCTCTACCATATTGCAAAAAGAGGTCCCGAGTCCATATTGCGGCAACAGAAATTTAAGGTATGCCCAGTTCACTTGATCAAACGCCTTTTCCTCATCAAAACTAACCAAAAGCAACTGCAACTTCCTTCCCCGGACCCACTCCAACGAGGCCACAATTTTACGTAGATTCTGCACCGCGTACCATCCCTTCACGAACCCTACTTGAGAGTCATGCACCAGCTCCCCCAACACCGGGGCCAACCGATCCGCCAACACCTTCGCCAAAATTTTCACATCAAAATTCAGCAAGGAGATAGGCCGATAGGAAGCAGCCTGTGGGGATTCTTCCCTGTCTTAGGTATCAGTATAATGTGCGCCCGGTTCTCCCCCCACGTGAACACCCCCTGGGCCACCCTCCTATGGTACACAGCCACCAGGGACGGGGCCAACTCATCTCTCAACAGCTTATAGAATTCTGCCCCGAATCCATCCGGGCCAGGCGCTTTATAAAAACTTACCTTCTGAATAACCCGTTGGACCTCCTCCGCGGTTACTGGAGCATCCAGCTGTGCTCGTTGGTCCGCCTCTAGCCTGGGCAGTCACACTTTTCGTAGCTAGTCTTCCATGTCAGTCTGAGAGCCTTCTCACCCTGAGTAAAGATTCTGGTAAAACGTCCGGAACACTTGAGCGATCGCCCGACTTTCGTTATGTAGTCGCCCCTGGTCGTCCCTCAGCGCCGCCACTGTGCAGGTCCCTCTGCTGCCTTTAAGGCATCTTGCCAGTAACTTTCCCGGCTGATCCCCATATCAATAGAGCTGAAAGCGATAATACAGGAACGATTTCTTGGCCCTTTGGTGTAACAGTTCATTCAGGGCCGTTTGAGTCTCCCACAGTCTTCTCCTATTCACTGCCGACGGGCAAGACGCTTGCCTCCTACACTCTCTACCTACCTGCTGTTCGAGTCAAACAGTCTGTTGCGTCAGCATTTTCCATTTCCTCCCTACGTACCCTATAATATTCCCCCGCAAAATTACTTTCGCAGTTTCCCAGAAAAGCTCTGGGTTCTCCCGATGTTGAGCATTGTAGGTTGCAAACTCCTGCCACCTCTGCCTCAGGTACCCATGAAACTCAGGGTCTCTGTGCAGTTCCATTGGGAATCGCCAAATTCGAGCCCGTGTAGTCGCCTCGTGCCATTCCATTTCCACCCAAATCAACGCATGATCAGAAATCTCTATAGACCCCAGTTGCGCATCTTCTATTTGGGCAAACAGCCATTCCGAAACCAACACATAGTCAATGTGAGCACTCGACCCATGTGCTCTTGATTGATGCGTGAAATCCCTTTCTAGCGGGTGCAGTAATCGCCAGGGGTCTACCACCCCTAATCTATGCCTCAGACCCTGTAGCGCTCTAGCAGTCCGCGCCCGAGCTCTGTCTCCACCCCCTCTAGTTGTATCAAGCGCAGCGTCCATGACTCCATTAAAATCTCCTGCCAGATCAGAGGAGCATCCGGCAACTGCTCCACTTGTGAGCCCAAGCTGGCATAGAGCGCCCGGTCTAACACATTTGGGCTATACAGGTTGCCGAGCACCACATGTTTCCCCTCCAGCATCCTATACAAAAGCACAAATCTGCCCCCCGCGCCCACATACATACTCTCCTGGACGAATCTAACTCGCTTGTGTATCAGAATGACCACTCCACCTTTCTTTCCCATCGCTGGGGCCCCCCAGACTTGCCCCACCCAGTCTCTCCTTAATTTGAGGTGTTCCACAGCAGTCTGGTGGGTTTCTTGCAGCATTGCAATATCACATTTTTGCCTCGCTAGGGCCTGCAGCACCTTGTATCTCTTAATAGGATTACCTATCCCACACACATTCCACGATACAATCTTCAGGTCAGTGGATAACCATAAAACTCAAACCATTCAGCAAATGCATTGTCATGAGGAAGGACCCCCCCAACCTGGGGCCCTCCCCCGCTACTGTGTATGTGCCACCAGTCTAGTCCTATAAACCCAATTAGGCTGTTCCCTCCCTCTCGTTCCTCCCCTCCCCCTCCCTCCTAACCTCTGTCCCCACTTTCTTCCCCTCTCTCCTCCCCACTCCCCCCTCTCTCTCACCCTACCCCCCATTATACCTACTACTCTCTCCTCCCCTTCCCTTTTATGTCACCGGGATGCATTCAGTACCCCCCTACTCCTCCCTCTATAGCTGCTCCTTAAATCCCCCCCGGGGCACCCCTCCTCTGCCCCCCAGCCCACCTTAGTCCGCCCCATGCATGCCCTCCTCTCCACTCTGCCCAGCTCCCCTCAAACCCTATCCTGATAGTGTAAACCAAGGGTCATCAGAACACACAACATTAATGCAATAACTTTAAACATCTGTGCCAGCTTTCGGAGCTAGCACACCACTCCCGCAAGGGCAGCATGGCCTCCTCTTGCTTCGGTTTTAAGGCTCCGCTCTTCGTAGTCTCCCACCTCAGGCTGTGCTCTCCCGGTCTTTGTGTGCCTGGTGCAGCCGCTGCTCTCCTCCCAACCTCCACCACATATGAGGCTGCTGCCTTGGCTGATTCGAATGTCCTGCGTACTCCCCCGTGAGTAAAGATCAAGCGGGCGGGGTATTGCACTATAAACTTGATATTGTTGTCTATCAACGTTTGACACAGAGGGCCATATTCCCTCCTGTGCTGTCCCAGGGCTGCCGAGTAGTCTTGCACTATTCGCAGCTTAACATTGTCCTTGGAGACCACTCCTAGCTTCCTTACTGCTCACAGCACTGCTTCTTTCTGCAGGAACCTTAGAAACTTCGCTAGGACCACTCGAGGACGGCCATCATTTACTCTCCTAGTCCCTACGCGGTGTGCTCTTTCAATTTGCACTGGAGCTCCGTCTGTGTCGCCTTCCAATATTTGCATCACCAGTGCCTCCAGATAAGATTTTAAGTCCTTATCCTCTATATTATCCGGGACTCCTAAAAAACGCAGGTTTTTGCGGCGAGATTTGTTTTCCAGATCATCAAGCTTTTCCTCCTGCCCCTGCAGCATCTTTCTCATACGGCCTACCTCTTGCTGAAGCTTTAACACGTGCTCCTCCGCTTGTTCAATCCGGTGCTCCGCTTCATGCATTCGGCTGCCCAAGGCCTCCACCGAGGTCTGAAGAATGTCCATCCGGCCCTTCAGATCTTCAAATTGTGCGGATAGTGCCCCCGCCACTGCTAAGGAGATCTCTTCTGCCAGTTCTGGTGTTGTTGCGGCTTTCAGCGGTGTATGCTGTTCCGCTGTTCTATGCTGTGTGGCCAGTCTCTCCTTTTCACGGCGCCCTCCTTTCGCCGCCAACGCCATTGCTGTCCCCTCCTTCAGCGTTCCCGCTCCTCCTCCTTGCACACCTGCTTCTGGCCGGCCCCTCTCTGAGAAATCCCACACTCTTATGTTCTGATGCAAGGGATCCGGATAGGCCTGCGTCTCCTGGTCAGCAGTTCCCCGCCCCCTGGCCTGCAAGGGGTTTCGAGGGAGCCCAGCTCACTGTCTTCCGCAGCACAGGAAATCAGGGAGGCCGATATCTCCCAATCGGCGATTGTCTACTCTGTCCCCAGCGCGTAGAAGCGGGGAAGCCTGGACCTCCGTTGAAATCGGTGCAGGAGAGCAGAGCAGCCTGAGCTCAGCATTCTGGGCTCAGCGTCGGCGATTCTCTGTTTTCCCGCCGGCTCAGCAGCACGGGGGGGGGAGCCGGAGCTCTGTTTCTGCCGGGCGGCTGGTGTGGCTAAGCAGGGGGGGGTCCAGAGCCCAGGATCGGCAATTTTATCGCATTTTGTCGGCACAGAGGGGCCCGGAGCTCAAGCGGCGTGCATCTGCTCTCACTCACCACATCACCAGAAGTCCCTTATTCTGCAGAAAGCAGCTTCTCAGTGGGTTGCTGTTAGTACATTACATAAATACAGAAAACATCACCAGCTCTTCAGTGTCAGTTCAGGGGGTGGGGTCCGGAGCCCAGGATCGGCGATTTTATCGCACTTTGTTGGCGCAGAGGGGCCTGGAGCTCAAGCGGCGTGCGTCCGCTCTCACTCACCGCATCATCGGAAGTCTACAATTTTTTTTTTTACTAGCCCTGTGCCACATACAGCAGATAAATGATGGCAGATAAAGACCAAAATGGTCCATCCAGTCTGCATATTTTTGATTCATACAATTTGGCTAGGTGTACTTATCAAATCCTTTATGCGTCTCCAGGGCCGGCACGTCCATTGTGCGAGAATGTTGTTCGCACAGGACCCCATGCGAATTTCATTCTCACACAATGGATGGCTTCAGAGGGAGCCAGGGAAGCCTGTGCGAGGCCCCGGCTCCCTCTGCACAGCTGCCAGCATAAAGAGTGTTGTTTTCCCTCACGTTGGCAGCTGTTACTCTGAAGCGCGCAAGTACCAGGAAATGCCCTTTAACCTTTCCCAGCATTCAGCATGCTTCACAGTAACACAGCTACCAGTGTAAGGGAAAACAACACTCTTCACGCTGGTGGCTGTGCAGAGGGAGCCGGGGCCTCACGCGGTCTTCCCCGGCTCTCTCTGAAGCCCTTTAGACAGTTGCAGGGCTCTTCGGGGGTGGGTGTGGGGGGGGGGGAAGCTTGGACAGGAAATGGCTGATGGGAGGTGCTAGGACTGGAAATGAGCTGATAGGGGAGAAGCTTGGACTGGAAATGGCTGATGGGGGGCTAGGATTGGAAATGGACTGATGGGGGTGTTAGGACTGGAAATGAGCTGATGGGGAGCATGGGAGAATGGGATTAGAAGGGAGCGGATGCTGGGTGAGGCTGGAACTAGAAGGGAGCTGATGTTGGGGATGGGGATGGGAATGGGGCTGGGGAATGAGGATGGAGAAGGGAAAAGATATTTTGTGTCGGAGGGAAGAAAAATTTACGATTGGCCAGGTACTGAGAGAGTAAGTGGGGATTGCGGATGGAAGGGTGAACTTTGAGTGGATGATAAAGGAATAAAGAAAGAAATGGGGGAAATAGCAAAAGGGGAAAGATCAGTATGTCAAAGCAGATACAGAGAGAGAATGGAAAAAATCTAGAAGAGAGAAGAAAGGATAAATGGACAGCTTGCAGAAGACACGAAGAAACCAGAAGAAAGTAACTGGAGCAATTGCAACTGAAGAATAAAATGCTCAAACAAAAGGTAGAAAAGTACTTTTTATTTTGAATTTATTAACTGGAATATGTCAGGTCTGGAAAATGTGTATCACTAACATCTTTGCAATTTTGTTTAGTACAAGAGGAAATTAATTTATAGTTTTATCTCTCCAGTTTGTTGTACATTCCAAATTTGGCTTTTGGGATTCCCAATTTAATTATTATCTTCATATTTCTAAATTGAGATCCCTTGTTCTTTGTGTGGTCACGGTCTATGTTCTGCATGTGTAACCAGGCTGAGGTATTCTGTTCATGTCGCTTCTATTTGACAGTGCCACTTGTTCTCTTTCTCCCAGTGAGATTTATTGGTATTCTCTGAGATGTATTGGTTTAATATTTGCAGTGTTGCCTTTTTGATAGGTAGGGTTTGGTGCTTTGTGAGTCCTGGTAGTGCTGTTATGATACAGTGGGTTTGCTATGGGTTCTAAATGGTCAGTGTTTATAGTACTTCCGAATGGGCCTGGCGGTTGGCACTGGAATATAGTAATGTAGAAATCTGGTAATCTTTCTTTATCTAGACACTCAATAAGAGTCACGTTTAGTAAAAGCGCATGTTAACGTTTTGCAAATATTTATGCAAATGAGGCTCCACAATGAATCTCCGCACATGCCCCCCCCCCCCCTTGGGCCACCCCTGTGCGTCCCAACGCTAACTTTCCTTTTGACATATGTTTTACCTGCTCTCTCAACCCTTTCTCACCACTCTTATCCACATTTGTGCTAAGCTTCTGCAGAGCGATGGCATACGTATTGTATAAGTCTTGTAAGGTTCGAAGGTGCACAACCAATACGGTATCACTTCTTGTCTTCTGCTTCTCTTTTTGCTAATAACAGATGTATAGAAATTATGACAGAAGAGCTTATTTTGCAAACAAAAGCTGTGGTCATCATGCAGAGTTGTGTGTGATCAGTCATTGTTCTGCCCTGCTTTTATTTTGTTGCCATGGTAACAGTGCAGACTGTATTCCATATTCTGCTGCATCAGAGTCTGTGTGGATTCCACTTTAAAAGCGGCTGTTACAACCCCCACATTTCTCCATCTTGAGATGTATTTTGAAACTCTTAACTACCTGCACAAGGTGATTTATAATTGTAGAAAAGCACAGAAGGATAAATAAGAATGCATAAAGACTGCCATTTCAAGAAAAGCTTCCGGCAGCTATGCTTCATGCCTTATTTCAATATATTCAATTAAACAGTCAATTATGACAATCATATTAATCCACTGATTAGACGTTTTCCTCCTGAATGAATGCATGGATTTTAAGGGTCTGTGTGTCTTGTGCTTCATGCCAATCCTGTCTAAGGTATGTGCATGTGTTGCAGTTGATTTGGTTAGTTTGGACACCTAAAAATTAAAAGCATGTGCAAACACTTGTGCACACATATACACATGAATATATGTGCATAATATTGACTGCATGCATTTTTAACTTTCTGCGTGCAAACCGTGTGTGCGTGCAAATGAATGAATAGGTGAAACAAACATGAAAAAATGCTTGAAAATTGGAAAAAATGCATGTAAAAATTGCACAAATCAAATTTTTTTTGCCCATGTACACCCTTAATACACTCTGATCTATATCACTGGATTTGTCTCAAGCAACTTTCCTGAGAGCTAGCTTTTGTCTGATTAAATGTTTTTGCTATATATGTATATGAATATACATACATAAGTCTATTTATTTTATGAATGTATGTTCATATAAATGATTAAATGCTTTATATATATATATATATATATGTGTGTGTGTGTGTGTGTGTGTGTTTATGTACAGTGGAGTGGAGGAGTAGCCTAATGGTTAAGATCACTGGCTTGGGAACCCAGAGACCAGGGTTTGATTCTCACTAGCACTTCTTGTGGCCTTGAGCAAGTCACTTAACCCTCCATTGCCTCAGAAAAATCCAAGTTATCAATGTCCCTGTTTAATGTACATTACCAAGTTTAAGTTTCAATGTAAACCACTTTGATTGAAATGATAAAGCATTATATAAAACTTGTTAAATAAATAAATAAAATAAATGTTATCTATCAGGGGTGCCCACATTCAGTCCTTGCAGACCAGGTTTTTAGGATATCTCTCCTGAGTTGAATATGGAAGGCACAACTGTCTTAGAAATATGGGTAAGTGTATTGTGACTTGGACTTCTGATGCACATGGTGCATTCATGTTAGTTATAGGCATTTCCACAAAGGACATTACAAACCCCATTTGCACTAAATGAATTTTAAGCATGCATCAGCACATCTCACAGCTTGTGGGTCTGGTCCTTTGTTACACAAATGTGTCCCCTGTTTGCAGCTAGACCAAGGTGATTTTGCCTTTCTGGGAGGATTTAAAACAAACCCCCTGGTCCAGCTGCAAACAGGGGACACATTTTGTGTAACAAAGTAAGGGACCAGAAGATGAGAGATGTGCTGGTGCAAAAAATTCATTTGGTACAAATAGATTTTGTTCATCAGTTAAAGACACAAGTAGTGTAACTCTGGAAATGCTGAAATGCTTTCCTGTACATCTGGGAGCAGACTTTTGAAAGAGTCAGAAATGGCCTCACACATCATATTATTTGGTATTTGTGATATCAGTTGTGTGTCAGCCACACCCCCTGCGTGGGTTTCTGTCAGGGCCAGTACAAGGGTATTAGGTTCCCTAGGCAAACTTTCAACTTTGTGCCCCCTTGCAATTAACTTTTAGACCCCTAGTGCCTCCCCTTCCAAGATTTTGATAATTAGACTCAGTCATAATCATCGCTACACCATCTCTCTTGGAACAATCCTATAAAAACACATATTTGGTTGTCATATTTTTAAATACTAAACTTTATTTTGTAAATCTATACGTAAAGAGGGAGATTTCCAACGGTCACCTACAAGGGTAAGTTGATTATTTACAAACTGCCCGTTGTCTGCAGGTAAAAGTACACACTGATGAGTCTTTGAATTTGTGTGGCTGTTTCGGACCCAGTGTAATGCTTTGACAGCCATTGCCCTTTGCTGCCCCCAGGAAGCTGCTGCCCTGTGCGACCACCTAGTCTGCCTGGTGGTTGGACTAGCCCTGATTTCTGTTAACCTTGTGTCTTTTGAAATATTGCACCATAAAAAGGATTACTTTATACTTACAGAGGGAATGTATCTCATTGTGAAGAAGGCTTCTAATTGGAGATAATTTCGCAATTAAAAAAGGTTTTGATAACTTGATTTGTTTATTTCATTAATTAGTCAAGCAAAAACACATAACAAACACAGCATGACCTACTGAAAAAACATTAAGAATAGACTAAAAATAAAAATTAGCTAGCATCAACGCAGTAATTTAAGAATTAGAGAAGGCAATGGGCTGGCTCCAGAGAGTTGCAGCTGTTTATCGAGTTCCATCTGAAAATATATTGCATCTTAATGTAAAAATTATATGCACAAAGAAAATCCTGAATTTCTTCGCAATTCTTAGAGAAATTTCCAGAATGTTAGAGGAGTCATAGCCACATGAGCTCATTGAAATGTTCTAGATTAGTGGGGAGAGGAAGGGGGTTGCACAAGGGGGTTTATTGCTGTTATTTTTCTGACATCATCACTTCACCGTTTTAGAGGCTTTGGTGGTAGCAAGCTGCCAGGTTACTGCTTTTAATTTGAAAGGTACCAGTGCATCCCTTTCCACGGGAGCCTGCTCCCTATGGCAATCACATCTCTGTGCTGATTTGCTGCAGTGTAGACTGCAGCGCTTCCTCCCTTCTGCCCCCACCTCTCTCTCTTGTTCAGCTTACAGCATCAGTCTATTGCCAGTGCAAGTAAGCAGCAGTGATACCGACTAACCTGTTCATGCTTGGGGATGCCTGAGTGGTAATACACTGCCTCAGAAGAAAGCCCCCGGGATTCCAGACTCTTCCCCCCCAAGATGCAGGACAGTGCTGATTCCACCAAGATGGACTGTCTGTGGAGCAGCTGGAAGTGTCAGGGTATTATATACATTTCAGTCCTGCATGCCTAACAAGAACAGTGATAGAATCCATCCATTTCATGTCTTCACCTGTGGGAGCCATTGCATGTTTTCTGTCTGGAGCTTTTCCTTGGAAGTATCCTTATTTTGACTTGTGCCGTTATCTTGTTTTTATAATGAGCATTGTTCCGAAAGCTTTGATCATTGCAAAACCTTTGTTTATTCTTTTCAGCAGTAACCCTTGCTGCTCTGTGATTCTCTGATTACCTTTACTGATGAAAGACCACATGCAAATTAAAGCTTTTCCTCTTATTCCGTGTTCTGAAACGAAGCGCCGGTCTATTATTTTGAAAAATCGGTGCATCCTTTTTTGAAGACAGACACACCCATTGCAAGATCTCTGGAGGCAGCACAAAGAAAACCCAGAGAGGACAATCACTGTGAGGATGCTGAAATAGGGTGACAGCACCTCTACATATTGCCTGTTTCATGTGTCATTCTCTTTTTAATAAGAACAGTAAAGGAATCAGTTCTAAGAAAAAGCTAGTCAGCAGATGAAAAACGAAAAGTCCTCATTCTTTGATTTACTGAGTAACCGTGTATTACAATAATTACCTTTCTTAACAGCAAATATATTTTGGAGTGGTCCATGTTAGCACTGGGTGTGGCTGTCGTTTAGCTTGCCTTAAACTGCTTTTCAGCCATTTTTATGTCCTTTTACACTTTTCAGCCAGTGTTCATCCTTTATTTTTCTGTAAGATGGAGGGTCCTTTTTACTAAAGCTTGCTAAGCATTTAATGCACGTTGTAGCAGGTGGTAATGGTGACAGCTAACAAGAGGGCATGACTACTACCAGCTGCTAAAATGCAGGTTAATTGCCCATTGTGCCAAAGGGCGGGAAATGTGCAGGATATGGGCAGAGTGTGGGCATGGAGAACAAATTGCATTTAGCGCCGGGGTACATATCATGCGCTAATGGTCAATGTGGGAGTTAGTGCAGGGGGCACCTTTGTACCCACATTAATTGCACCATACATTAGGGTATGTGTCCATGCAGTAACTGCCAGGAATGTGCTGCCCCTGGCCAAACGTTACCATAGATGCTTTACACAACACATGTTAGTTTTCATGCTAAATGCACATTAAGTGCAAAACTCTGAGTCTGATAGTGGCTTGCGAGCATTTGAGGGAAAAATGTTTATATGGCATTATGTCTTTTCTTAATAGTTTTTAAATAATGTTTTTTTGATGGGGGGAAGGGGGTAGTGAAATAGGGGCTGGGCTGGTTATAATTTTAAACCTATGTATGCTACAGAGTCACATTTTCTGGTAATGTGTATGTAGTATGTTCTATTTTTAAGATCTTCAAAGTCTGGTTAACAGGCCTGGGTGTCTTAGCTGTAGCATCACATCACAAATCTGTTAACTAAAAATTCTTCTGCTAGAAAATTTTTCAAGAAAACTCTATGGTTTCCTGATGAGAGTATGATGCACAGAAATACATTTTTAATCCTTTCTCCTTTACGAAACTACTGCTTGTTGGTATCTTGAGAACCTCATTGTTAGTCATAGTAATTAAGCTTTATAATATGTTTGTCGGAAGGCCATTTAATAGTAGTAAACAAAAATAACTGCTTCTACTGAATAAGCATTATTTCAGCTTGACATAGGTACTTCTAAATAGGGCTAAAATCCACAAAATGAACATGGCATGTGCTTTTATATATTTACCTTTAAATGAATGGAATTTAGAATATATTGCATACCTTCTGTTATAGTATTTAGGAATTCATTTCATTTCAGTATATAGACACGTGAAGGCACATTTTAGAAAGGTCGGTAGGTGAAATCTGGGATGTCCAAGTGAAATTCAGTGGGAGGGAAGCAGAGAAGGTGGGCACATGTAAGTGCCTTGTAAAATTGGCCAGTCCGCGAAATAAAAGGTAAAATGGGGACATGCAGAGTAATGGTTCATGCATATTTTCGCCCGATTTTAGAAACCAGCATATATCAGATATGGGTGTCGGCCATTTCAGGAACATAGACGTGCCTGTTTTCAGAACAGGCTCTCACTTCATACACATCCTGGCCTGCCATCTTGAAAAGGGCACGTGCAGTGGTGCAGGAGCTAGGAGAAATGCCTTTTTACTTACCGTCACATTTTTTTTGAAGGAGTGAAAAATATAGGGAAGTTGGTGGCATTCTCCTCTTCATGCAGTTGTTGATTTGCTGAAATGAGCACTTTTCAGAGTCCTAATCATGCCCTGAAGGAAGTATGGCCATGGATGTCTCCCCCGGTGAATTGAATTGAATTGAATTGAGCATCAGTCGAAAATCGGGCACACACATATAACCTTTTTGGACCTCACTGGACAACCCCCCCCACCCCCGTGCGACATAGATGTGATTGCGCTAGACTCTTGTAAACAGGGCTGCCTCTAGGTGTTGGCACCCTAGGCAAATCTTAAGCCTTATGCCCCCCAGCGGTCAGAATATATTGTTTAGCTTTGAATGTCCTGTTCTTTTCCAACCCCCACCTTCCCAGAAACTGCCGCCCTAGACAACTGCCTAGTTTGGGTAATGGTTGGGCCAGCCCTGCTTGCAGACTCCAGGCCTTCTAAAATGGCTCTTGGGACATGGATATGATTGGGATATCAAAATGTCCATTTTCAGATGTCCCTTAATCACTACTCTTGCTGGAGATTTTAAAATGACAAATCAAGCATATTTTTACAGTTGTCAGCTTTAAACATGGTGGGTGAACTATTTTTTATTGTACAGAAGCAAGTATTTTTAAGTCTTTTAAACGGTTATAATAATAACATGCTCAATGAAAATGTATATTGCAGTATTTCAAACATACTTCAACTAATTTGATGCTTAAAAACCAGGTGGTGAAATTAGAAATATACAGGTTTTTGTATTGTCATTGAATCTAATGCTCCATACAAACAAATCACTAGACTTAGAGATATTAAAAGCACACATAAAGGAAAGCTGTTCACAATGGGGGTAATTCCAAAACATGAATAAGGGATTTGTACATGCGATGGGGACGTTTATGTGCCGAAAACGTCCCCGACCGTATTCTGAAACACTGCTATTTTGCACGTATACAGCGCTAGCACAGGGATCTCAGAATGTGCCCAGAAGGGGTGGAACGGGGGGCGTGGTCAGCCACAGAGACATATAAAGCGTATTCAGGAAAGGCCCGTGTACGTTTTAAGTGTTTCACGGAAACATCCACTTTATTCCTGCTGAAACGTGGAATAAGGCCAGGACTTAGAAAATATTCTGCTCTACTCTGCAGTTCATCCCATATAAAAGAATGGTTGTGAAACATTTGTACTGAACTGGTGTGACTGCAGTCTGGAAAAACACAAGATGCAGTTACAAAGAACAGAAAGCAGAGGTGAGGGAATGTTGTAAAATAAAGAAACATCAATAAACACTCACAGAAATGTTCAGGAGAGCAATACTGTAAACAGGCTATGCTGAAATGTGCTGTTTGTGCTAAAACAGCTGATCCAGGGGACCCTAACAAATCCTGTGTTCTGAAAACTGGAACTGTTGATGTAAGAATAGTATGCGAGTGAGTCTGGAAACAAATTATTTTGAAGTGAGAAAGGGAGATCATATGTGTAGTCCTGGGACATCATGCCATAATGACATAGTAGCTGTTAGTCATAGGTTTGATTTGGAAGAATGATGTCTTTTGTGACTGTAACTGAGAATGTGTGGATTGGGGGTAGCATGGGAGCATCTGGTGTGCTGATCTGCAATTCAGGGAGGCCATGAATGGCTGGCCTGTACATGGTCCATATGGATGACCACAGTGTCACCAGGTGCCAGTGTGATAGGGTAGACATACAGTACATTAGCTGTGCCAGGCACTGGGAGACATGACTGATGTTGTGCCAACATCCCCCAGATTGTGCCAGAAGGCCTACATTTTCCCCAGTCTAGGATCTAAGCAAGCTGCAAGAGTGATGATATATCTGGAGGCTGGCTACCTGGGTATGATGGAACAGGGATCCCCCCTCCCATGTCCACACAGGCCTAATCAGGGGAGCAGTGCCACCAAGCAGACTGTGGGAAGGCAGACAGGGTTGCCCCAAAGATAGTGGATGTATATAGACCAACATACATCACAATGGGACAGGTGTAGCTGTTGTAAGAAATGCCAGTACCTAGATATATGGGAATCAGATGCCATAGTCAGAAGGCTATACTACTACCATTACTACTATGACTGATTTGTATAGTACTACAAGGCATACGCAGCGCTGCACAGACACACATAAAAGATGGCCCCTGCTCAGCAGAGCTTACAGTCTAGTCAAGACAGACAACGGAGCAGCTGTGGACAGAATACATTTAGGGGAAATGATAAGGAAACACAAGGGGGCTAAGGCGGATCAGATCCAAAAGCAGCAACAAAGAGGTGAGTGCTCAGCCTATATTTAAGAAGCCTGATGTACAGATTCAGGTAGTTTGTTCCAGGCATAAGGAACAGCAAGGTGAAAGGGGCAAAGTCTGGATTTGGCAGGAGAAGAGAAGGACACAGATAGAAGCAATTTGACAGAAGAGCGGAGTTCTTGAGAAGGGGTGTAGGGAGAGATAAGAGGGGAAAGATAGTGTGGAGCAGCAGAATGAGTGCACTTATAGACCATAGGTACAAAAACATCTTTTGCTCAGCAATATTATGCATTCTTTGGGGAAATGCAATGGTAGTTTCGGATTTGGTGCACTTGGTAAAGGTCTATCCTTAGCAGTTTAAGGTATGCTTGTAGATATGACCAAGGCAGAAATCACTGGGGCCGTTTCCTAATGCCAAGCACCATTTGATGCAAGGTATGTCCTGACATACATGTTCATATTTACATCTCTTATACCATATTAGGGTGCACTAGGATTAACTAGCACTTTTCAGGGACAGTAGAGGACTGGTATGTGGTCGAGGTTGCAGAAGCAGTCATTTCTTATTTGTATTTGTCTAGTTTGCATCAGCAAACTACTGTCAGTGTGAAGAGCAACTTTGGAGATGCACGTTTTTCACGAGGGGCATGGAATCTGTGGGTATATCGTGTGGAGGAGCAGGCTCCAAAATGTGTAACTTTTCAGAATATGGTGGGCACAGGGACGTCCAAAATGTTTACCTGCATCCGATAATATTGATAGGGATGTGTTTCTCCATTATATCGCATGGCCCATGCCTGCACCCATGCACGGGCCACACTCCAGATGTGTGCACGAGCCAGCTGAATAGCACTTTGCCTGTGCCGTGCCGAACATGTCTACCTCCCCAATTCCAGACTCGCCGGCACATTCAGACCCGCAGATGTGGAATTAGGTTCAAACGGGGCCCATTTTTAATTTAGACTTGTCCGCGGGCCAGACTTACATGTTATGGAATCGGGCTCCACATGTTTATCAAGTCTGGCTGTAAATTATATAAAGAGATCTTCCCATCCCACAAAATGAGAGAAAATGTGAATACCTTTACATTGTAAAGTTAATGTCTTGCATGTCCAGCACTCTTCAATTTTAGTAAGACTAAATGGAACACTCTTTCTCATCACAATGCATCTGCATATAAGAAACAAACCTGCATATTGCATAAAGACCTTCTTTGAATACAATGGAATAAGTATACTAAAGTAGACATTTTAACAGAATAAAAGTACCAGGCCTAAAAATTTGGATTAGCCTGTTCTGACTAATATTTTTATCTGCTTTTCTTCACTATGCTTCACTGCTATTAAATCAGTATAAAACTGACAGATGAATTTCAATCTGATGTCAGACTGTTGGATAAGACAATCATTGTCCATGAGCCATCAGTGGGTAGAAAGAGATTGCAGCCATTATGCATGCCCAAAGCCCCACAAAATGCTTTTATTTGCTATTTACTATATTATTTGAAGAACTTAAAAAAGGTTTGCTACTGGTTATGAGACAATTGGTAAAGTACGAGGTGTGACAAAAACAAAATGACTGTCCCATAAATGTTTTCTTACAAAATCTGCAGAGAAATTATGCATTGTTTCCTTCAAAGTGATCCCCCCCAGAGTTAATGCACTTCTGCATTCGCTTCTGCCACGTATGGAAGCACTCGGTAAAGTCCTCCTCCTTGAGGTCCCTCAGCTCCCTCATCACAGTGGCCTTGATCTATTCTACAGAGGCGAAATGAGTTCCCTTGAGCACAGTCTTCAGCCTGGAGAAGAGCCAGAAGTCGTACGGTGTGAGATCTGGGGAATAAGGAGGGTGGTCGAGAGCTGCGATCTGTTTGTTGGCCAAGAACTGCCTCACACTGAGCACAGTGTGTGTGGGCGCATTGACATGGTGGAGCAGCCATTACTTGTCTCTCCACAAATCCCACCTACTGCGCCGAACACGGTCATGGAGGTGATTGAGAACCTGCTGGTAGAAGTGCTGGTTGACTGTCTGACCCTCAGGCACAAACTCATGATGGACCACTCCTTTCTGGTCGAAGAATGCGATCAGCATGACCTTGATCCTTAATTTGGACATGCGTGCCTTTTTGGATCTGGGTGACAGTCGAGTCTTCCACTGCAGGCTCTATCTCTTGCTTTCAGGGTTGTACTGGAAGACCCAAGTCTCGTCTCCTCTGATGACTCGACCAACAAACTCTGGATCTTCTCCGATCTTCTCTAGCAAGTCTCGACAAACATTGACCTGGTGCTCCTTCTGGTCATCTGATAAAAGCCTGGGCACCATCTTGGCACACACCTTCTGCATCCCCAGCACCTGCACCAAGATGGTCCACACTGACTCCCTGTTCAGGCTGAGCTCCTCAGCTATCATCCGCACCATCAATCTGCGATCACTCTGCACCAGCTGGTTCACTCTGTCAGTGTTCTCAGCCATCTTTGTCATGGAAGGCCGTCCTGACTTGAAGTCATCCTCCACCTCCTCGTGGCCAGTCTTGAAGTGTTTGTGCCACTCGAAGACTTGTGGCCTTGACATTGCATCTTCTCCATAAGCTTTTGGAGAAGTTAGAGACACTCAATTGGGCCATTCTCCAACTTAACCAGAAATTTCAAGTTGATTCTTTGCTCCATATTTCTGCCACCTCCAGTTGCGTGACAAAGCGATGAAGCAGTATGCTACAAAAAAACCTGAAAAAGAAAAACAGAGTGAGAGAGATGAAAAATATTATAGCGGAATAGTGGCGAGATGTTGCACAACATGGTGACATAAGCGGTTAGCCAGTTGGCATTGAGTCATGGGCATGGCTGCCACAGTCTCGTTTCTTTTTTGTCACACCTTGTATATCCTGAAAGGCGGTAAAATTAAAAGCAACATCAGGAAATACTTTTTCATTGAAAGGGTGGTGGATGCTTGGAATGCCCTCTCAATGGACTTGGTGAGGGCAAATACAATGACAGAATTCAAAATGGCATAGGATAGACATAGTGGATCCCTTATATCTTTTATACTTCAATAAAAAGAGGGGGGCTGATCTGCATGGATCTGAAGACAGAACCACTCTAGCCACCTTACTGGGCAGACTGGATGGACCATACTGGTCTTTATGTGCCATCATTGTTATTGTATATAGTTACCCTGTTAGCCAAGTTGATTCTCCTGTTCATATGTAGACACAAAGTACTATTGGAAATGTGTATGTTCGTTGTTTATTGTAAACCGCACTGATGCTGAATAGCGCAGTATAAAAGAGACTTTAAATAAATAAATAAAATAAAGTAAATATCATATCCTATGTTACTATGTAAAATCCCAAACAGAGCAGCAGACTATGGAATTGTAATCATGAACCTAGTCTAAAAGAACAGTTTTTAGGTAAGCTTGTTATGACAGCATTTTTTACTTGCATATTTGAATTGTTCTTTGGACTGGGCTCATAATTACAAGTCTGTGGTCTGTTGCCTTGTTTGTCCATTAGCAATTGTGCTACTTTTAGTGCCATGGCTTTCTTTGGGTTTAATGTAGGTTTTTTGTGCACCAATATAACTTCTAATGCACAAAAGTTTTAGCTGACAAAAAAATCTGAGCTATGCAGGAAGTATAGCACTGTGCTAAGTTTAGTGCATTGACCATAATTGATGTGCATGCTAATGAGCTGCATACATAATTATTTCTAATGCATCAAGGTACACTAAACTTTAGCACAATGTTTTACTTTCAAATTAGTGCTGAATCATTATTTCATCCCTTCATCCCTTTTATGCGGAAGTTATAAGGTCAGAAATGAAGAGTAGCATAGAGCAGGAGTGACTTATAGATGAGTTATTTACTCCTTCAAACAGTAGAAAGACTAGGGGACACTCAATGAAGCTACAATGTAGCACATTTAAGACTAATTGGAGAAAGTAATCAAACTCTGGATTCGTTGCAAGAGAATGTAGTAAAGACTGTTAGTATAGCTGGGTCTAAAAGAGATTTGGACATGTTCCTGGAGGAAAAGTCCATAAACCATTATTAAAGTGGACTGGGGAAATCCACTGCTTACCCCAGGGATAGGCAGACTGGAATTTGTCTACCTTTTGGGAACCTGACAGGTACTTGTGACCTGGATTGACCACTGTTGGAAATAGAATAAGGGGCTTGATGGGCCTTTAGCCTAACACAGTATGGCATATTTTATATTTTATATGTACAGAAGAAAGAGCATGGTGCCCTGGAATGCTTCCACTTCACTTAGAAATAGGGAAAGATGCCCTGGTTTGTTCCCACTTCACTCAGAATCAGGACCAGATGATCTGTTGTGTTCCCAGTCCACACAGAGACAGAGTCAGGTGCCCTTTTTTCCCCCACCTCATACTGATGGATGGTTGGATCCAATGGTGCGCTCTCCCCTCTCTCAGAGTTAAGGCCAGGTGTCCAGGTTTTCCCTCACCCTATTCAGAGGGACTGACAGGTGTTGCCTACTGGGTTTCCCACCTAGGCAATTGTAAAAGCAACTCTGCAAGCACTCTGCCCCCTCTAGGTGAAACATTCACACATGCTAACATTACTGCCAGGTTTCCCCATCTAGGCATTCTAAAACAACTCCACAGGCCGTGGATGCCACTCTAAGCAGGACATGCAGGACATGCATGGATAACTGGCATTGCTTCCAGGTTTCCCTATCTCGGCAGCTCTAGAAGTAACTCCATAGGCCACAGATACTCCCCTAAGCAAGACATGCAAGAATGACTGGCATTGCTTCCAGGTTTCCCCATCTAGGCAGCCCTAGAAGCAACTTCACAGGCCACAGATTTATTTATTTATTTATTTATTTATTTAACAGTATTTCTAAACCGCCTTATCTTAATAATCAAGGTGGTATCACAGCAAGCAATCAGGTAAAGTGTGTGTTGTACATGCAGTGAGGATAAAACTTAGTTGTGTGAGGGATGTGTTGGGTGCTTGATTTGTTTGAGCTATATACAGGGTGGGCTATTTACAGTGGTGCTAGAATCATATTTTATATATATTCAGTTGTTTGGGAGGATTGGAGTGCTGTTATCCATTCTCTTAGGTTATGTGATGTGACCATAGTGCTCTATGAACAGCATGGTTTTCAGTTGTTTTCTGAAGTCTTTGAGGTCTGGAGTTGCCCTTAGATCGTCCGGTAGATTGTTCCATATTGTTGGAGCAGCCATGGAGAGAGCTCTGTCTGTTGTGTCCCTGCGTGTGTGCTTGTACTCATTTGGGGTGCTGACTCGGTTGCGTGTTTGACTTCTTCTGGGACGTGCGCTGGTTTCCGGTTGTATGAGCAGGTGGAGGCTGTTGGCTGATGTGTGTTCTTTTATCTTAAATAGGTTTATGATAGTCTTGTATCTGATGCGAGCAATGATTGGGAGCCAGTGTAAGTCCTTTAGTGTAGGTGTGATGTGCTCCTGCCTTGCGGCTCCGGATATGATTCGAGCTGCAGTGTTTTGTGCCAGCTGTAGTGGTTTGAGATCTTGTTTTGGTAGTCCGAGGTATATCGGATTGCAGAAGTCCAGTATTGGGGTTATCAGTGCTTGACAGACTGTACGGAAGTGTTCTGGAGCGAGGAGTGGTTTCAGTCTCCTGATGATTCGCATCCTGTAATATG
Source organism: Ichthyophis bannanicus (assembly GCA_033557465.1). Classification (NCBI taxonomy): domain Eukaryota; kingdom Metazoa; phylum Chordata; class Amphibia; order Gymnophiona; family Ichthyophiidae; genus Ichthyophis; species Ichthyophis bannanicus. The sequence continues at coordinate 130,765,232 of CM066037.1, forward strand.
CTTTTTGGATTGTTTTGTCTATGTGTGGTTTGAGGTTGAGTTTACTGTCCAGAGTAACCCCAAGGTATCTCACCTCCGATCTTATCGGTATCGTGGTGCTTTGTATCTTTATGTTTGGTGGGTGTGTGAAGCTTTGGTTTCGAGTGATGATTAAAGCTTCAGTCTTGTTGTAGTTTATAGCTAGATTGTTGTTTTGGCACCACTTCGCCATTTGGGTAAGGCAGTCTGCTATCTTAGAGAAGTCCAGGTTTTCGATTGATATCGGGGAGTATACCATTATATCGTCTGCGTATATTGTGTATTGGATGTTGTTCTCTTTCATAATGTTGCATATTGGTTGGATGTAGATGTTAAAAAGGAGTGCTGAGAGTGCGGATCCTTGTGGTACTCCTTGTTGGACGTTTATGGGCCGGGAGGTGTCCTGTCCCACCTTGACCTGTAGCTGTCTTTCTGTTAGGTACGAGTGGAACCATTTTAGAGTGGTACCGTGTATACCAGTGTTCTTCAGTCTCTCCAGGAGTATATTGTGATCAACTGTGTCGAACGCTGAGGAGATGTCGATGAAGATCATTATAATTCCATTCCTGATGTCGTCAATTATTCTTATGATGCTGTCGAAGAGGTAGATCAGGAGAGTTTCGACTCCATGGTTGGGACGAAATCCGTGTTGGTTGTCGTCGAGAGTTCCGTGTTCGTCAATGTGTTCCTGAAGTTGTAGTTGAACCGTCTTTTCGATTATTTTTGCGAGGAAGGGTATGCTGGAGATTGGTCGGTATGCTGCTGGGTCCTTTTTGTCGAGAGAAGTTTTCTTTGTGATTGGTCTTACTGAGGCAAGCTTTAATTGCTGTGGCATGAGTCCTTGAGTGAGTGAGTTGTGTACCATTTTATGAATGTTTGGTATGAGGCTTGCTTTGGTGGCTTTGACCCATGACACTGGGCAAGGGTCTGTAGGAGCAGTGCTTGTGTTGATTGTGGAGATGATGTCTGATATCTGCTCTTTTGAGGGTGAGTGGAATGTGCCCCAGGTTTTGGGGTGGACGTTCGTTCTGTTGGTTCTACTGGGTGTTGAGCACTCTGTGGAGTGAAATTTGTCTTTGATGTGGTCGGCGAATATCTGTGGATCCACTTGTATTTCTCTTTCTGCTGCTTGCTCTTTTGTCAGGGTTTTTACTATTTCGAAAAGTTCTCTGGGTTTGTTGATGGAAGAATTTATCAGGTTTGTGTGGAATTCTCTCTTTGATTGGTTGATGTGTTCATTGTATTGTTTTTGCTTTGTTAGGTAAAGATGTTGGTCGGAAGTAGTTTTGTTTTTTCTCCATCTCCGTTCAATTTTCCTGAGCTCCCTCTTTTCCTGTCGTATTTTTGCTGAGTACCATGGTTTGTTTTGTCTCTTGTTGTGGTGTTGTTTCTTGGTCCTGTCAACGGATGGTTTGGCGGCGTTAGCTAGGACATTGTTCCAGTTGGAAACTTGTTCCTCCAGGTCCTCTGAGTCAATGTTCAAGTGTTGTATTGTGTCCTGGATGAATTCGTCCTTGTCAAAGGACTTGAATCGTCTTTGTGTGTGTGGGAAGTTCGCTCTTTCGCTTGTCCAGTCTTCTTGTGATTGCAGATTTGTCTCGATTAAGTAATGGTCAGACCATGGTACTGGGGTGATGGTGGGTGTAGAGATTAGGTCTCTTGAAGTTAGGTAGTTTGATGCGAAGATGAGGTCTGGGGATGATCCTAGTCTGTGTGTTGGTGCATTGACTATCTGTGTGAATTGAAGTGATGACATTGCCTGAAGGAAGGCCTCTGCATCTTTTGTATTGGCGGACTTGAGGTTGAAGTCTCCGATTAGTAGTGCTGGTTTGTTGTTTGACGTTATGGCACAGGCTTCTTCGAGTATGAAGGCTAGTTCGTCGGGTGGAGCACGGGGTGCTCTGTAGGTTAGGCAGATTGCAATATTCTTGTTCTTGATGCTAATTGTGTTACACTGCTTTGTATCTGTGAGATTCAGTGTCTTGAACTTGAGTTCTGCTTTTGCTATTATTAGATGCCCCCATAAGCAGGACATGCATGTCCTGCTAACATTGCTTTTAGGTTGTCCCATCTAGGCAACTCCAGAAGCACCCCCACAGTCCGCAGATGCCCTCCTATGCAGGACATGCATGAATGACTGACATTGCATCCAAGTTTCCCCATCCATGTGGTCCTGAAAGCAACTCTGCGGACCATGGATGCCCCCTGTCCCAGACAAGCATGGTCTTCCCTTGTTGCTTTCAGAACACTCTTGTTATGTTGATCCTTTCATGTCTTTCGTGCCTGTTATCATGCTCTTAATATTTAGGTGTGTTTTGCATCAGGCGAAATCACATTATCTCCAGGAACAAGCAGGAATGAGTCTTCACATATGGGTACGTCGGTACCGACAGAGTCTGCGCGGGAATGCTTCCCAGCGTCCAATCAAAGAGCTTTTGGAAGCATCCCACCACGCCTGCGTGCTGCCTTCCCGCCTTTCCCAACTGCCTCTCCTCAGTTTTCGTTTTTCCGCGGAGCCGGCAGGACGTCCTCCTGTCACCGCAGAAAATTCTTGTTTTATTTCTTTATTTTTCTTGTGGTCGCGGCTGTCTTCCCGACGCCACCGGTACCGCCGGTGTTTTTTCTTTTCTTTTCTTGTAAAATCTTCCTTCTTCAGGGAATATTTTTCTTCATAGTGTTTCACGGTATCTTAGGCCTTAAGGGCCTCTTCTTTTCCTTCATGGAACCGCCAGCCACTTTCTTCAAGAAATGTTCACACTGTGGCGGTACAACTTTATTTTAGACCCTCAAAGTCGGTGTCTAACCTGCTTGGGTCCTGACAACAATTTGGTGAGAAGAGGTCTTCAATATCGAGGTTCCCTTGATACACGGTTTCCCTCCAACTTCGGCGCACCCTCCCTTTCTTCTTCTACATAGGATCAGGTAACCCACAAACAGTCTGTTAAGACTAGCCAGCCCTCGAGTGGTAGGTCTCATGCACAGCATGTAGACGGCTCCAGCCTTGCCTTCGAGGGCTTACTGACTTCCAAACCACAGCCAGAGACTTCGGTCTCAAAAGCCTTTCAGGGGTTTCAGGTTGTTTCTGGGGCTCACCTCTCACAGAACATGCCTGAGCCGTGTCCGGTGGTGGCATCCGCTTCGAGCGGTACCGATACTCCAACATCGGCACTGGTGTTGGATGAAACACTCCTCACCAGGGATGGTCATCTGGCGTCCTTGGTACCTTCGGGACCGGTGGATACACTCCAGACTGACCTTCAATTATCGGTACCAACACCGATACTACCACCGACGTCGGTACCCTCCAGACGTGCATCGATAGCCTCGCTTCCTTCGATGCCGAGTCTGGAATAGATCTCCAGTCTGGAGGACTGGGTACCGACTCGCCTTGGTACCGGCTCTCGGCGGTACCGAAGGCTCGGTTCCGATGATTCGGATCCGCAACTCTCGGTTCCCTCGAGGCCCACTGAGTTGCCACTGGTTGACCTTCATTCACCGGTATCAGGCACGGTACCGAACTCGGTGCCGATGTCCTCATTACCCTTACGGTCGGTGTCTTCCATGCTTTGTTCATCGATGCCCAGTTTAGAATCACTCTCTAGTCTGGAAGACTCGGTACCAATATCATTTGGTACCGACACCGATCGATACCGGTGGCTCGGTACCGAGGATAGCACCCGGACATTTTCGGTTGCCTCAGTACCGATTGAACGGTCTCCGATGACTGCTCCGATGTCTTTGTCGGGCTCGACTCTGACATCGGTACCGGTATTGACATCGGTACTAGTATCCACAGTACCATCGTGGCCAACTCCTGCCATGCTTTTTTCAACAGGATCGCTCCCTTCTATGCCAAGCTTGGAGTCGATACCTGGCATGGACAATGTGGTAATGTCGGTCGCTGCTCCTGACAGTCAGTACCGGCGACCATCCTTTAAGCATTCCACACTGCACTGTGCAGGATCTTCTATTCCTATATATCTGGATAGCTCTGTCGGTGCTCAGGCTAGTTCTTCAGATCTAACCTGTCCAACGGAAATTCCTGTTGGGGAATCCTCTTTTCAGAGTTTCCTCCTGGATATAGCAAGATCTCTTGCCATTCCTATCCCAGGACATGATCCTGCACAGGCCTCTCTTTCTACCAAAGCAAAGGAGAGCATAATGCTTCCTTTGCATCATTCCTTGCAGGATCTCCTTCTAGGAATGTGGGAAACACCTTTAAGGGTACCCCCACCTTCCAGAGCAACTGATCTCTTATATCAGGTGCCCCCCTCTCCAGGGTTTCAAAAGACTCAACTTCCTCATCATTCCATAGTTGTGGAATCAGCAATGAGGCGGGTAAAGAGCAAGAAAAAGCACTCTTCTTATCTGCCAGGTCGTGAATCTAGGATGCTTGATGCCTTTGGACGTCAAACCTTCCAGACATCTATGCTTTCTGCAAGAATTCTCTCATATATTTTCTATATGAGTCTATCTCTTGAGGAGGTCACAAAGCAATTACATCTTTTGACTCCTTCCCTTCCAGAGTCCAGGAGTGCAGACTACTCTTCACTGCTCAAGCATCTCCAGAATATCTCTTGGTTTCTTACTCGTGCTTCCCTAGACTCTTTTGAGTCTGTTAGCAGGACTTCTGCTATAACTATAGGGGCACGACGTAGAGCCTGGTTCCAAGCTTCAGGCTTGGACAAATGGGCACAACACAGACTGGGACATACTCCTTGCACTGGAGATAATCTTTTCAACAAGGAGTCTTTACGTCAGGTTACTCAGTTTTCCACTGACTTACCTGTTCCTAGGGGCTCTTCTGCACCTTCTTCTGTCCCAGTAGGTAGGAAATGTCCTGCCAAACTTTCTTCCCATAGGAGAAGAAGGTTTTATGCAGCATCTGCCCATCCTACAGATGTTCCCAAACAGGGGAAGCATTGTCCTGGTCTGCAGAGTTCAACCTCTCACCAGGCTCAGCAAACCCAGCAACCACAGGGTTTCTAATCAACCCATCAGATGCTTGTGACTCTGGGGATTACAATCTGCAGTTGTTTCTTCTCAATAGAGACAATCCACTGCTGTCATTCTAAATCCTAAACATGGATCTCTTCCCGAAAGACATCCATTCTTTCTATATGAGCTGTCAGGATGTTCATGCTTCTAGGTCACAGGGTTCTCCTCTTTTCCTTCTAGGGAAAGAGGTCCATCCACTATCAAATGATAGTTTCCTGTGCCAGCATGTCTCCTTCCTTTCTATAAACTTACTACTTTGTAAGTTTTCTTCAGCTCCATTTTCTTTACCCTCTTACCAGGGTTTTTCCTCTGTAAGAGTGATATTGCTCATTGGAGGGCTTTTCTTCAGCCTCTCTAATTTTCTTACTTTTCTAGTGCGGAGTTCTCTTTTCTGAGTTGACTCCTCTTTTTCAATCTTGCTTTGCAGCAGTTCATCAGACACCTCCAGAGTTTTCTACTCTTGTTTTGTCTGTTCTTTCTGTTTTTCAACAGTACCATTCTTTTGCTGTCTGGCAAGCAGCTACCAATGCAGGAGCCTTAATGTTTCGACCACTGGTTCTTGTCCACCAGTAACCAGATTTGTCCTCCAATAACATTCTGTCTGGTCTTAATAGTGACTCCAAGTCAGTGCTGTCATCTGTCTTGGAAAGTTTTTCACTACAAACATGTTGGATTGTCTTCTCTTTCTACCATCTCCATTCCCATGGGTTTGGCAGCATAGTTGACATAGCTACTGGCTTTTCTGCAGCCAGTTCTATCTCATCATTCTCCTGCATAATGCTCTCTGCAATTCTACAGAGAAGCTCTCCACTATGGGCCCTTGCTAGAGAGCATGGGTTTTTTTTTTCTCCAGCAGCTATACTAGATGGTTGAAAAAGGCTTTTTTCAGTCATATCCCCCATGACTAGAAACGTTCTCCCTTTTTACTATAAAGCACATAGACCTACTCTTACATGAAAGCTTAAGGAGTTGCTAATTCCCTGCTTTGGTCCATAGTATTTCCAATAGGGAATCTGTTTTCTCCTTCCAGCTCGTCCTCATTGTAAGAACGCATGATACCTTTTTGCCCTTAAGCAGGTCAGCATGGTATCTCATTCCTATGCGTCTTCTGTTCACTTACCATGCTAGAGTTCTAAAATACTCAGGACTTGCGGGCTGCTCACTGATATCATCCTCTGCTTTTCACGTAACCGTCCTGGTTCTTCTACTACCTAGCATCCCTGTAGCCATAACCAGTGGGAATTGATTCTCTATATGTCTTCTCAAGTAGGTTCCACCTTCTTGTTCTTAGATGAATCTTTCCTCTCCACATTTTTCCTATGTGAATGCCTTGTGGATATATTTCTGTCTGCTTCTTGCAGATTTCTATATAAAGATATATATATATATATATATATTCATATCTATAGCACACATCTTACACATGATAGACATAGACATCTGTGAGTACTTTATGCCCTTCATATCTCACTATAGATATATTCTCATATATCTATATGTTATATGTATATATATATCTATATGTATATCTATCTATATATCTATCTATATGTATCTGTCGAGATATTCTACTATCGGTAGATATGTATTCTGCTTTATCTACCTGACTGTCGAGGCTCATATAGCCATATGATTCTGACAGAAGGGTTTTACCCATACTATGCTATCCAGCATGTTTTGGGGTCCTACACTCACAACCACTTGGTGGTAGTTAACACCTACCATAACCCAAAGGTTAGGTACCTCTGAAGCTCTCCATGTCCAATATCTCTCCCAGCTGACTTCAGTCAGGAGAGAGATTGCGGATCTTCAGCTACTCACAGGCTAACATCTCCGGCGTTTGTCCTTTCTTTTGGGATACAAGAGGTTCCCATACCCTTTCTCCCCACAAGGACTGAGCCTGTTTGTCCAAATCGGTTAGCTTTTCTCTTTTGTTCCTAAGAGTGAGCCACTCTTTTGCCAAAAGAGTTGGGCTTTTATCATAAAGCCTTCCGCTGAAGGCCCACCATTTTTGTACTACCCCAGTTTTTCCTACTGGGGTTCCCTGTTACCTTTCAGGATTCTGACCTCCATTATTTTTCCTACAGGTTTCCTACCTCCACTTACAGTGAGGTCCTTCTTGAGGTTCCTCTACTGGGTTCCCCAGTAGATCCCATGAACCTCCATACTTCTCTAAAGTCCTGTTAGGGGAGGTCCCTATTGCAATATATTTTCTTTGCAATATCATTGATGACAATTATCATCCACCCATGGACTCCTTTTCTGCAGTCCTATGCTAGGTTAGCTGTTCCACAGCACCTTTCTTTCTTCAACTCCTACCCTCCATCCTCAGGATGCCTGGTGTTGTGCGGGATAGCATGTTCCAACCTATAACATGCTGGGACTCCAGGCATCTTAGCTTGGGAGTCCCTATATGTGAAAACTCATTCCTGCTTGTTCCTGGAGATAGCACAGTTACTTACCTGTAACAGGTGATCTCTGGGAACAGCAGGAATAAGTCTTCACAACCCACCCACCTCCCCAGGAGTTGTATCTCTATCTATCTTCCTTTCCTCTCTCTCTCTCTTTGTCTCAGCTTTGAAACTTAACTGAGGAGAGGCAGTTGGGAAAGGCGGGAAGGCAGCATGCAGGCGTGGTGGGATGCTTCCAAAAGCTCTTTGATTGGACGCTGGGAAGCGTTCCCGCGCAGACTCCGTCAGTACCGACGTACCCATATGTGAAGACTTATTCCTGCTGTTCCCAGAGATCACCTGTTACAGGTAAGTAACTGTGCTTTCAATCTGTCTCTGTTCATATGCATGGCTTTTGTTTGTGTATATGCAAACAAACAATACCTGTGAAGACAGAAAGTAGCAGGCCATGCACCCTATACCCATACCACATACTTACAGATACACCGCACACCTGCACCACATACACAAACACATTATACATACACAGATAACTCATCCTCACACCACATACACACAAACAACCCATCCCCACACTGCACACACACATACAGACCCTCATCCCTGTACCAGTCACACACACACACTTGCAGACACCACACAGATGCACCACATCCACACACTCCCACATGCACACATGTGGACACACACACATACATCCTACCTCCTTCACCACATCCACATACAGATACCCCACCCTTGCACCACACACACACACAGATACCCTACTCCTGGACCATACACATACAGATATATACATACACAGACTCCCCGCCACATACACACACACCACCCTTGCTCCACACACAGACATATACCACCCCCGCACAGTACACACACAGATATTCCACTCATGCACCACACAAAACACACAAATACTCCATCCATGCACCAGACACACACACAGACAGCCTCCCACCACAGACATACATACATAGACATCCTACTCCCACACCACACACACACATACACTTTCTGAAAATAGACACAAATTTATCAATGCCACTAGTCATAAAGATGCCACATACAGCCCCACAGCTCCTGCTACCCTAAGGAGGCACACTTTATCTTGTCTCTTATGTATCCTGGGGGGCTTGAGGAGGTAGTAAAGTTTGCAAAGGGTGGAAGGGAAAACTCACCATTTTGTTACATTGTAAGTTCATTAATACCCTTGCAAGTCTTAAGTGCTCCATCAACTCACTCACATATGGCAACCATGCACTCCTTCAGTGAAACAAGCCTTTTTGCAATGCTTACAGCATGCAGTTTTCAACTTATTTTACCCACTTTTGGCTTGTTTTAGTTGAGAAACTAGTTTCCTTTTGTTTTGTTTTTTTTCCTCATGGTTGTTGAGGTATAATAAATGCTGTTATCACATAACATTAGACTTTTAGTCTGCATTTGCTATCAGAACTTGGGGCCCCACGATCCCCCGGCGGCTGCCGGAACCCCACAGGAGACACCTTCAGGATGCTGGAGATTTTTGTGTGTTTAGATAAATACTTGAGCACCTGGAATTCAGGGTTCAAGGGACTGATGCCTGTTACATTGAAGTTGGTTAGATTGAACTGAGATAGATTTAACTGAGAAAGTAGGTGATGTAGTGTGCTTTACCAAAAATGTACACAAGACAGACAGTGTTTGTTTATATTTGTTTAGTCCTCACATATGGGATCGTCGGTACCGACGGAGCCTGTGCGGGAACGCTCCCCAGCGTCCAATCAGAAAGCTTTTGGGAGCATCCCACAGCGCCTGCGTGCTGCCTTCCCGCCTTTTCCAACTGCCTCTCTCCAGTTGAGTTTTAAAGCTGAGACAAAGAGAGAGAGAGGGAAAGGAAAGAGATACAACTCCTAGGGGAGGTGGGTGGGTTGTGAGGACTAAATTCCTGCTGTTCCCGGAGATCACCTGTTACAGGTGAGTAACTATGCTCTCTCCAGGAACAAGCAGGAATCTAGTCATCACATAAAGGGACTCCCTAGCTTTGGGTGCCAGGGAGAGACCCCAGAAGTTGTGTGTCCCTGAGAAGGGCTCCACTTCCCCCCATGGATCTCTGGCATCCTATCAGGGATGGTGGGTAGGAGTTGATTAAGTATGGAACAGGTGTTTGAGAACAGCCTGACCAAACAAGGCATCCCGGCGGGAGTCCTTGTCCAAGCAGTAATGGGCTGTGAAAGTATGAACAGAGGCCCAAGTGGCTGCTCGACAGATGTCAATAGACACAGAGTTCAGATGAGCCATTGAGGCTGCCATGGCTCTCACATTGTGAGCTGTGACATGGCCCTCCAGAGAAAGGTTCTTACTCTGATAGGCGAAAGAAATACACTGAGCAATCCAGTTAGATAGTGTTCTCTTGGAGACTGGCAGTCCCAAATGAGAAGGGTCAAAAGCAACAAAGAGTTGAGAGGACTTTCTATGTTGCTGTGTTCTTTGTAAGTAAAAAGCCAGAGCTCTTTTACAGTCCAGGGTATGAAGATTCCTCTCTGCACTTGATGCATGAGGTCCTGGAAAAAAGACAGGTAGGTAGACCTCCTGGTTCAGGTGAAAAGGCGAGACCACCTTAGGCATAAAGTGTGGATGTGTCCTAAGGACTACCTTGTCATGATGAAACCTTGTATAAGGTGGATTAGCTACTAGTGCTTGCAATTCACTAATGCGGCGTGCTGATGTGATTGCAATGAGAGAGATAACCTTCCAAGAAAGAAATTTCAAGTAGCTGGTAGCTAAGGGTTCGAAAGGTGGCTTCATGAGCTGCCCAAGAACCAGATTCAAGTCCCATGCCACCGGAAGTGGTCTAATGAGAGGCTTAGTTAGAAGGAGGCCTCTCATGAATCTTGCTATAAGAGGATGAGAGGAAATAGGTTGTCCATTTAGAGGTTTAAGAGAAGCTGCAATAGCACTCAAATGGACTCTTACTGAATTTGTCTTAAGGCCTGCATTAGACAAATGGAGGAGATACTCCAGTAAAGATTCTAGAGGTATGGCAAGGGGGTTAAGACCTTTTTCTGAACACCAAACAGTGAACCTTTTCCACTTGAAAGCATAAGAACGTCTAGTGGAAGGTTTTCTAGAAGCATAAAGAACATCTTTCACTTGCTGAGAAAGATGAAGATCTTGGAGATCTAGGCCCTCAGCAACCAAGCCCTGAGATGCAGGGACTGGGGATTGGGATGCCATAACATCCCGTCCTCCTGAGATAGGAGATCTGGAGCAGACCCTAACTCCAGGGAGGGAGCTTGAGAGAGATGTAGAAGCAGAGGGTACCACACTTGCCGTGGCCAATGTGGTGCTATGAGAATCATGTGGCCTCTGTCTCTCTGACGCTTGAAAAGGGTTCTGGGAATTAGGGGAATGGGTGGAAAGGCATACAGGAAGTCTTGACCCCAGTGAAGGAGGAAAGCATCCTTTGCCTGAGCTCCCTGAGCCGGAGTTCTGGAACAGAACCGGGGAAGTTTGGCATTCCACAGACTTGCAAAGAGGTCTATGTCCGGGGTTCCCCAAAGTTGAAAAATTTTGACCACCTGGTCTGCATGCAGAGACCGCTCATGTGGAAGGAGAACCCGACTGAGTCTGTCTGCCCAAGAGTTTTGAACGCCTGGAAGATACACTGCCAGAAGATGAATATGATCCTCTCTGGCGAGGGCCCACAGTCGCAGAGCTTCGTTGCAAAGTGACAGAGAGCCTGTTCCCCCCTGCTTGTTCACATAGAACATGGCTACTTGATTGTCCGTATGAATAAGGACTGTTTTGTAGCTGAGCAGGGTGTGGAACACTTGCAGAGCAAGGAAGATTGCTCTGAGCTCCAAGAGATTGATATGTAGACAACTCTCTTGTGGTCCAGGTGCCTTGGGTGGAGAGGTCTTGCAGATGAGCTCCCCAACCCTTTGGAGAAGCATCTGTTGTAAGAGTTGCTTGGGGCAGGGGTTGCTGAAAAGGAGACCCCAGCAACAGGTTTTGAGTGGACTTCCACCACTGGAGGGACAAAATGAGACGACTTGTGTTTGCTATTCTGTCTGACAGGCAACCTGATGCCTGGGTCCATTGGGTGGATAAAGTCCACTGAGCTGCCCTCATGTGAAGGCGAGCATATGGTACCACATGCACGGTGAATGCCATGTGGCCTAGTAACTGCAACATTTCTCGAGCAGTTAAAAAGGGCTTTAGGACTGCTTGAGAAGCTAATTGCACCAAGCGAAGGCAACGGGCTTGGGGAAGGTAGGCCCTTGCCTTTGTGGTATCCAGCAGGGTTCCTATGAACTCTAGAGACTGAGTAGGAGTTAGACTGGATTTTGGGATGTTTATGACCAGCCCTAAATACTGAAGGATACGCATTGTGCAGAATAGAGCAGTCCTGGCTTCTGACTGTCTTGGAGTTCGAATGAGCCAGTCGTCCAAGTAAGGGAAGACGAATATTCCCAGAGTGCGTAGAAATGCTGCTACCACAGCCATGCATTTCGTGAACACCCTTGGTGCAGAGGCCAGACCAAAAGAAAGCACCTTGTATTGGTAGTGCTTTCCTTGAAACAGGAAGTGAAGAAACCTTTTGTGAGTTGGATGGATGAGAACATGGGTGTACACATCCTTGAGATCTAGAGAACAAAGCCAATCCTGACTCTGAAGGTATGGAAGCAGAGCTCCGAGAGAGATCATTTTGAATTTCTCCTTGACAAGGAATTTGTTCAATTCTCTGAGATCTAAGATAGGTCTGTATCCCCCTGTTTTCTTTGGGATAAGAAAATAAGGGGAATAGAACCCTGTGCCCTGTTGATGAAGAGGCACTTCTTCTATTGCCCCTTGGGCAAGAAGGATGGTAACCTCCTGACCTAACAGGTCAATGAGAGAGGTTGGAGAATTGAACTGCTTCACTATTGTGGGAGGGGGCATGCTTGAAAAATGAAGTTTGTACCCCTCTCTTATGATGGAGAGTGTCCAATGCTCTGCTGTTATTTGCCCCCATCTGGGAGCAAAATGGCATAACCTTCCTGGAATGGTGGACGGTTCTGGTCCCTCCAGAGCCAGAAAGGCTAAGTTCTCTAGCTGAAAGTCAAAGGCCCTGAGGAGGCTGAGGCTGAGGCTGCTGGGCTGGTTGAGGCTTAGCAGCCTTTGCTTTCTTCTGTTTGGGTGGTTGCTGACGTTTGGTTGAAAACTGACCTGCAGAAGACGCCTGCTGACCATAAGCAGGATAAAATCTTTTCTTTCTAGAAAAAGGTGTTTTCTTGAACAACTTTTTCCTAACAGGATCAGCAGTAGACTTGGATAGTCTATCCAAAGTGGAATTTTCAGCATCCATTTCATTGGCTTTTTCTTGCCAATCTTTACCAAACAGGTTCTCACCAGTACAAGGGATATTTCCCAATTTATCTTGTACCCAGAGCTCTAAATCAGATGCTTGGAGCCAAGCAATTCTACGTGCACCTATGGCAATAGCCAAGGTCCTGCTTATACATTCAAAGCAGTCGAAGGCTGCACGGTTGGAAAATTTAGAGACATCTTGGGCATGTTTGAGCCAAGTGAGAAACTCCTGCCTTTTATCGTCAGAGATGAAAGGACTTAGTCTGTAGATGTTCAGTAACTTCCTTTAGGAACATTCCCATGTAGAGACTATAGGAACTGATTCTTGCAGCAAGCATGGAAGCTTGAAAGACTCTACGTCCAAAAGCATCCAGAGTTCTGCATTCACGTCCTGGAGGATTAGAGGCATGTCTTTTTGCACTTCTAATCCTTCTCATAGCAGATTCCACCACAATAGAGTGGTGAGGAAGCTGAGTTTTATGGAAACCAGGACAAGGAGGGACACGATACATAGTGTCTAACCTACGAGAATGAGGAGAGGTGGTAAGAGGTGTTTCCCACATCCTCAACATGAGATCATATAGAATGTCATGAATGGGTAGGGTAGCTGCCTCCTTAGAAGTTTTAGGATATTGTAAAATATCCAACTCCTTGGCCTTTGGCTCTGTCTCAGGGGCCACAGTGATGGAGAGGCCCCGAGCCACCTCTCGGATGAAGTCTTGGAAAGACATGTCCTCTGGAGGAGACATCCTGCGTTTAGGGGAGGAGGACTCCTGTGGAAGCATCATCGCTGCATCGACAGAACTTTCAGAATCCTCAGATTCTTCTGAGGAATCGAAGTATCGCCTGTCTGGATGCTTCTGTAGAGCCCGATACCCGTACCGAGCAAAATCGGTATCGGGAATAACCGGTACCGGGGAATCGGTACCGGCGGGCATCGAAGGACAGGGTACCGGCATAGCAGGCATCGATGCCGATGTCGATGCTATCGGTACCGGTTGCGATACCGGTGCCGGTACCAGTGGAGTTGTCTGTCGTGGTACCAAAGGCGTCGATGCCACAAGGAAAGCCACTAGACTGCGTTCTATGGACAGAATAGACGCTGCCAATGCCTGGAAATTGGTACCAGTGGAAACCGCCGGTACCCCAAAGCATGGCATCAGGAGATCTGTCGAGGCCGAGCCATCGAGAACATCCTGGAACCCCGATGATGGTGCTTTGGAAGCCGAAGCCTCCCGCCGGGGTAATTTTGCCGTTGCAGAATCCTCGAGGGCAACGCCAGAGGCATCTCGATGCTTAGAAGGAGATCTACCCTTTGAGGACTGGCTAGACTTATGTTTAGTTACCTGAGATCCACAGGAAGAAGAAGCAGCCCTGGAAGACGTTGATGCCACCGAAGCCGCATCAGAGGGAAACAGGGTACTGAGCTTAGCAGCTCGGTTCTGTCGACCCCTTTTAGACATCATAGCACAGGACACACAATCTGTGATGGAGTGGTCAGGACCTAAACATTTTAAACACCATTCATGGGTGTCGGTGATGGAAATGGTACCGCCACATTTTGTGCACTTTTTAAACCCTGAAGCAGGTTTTTCCATGTTAAGGAAATTTTTGGGGCCTAAGGCCCAAAAAAGACAGGTGCACCTGAATGAAAGGAAAAGAATGGATAAATTAAATTTTTTTTTAAAGAAAAGAAATACCGGCGGTACCGGTAGAGCGTCGGGGAAGGCAGACACGACCACAAAAAGAAATAAAGAAATAAGAAATAAGGAAATTCTTCTGCGGTGACAGGGACACGACCTGCTGGCTCCGCGGAAAAAGAAGAACTGGAGAGAGGCAGTTGGGAAAGGCGGGAAGGCAGCACGCAGGCGCTGTGGGATGCTCCCAAAAGCTTTCTGATTGGACGCTGGGGAGCGTTCCCGCACAGGCTCCGTCGGTACCGACGATACCCATATGTGATGACTAGATTCCTGCTTGTTCCTGGAGATTACTATTTTGTCAACACCAATATCCATTACCCCTATCTATCCAAAAGAAATTTCTCTAAGTGAGAGACCTCAAGGAAAACAAAAGTCTGCACCTGCAAGGTTATAACACACTTGCAGGGGAAGCGCCAAAAAAAGGAACCACTCAAAGCCAAAACTTTGGGTTTCAATTAAGAAATTGCCTCCTTCTCAAATGGGTTACCCGTGTGACATTGGGGGACACATTTAATTTCTGCCCACAAAACACAGTGAGCCCGATATTCAACTGGGCAAGGCTAAGCGCCGTAGCTGCTTAGCTCTGCCCACTGACCCCCAAACCCCAGATATTCACTTCTGTGGCAATGGAAGTGAATATCCAGATCTGGCTGCACTGCCTGGAAGCTGCCAAGGCTAACCGTGCAGCATCGATATTGGATGTTGCGTGCTTAGCCTTGGCGCCTCCGCTCTGCCCCGGATCATCCCTGGCACGCCCCGATGCTAGCCAGATAGCATCGGAGCGTGTAGGGGACTTAACTGGCTGTTAACCATGTAAATGCCTTTTGAATATCAGACCCATTGTCTTTACTTTTAAAGAAAAGTTTAAGAAGTTTACATTTGACAGCTTCTGAGGTAAAAGTAACCAACAAGGTGTTACGCTTATTGATCATATCAGAAGAGTCTTCAAGAAACTTCATCAAATTTTCTACAGCAGAGTGAAGGGAATCAAAAGACCCTTCATCAGCAGCGACTACCTAAGACCTAAGAGGAACATAATATGCATGAATAATATCAACAGGATGTGTCAACTTAAGATTCTCAACAAAATACTTTTTTTAACAAGATTTCAGAGAGAGTAAGTGAGTTTGTGGAAAATTCAGAAACCAGAGATTTCGGACACAAGAAAGATTCTCAAGTGCCTCCAGCCTAGCATGCATATCCAAAAAATCTTTAATATGCGAAACATGAGCAACGCTGGTAGCTTGTACTTGGGAATCTATCCATGCCAGAGAATTCTCCAGCCCAGTAACTTCAGAGTCCAAATCAGTTAATTTTACCACAGTTTCCTCGGTAAAATTACATAAAGAAACTACCGTGAAGGAAAGTTTCACACAGGTCTCTCAGAGTTATTTCTCATTAGGGGAAATCTCCGGAGGCAAAGTTGCAGACAAAGAATTATCCATCACTGGAACTGGAACAGGAACAGGAACCAGAGACTTAATCTCACCAAGTGAAGATGAAGAAACACCATTCAAAATCAGAGGCAATGGGTGTAGAGGTGATGTCTGCCCTCCTGAGCTCAAAGAAGCTTTATGTGGTGAGGACTGATCCACAGGCAGGGGGGCAAGATATTTGTCAATAGGCCCTACAGTCATACCTGTAGATGCAGCATCCCCCTTTTCACTTCTCTTGCTCTTCTGCTTTCCCATCCTGTTGAGCGGTGAGCGGGGAGATAGTACCAGGTGACCTCGGGTGCACAGAAGGGATGTGACCAAAGGGGCCACTTTGGTCATGCCCCTTCAGTTCGCGACCCACAGCCATATAATGCAGCCATGGCTCTTATGCCAGAAGAGAGGGCTTTCCGTGGCCAGCAAGGTCATCCTCTTGGGTGCCTGCAGGAGTTGAAACACCTAGAAGATGCAGGTCCATCACAAGGGGCAGATGGCAAGCCCCAGATCCTGCACACCAGCAAACCAATGATTGTTCCCCCTTCTTATAATCTGTATCATCCCATGTCAATTTGGCGAATTTTTGCTTTAGTTCAACTCTCACCAAATCCAGTTTTCATAGTGTTATACTGTTCTCTATACAACTTAGTTGTCACATATGCTTTTAGTGTCACCAGGTCTACTACTATTGAACATTTGCAGTATATAGCACTACAAGGCATATACAATGCTGTATAGAAACATATTAAAGATGGTCCCTGCTCATCAGATCTTACAGTCTAGTTAAGGCAGACAATACAACAGGTGAGGACAAAGATATAACTAGGGAAGGGTAAGGTGACACATAGGAGACTTAAGTAGATTAGGAACCAAAGGCAGCCTCAAAGAAGTGAATTTTCGGCATGGACTTGAAAAGGGGCAGAGATGAAGCCAGATGCACAGACTCACGTAGTATGTTCCAGGTATAAGGAGCAGCAAGGTGAAAGGAATGGAGTCTGGAGTTGGCAGTGGAAGAAAAGGGAACAGAGAGAAACGATCCACCAGAAGAGTGGAGTTCACGAGGAGGAGTGTAGAGAGTTGAGAGAGGAAAGGTAGTGAGGAGCAGCATAATGAATGCATTATAGGTTAGAAGGAGAAGTTTGAACTGGATATGGAAACGGAAGGTGAGCCAATGAAGTGACCTGAGAAGAGGAGTTATATGAGCATATTGGGGATGATGGAAGATTAGCTGCACAGCTGAGTTTTGAACAGATTGAAGGGGAGAAAGATGATTCAGGGGGAGACCTCCAAGGAGGAGGTTGCAATAGTCAAGAAAGGAGGTGACTAAAGAGTGGATAAGTGTCTTAGTAATGTGTTCAGAAAGGAAGGGTAAATTTTGCTGATGTTGTAGAGAAAGAAACGACAGGTTTTAGCTAGCAGTTGGATGTGTGTGGAGAAGGAGAGGGAGGCGTCAAAGACGACCCAAAGGTTACAGGCTGAGGAAATAGGGAGTAGAAAAGTGTTATACACAGAGATTGAGAAGGGAGGAAGAACAAAAGGATATGCCAGACTGGGTGAGACCAAGGTCCATCAAGCCCTGTTTCCAACAGTGGCCAATCTAGGTCATAAGTACCTAGCAGTTTTTCCAAAACACACAAGTTCCACAATGCTTGTACTGGGTCAAGCAGTGATATCCTGGGTCCCTTTTAATAATGGTTTATGGACCTTTCCTCCAGGCAGGACCATAGCCCATGTTCCCTGTAAAATAGTTATCTCCAAGTTATAATGCCCTGTTCAATGTAATTTCAGTTTGTTCAATGTAAACCGCACTGATGCAGAATAGCGCGGTATATAAGAGAATGTAAATAAGTAAATAAATAAATACCTAGCCCTGTGTGAGCGGTGCCGCCGCACAGGGTGCAAAGGCTTAAGGGGCGCATTTCGGCTGTCTGACATTGCCTGCCGCTGCCACTTTTTCTTCACTCGGTGGCGGCAGGCAATGGCAGACATCTGAAATGCGCCCCTTAAGCCTTCTCGTGGCATACTAAGCACATCTGTCCCTCCCTTCTCTGACATGACATCAGAGAAGTGTGGGACAGATCTGTTTAGCGTGCCAGCAACTTACACAGCGGGCACGCCTCTTCTCTCCCGCCATGGGGGAGGGGGCGCACGCCTGATGTGCAAGTCGCACAGGGCGCGATTCAACCTTGGTACGGCCCTGCCTCCAGGAACTTGTGCAAACCGTTTTTAAACCCAGCTACACTAACAGCTTTTACTACATCCTCAGGTAACAAATTCCAGAATTTGATTACACGTTGAGTGAAAAAATATTTTCTCTTATTGTCTTAAATGGATTACCCTGTAGCTTCATTGCATGTCCCCTAGTCTTTCTATATTCTGATGATGTAAACAGTCGATCTACATTTACCCATTCCATGCCATTCATTAATTTATAGACTTCTATCATATCTCCCCTCAGTCGTCTCTTTTCCAGGTTAAAGAGTCCTAACCTTTTTAGGCTTTCTTCATAGGAGTATCCTTCCATCCCCTTTACCATTTTGGTGGCTCTTCTCTGAACCTTTTCTAATAACGCTATATCCATTTTAAGATACGGCGACCAGAATTGCACACAATATTCAAGGTGTGGTTGTACCATGGAACAATACAGAGGCATTATAATATCCTTTGTTTTATTCTCAATTTCTTTCCTTATGATTCCTAGCATTCTATTTGCTTTCTTGGCCGCCGTTGCACACTGGGTGGAGGATTTCAACATGTTATCCACAATGACGCCTGAATCTTTTTCCTGGATGATGGTTCCTAATGGGGAGTCTTGCATCGTGTAACCATAGTTTGGGTTGTTCTTTCCTAGGTACTTAACTTTGCACTTGTCCACATTAAATTTCATCTGCCATTTGAACATCCAGTCTTCTAATTTATCAAGGTCCTCTTGCAATTTTTCACAGTCGTCTTGGATTTTAACAACTTTGAATAATTTTATGTCTGCAAATTTGATTACCTCACTCATTATTTCCATTTCCTGGTCATTTACGAATATGTTAAAAAGCAGGGGACCTAGCATAGATCCCTGGGGTACTCCACTATTCCCCCTTCTCCATTGGAAAAATTGGCCATTTAGCCCTACCCTTTGCTTTTTATGTTTTAACCAGTTCCTGATCCTAACTAGTACACTGCCTCCTATCCCATGACTTTTTAATTTTGCCATGAGTCTGTCATGAGGGAACTTGTCAAAGGCTTTCTGAAACTCCAGATACACTCTATCAGCCGACTCACCTTTGTCTACCTGTTTATTCACACCTTCAAAAAAACATAACAGATTAGTAAGACAAGATCTTCCTTGTCTAAAACCAGGTTGGCTGTCTTCCATTAAGCCATGACTTTCTACATGTTCAATAATGTTCTTTATAATGGTTTCTACCATTTTTCCTGGTACTGACTTCAGGCTCACTGGTCTGTAGTTTCCCGGATCACCCCTGGAACCCTTTTTTAAAAATTGGCGTTACATTGTCCATCCTCTAATCTTCAGGTATTACAGATGAATTTAATGATAATTTACAGATTACTAATAAGTTCTGCAATTTCATATTTCAGATCTTTCAACACCCTCAGATGTATACCATTCAGTCCAGGTGATTTGCTATTCTTCATTTTATCAAATAGTGTAATACATCTTACCGGTGTATCGATATTTCTTTCAATTCTTCTGTGCATCATCATCTTTAAATACCATTTCAGTCATGGGTAACATCCCTACATCTTCCTCAGTAAACATTCATTCAGTCTCTCTACTATGTCCTTGTCCCCTCTTACTGCCCCTTTTTACCCCTCTATCATATAATGGTCCAACTGATTCTGTCACAGGTTTTTTGCTACGAATGTACTTGAAAAAGTCTTTATTGTGCGTTTTTGCTTCCACAGCAAGCTTCTTCTCAAATTCTCTCTTTGCCTGCCTTATGAATTCTTTGCATCTAACTTGCCAGTGCTTATGTTGTTGCCAGTTTTTGTTATTTGGCTCCTTCAGGGGCAGTTTTATCATTAGGCCAACTGAGGTGGTCGCTTCAGGTGGCACTTTCTAGGTGGCGGCACTCCGGCTGTGTTTATTTCTGATTTATTTATTTAATTTATTTACATTCTCTTATATACCGCGCTATTCTGCATCAGTGCGGTTTACATTGAACAAACTGAAATTGCATTGAACAGGGCATTATAACTTGGAGATAACTATTTTACAGGGAACATGGGCTATGGAGGGTTAAGTGGCTTGCCCAAGACCACAAGGAGCACCTGTGGGACTAGAAACCCCAGTCCTTCCGGCCCAAGGTTGCTGTCCTCTAGTGGGATTTGAACCCACGACCTTCCAGCCTTATTTGCTGCCTCCTGGCTGCCACTGCCTTCCCACTGCTCTTTTTCCCGCTTAAGCTCTCCAAACGAGAAAAAAAGCAGCTGGAAGGCAGTGGCAGGCCAGAGGTGGCAAAATCAGAAATAAATACAGCCATAAATGCCATAGTGTAGCCCCCTTAAAACTGACACCTGGAGGAAACCCATAAATACAGCCACGATTTGCGGTGTGCTACTGACAGCCCACAGGGATCCCAAGTCCAGGGCCAGCGCAGCATGGTAAGCAGGGCAGGGGGCGCCAATGTTCAAGGGCGCCATAGCTGTCAACTTTCACCTCTGCAGCCGACTGCTCTGCTACTTCATTTGTTTGTTCACTTCTGTCTGCAGGCGCCTCCGACACTTTCGGAACTTGTGTGCAGGACTTTCTGTTGTAGATTATCCGCAATCAGCAGGAAGTCCTGACTGTGAGTTTCAAAACCATCAGGGATATCTGCAGTCAGACTTGAATAGTTGGCTGCATGTATGGAGATTCCAAGGCAGCAAAGAGTCCTTTAGCAGCTGGACAGGCTGCAGCTGAAGCAATGAAGATGAGAAAATCTGTCTTTCTCTCCCTTCTGTCACCGCTGCTTCTGTGAGCTGGGCTGGTGGCATTCGAAGCAGAGGTAGTGATAGAAGGAAGCAACGCAAAGCAGCAGAACCATCAGGTTCCACATTCTCTAAGGCCCAGTCCTGTCCCACCCCAACAGGAAGTGAACGTTGTGAGGAATGGCACAGTGCAACCGTTCCTTCTGTGTGGGAAACTGGAGGGCTGGTGTCTGTCAGTTGCATAAACTCAAAATGGCCCTGCAGGCGGTTGTGCTCTACTGTGTTGTCAAGAAGAAAGGCAAAGGCCTGGAGTGGGTGCTCTTCACCCTGTCGGCTGTAGGAGAAAAAGAAGTGGTCCAGGTTGGATATTGGCCGTGGCTTCTGGGCCCCTAACTGCATGTCAGCGCCCATACACGGGACTGGAGGTTGGTTGATATATTTAATTAGGATCTTGGCTAACCCATCCTATGTGAAGGAGGAGGAGGGTGTCATTTTAGAAGACCTGGGCTGATCTTTTTTAAAGTTGGTCGCATCTGGTGGCCATATTTTTTTAAAGGGTCTGAACATATAATTGGTTTTGGATATAAGCATTTGCTTAAGTAATTTGAAATTAGACTCAGTATAAATACTCTATTATAACTTTAATATCTAGGTGAAAATTCTACGATGTAACAAAACTTGTATTGCCAGCCAATCTTCTTTAAATGAAAAGCATAAAAACTTTTCTTAATCTGCTAACGGTAGTCTCAGAACCAGAGGACACTCTACACCACATGCACTGTGGAAAAAGAGTATTACCTCATTCACATCAACGACTACCAGGAGACCACCTCTCCTCTCTTCTTGTTTTTTTTAAATATTTATGTGATAAAAATGGTGCCAGCAAATAAATATGTATCACCAAGGTTTCTCTGCCTCGTGAAATTTCTTTAAAGTAATATATAGTAGGCTTATCTTAGTTTAGTGGACAAGTTCATGTTCCAAGCCAAACGAATAATCATTTTTCAAGCAAATAATTGTTTCTCTACGCCTTCCCAGGGCGCCGCGTTAGCGTTTCTCTCCTTCTTGGAGGTTCTTCAGGAGAATCTGTAAGAAAATTTAGAATGGCATTGCAAATCTTCATGTACTTGTTTAGCCCGCTTTTTATAGTGACTCATATGAAAGTTGAATAAAAACTGTGAAAGATCATCTTATAGAGAACCCCATTAATTCTTAAAAACAATTGGAATTGCAAAAGCCAAAAATGTATCGCCTAAATGGGAAGTACTCACTGTGAAATGCTGCCCACGTCTCTCAGAATACTTTCATGACAGAAAAACGCCGCGCATGCGGTCTTACAACAACAGCTGACTTTTATCTGGAGTCAGATGGAATAGCTTATCTGCACACCTGCCATTCTACTGAGGCATTAAGCCCCTGTGGTTTCACAGTGTTAACCAAGAAAATCCACCGCTGTTCTTCATACAGCAATGTTTCATCTAGAGTTTTGCCACGTTTAGGAACTAAAATCTGATCTATGCAGAAACAGCGTAACTGGTCAAATGTATGATGAAACTCTTCACAGTGATGAACCATGAGGGCGGACATGTTCTTACAACGTAAACGGCTATGATGTTCTTGTAGCCGAACTCTAAGGGACCGAATAGTCTTCCCTATATATAGCAACCCACAAGGGCACCGGATAGCATATACCACTGCTTCTGAATTACACGACGTGACGTGTCTTAAGAAATATGTTTTGCCAAGATATTGAAATTCAGTTAACTCATCTGTCACATAACATATGTTACAGCTACCACATTTTCTGTGGCCTGGTGCTTCCGGTGAGGGTTTCACAATGTTATGAGAACGAAGAATGGTAGGACTAAGTTGTTGTTGCAAATTACTGTTTCTCTGCCAGACACATCTCACTCGTTTGTCTTCCAGGCCAGGGATAGTTTGGAGTATATGGCCATGTTTCTTAACAATACCTTGGATTTTGTGACTCAGCGGTGAATATTTAGTTATAAGGTATATTAGAAGAGAGGAGAGGTGGTCTCCTGGTAGTCGTTGATGTGAATGAGGTAATACTCTTTTTCCACAGTGCATGTGGTGTAGAGTGTCCTCTGGTTCTGAGACTACCGTTAGCAGGTTAAGAAAAGTTTTTATGCTTTTCATTTAAAGAAGATTGGCTGGCAATACAAGTTTTGTTACATCGTAGAATTTTCACCTAGATATTAAAGTTATAATAGAGTATTTATACTGAGTCTAATTTAATTGCATACTCTGAGAAGACCGTTTTACATTCTTGCAATGGTCTAAGTAATTTGAAAGTCAAAGATTGCTTGAAAGGCAAGTATGCTAGATTTGTCCTACTGAGTTAAGGTTAAGAAAGAAATTGAATGCTCCTTAATTATAACATCTAGGTCACTGTTTAGGATGTGCTACTTATCTATTTTCGGCCTTTACCCATTTTAGTTTTCTTTGAATCTAAATAGTTCTCTGTGTATAGTTAAGAATAACTTTAACTTTTAATAAGGAATTTATTCTATGCTGTCTATGCTGGTGCCAGTGCAGGAAAGTCACAACTACATGCCTAGAGTCTATTACTTGAGCCTTTGGCCCAATGTAGTTTGAGAAACATTAAGAATCCTTTATGCAAGTAGAAAAAAATGACAGAGGTAGGTGTAGACCTAAATATGTATACCCTAGAGGAGAGGAGAGAGATGATGCAAACCTTATAAATACTTAAAAGGGTATTAATGAATGAAAAAAAACTTTTCAAAGAAGGGGAATGCTGGTATGGTAGGGGAGGTTTGGCCTTGTAGATCTTTGGTGACTTTTGTAGGGTTTTATATTAGTTCCCAATATGCCTGGTGCTGAAGAATGTTTGTTGTTGGTGAGATGACCAGAATCAGATTTTTTTTTAATATATTGAGTTCTGTGGGTGAATATCCTACCTCTGCTCTGCACCCATTGTTGAGGAGAGGGTCTGTGAATGCAAAGTATATGTTCAAAAAGAAAAAGCAAGCACCATAACGCAGTTTATAACAACAAAATACAGATGAATTACAATTTCGAGTTATAAATTGCTGTGGTTCTCTCTCTTTCTTTTAGTTCCCTGGTGTGCGAATATCTTGCATTTCCTCCACATTATCTAATTGGCTTTTTGGTTTGGTTCAGTCCCTGACTGCAATTGTCAAAAAGATCCCCCCCCCCCCACTCTGGAGGGGGGCACCATCTCATCATAGTTTATTGTATATGGTTTATATAGTTTACCTTGTTTCTTCCAAGTTCTCAAATCCCTGTTACTTGTAAAATGCACTACAGTTATCCTGTATGTATATGTTCTGTTCCGTGTAAACCGCGCTGATGTCAATAGTGCGGTATATAAGAAATGTTAAATAAATAAATAAATAAATCCCTCGCCTCAGGCAGCAAATTGCCTTGAGCTGCCCCTGGACTCCTTTTTCCATTTCCTGAAAGATTCTTTTTTGGCAACAACAGCCTCTCTGACCTCACCTTTAAACCATGCTGGCAGGTTTTTGGACTTCCTTCCACTTTTCTTAAAGTGTGGAATACAGCTGGTCTGAGCTTCCAAGATAGTATTTTTAAACAGCACCTATACTTGATGTAAATCTTTAATCTTTGCAACTGCTCCTTTTAGTTTTTTTCTTAACTATTCTCCTTATTTTATCATAGTCTCCCTTTTGCAAGTTAAAAGGTAGTACTGTGGTTTTCCTAACCATTCCTCCTCCATTAATTAAATCAAACGTGATCATGCTATGATCACTATTGCCAAGTGGCCCCAATACTCTTATCTCTTGCACCAGATCTTGTGTTCCACTAAGGACCAGGTCCAAAATAACTTCCCTTCTTGTCAGTTCATGAACCAGCTGCTCCAAGAAGCAGTCTTTTATTTCATCTAGAAACTTTATCTCCCTAGCATGTCCTGCTGTGACACACTGACCCTGTCGATACCAGGGTAATTGAAATCACCCATTATTATTACTGTGCTGTAAATTTTGTTAGCTTCCCTGATTTCTTTG
Source organism: Ichthyophis bannanicus (assembly GCA_033557465.1). Taxonomy (NCBI): domain Eukaryota; kingdom Metazoa; phylum Chordata; class Amphibia; order Gymnophiona; family Ichthyophiidae; genus Ichthyophis; species Ichthyophis bannanicus. Next base: position 130,790,068 of record CM066037.1, read on the forward strand.
AGCATTTCATCATCTGTTTGTTCATTCTGACCAGGCGGTCGATAGAACACTCCCCACTGCCATCACCTTCCCCTTCTCCTTTTTACATGGAATTTCAGTTGGTAGAGATTCTATAGTGTATTTTGTTTCCTGCAAAACCTTAATCTTTTTGACCCAGTGCCCTCTCTAACATAGAGCGCAACCCCTCCACCAGTTTGATCTGCTCTATCATTACGATATAGTTTGTACCCAGGTATCACAGTGTCCCACTGGTTGTCCTCCTTCCACCATATCTCTGAGATATCAATCATATCTAATTTCTCATTTAGTGCTATATATTCTAACTCTCCAGTCTTATTTTTTAGACTTCTAGCATTTGCATACAAGCATTTTAGAGGCTGTATTATATTCATATTTATCTGGTTATCATTAGGCAAAGGTAATTTGGATTCTTTAAGCTCTGTCTGGGTTACTTTTGTCTCTATTGGAACTTCTCTGTCGGTACATTGTTCCAAACCATGTGCTCTTGGGCGACTGTCAACTTTCCCCTTTTAACTAGTTTAAAAGCTGCTCTATCTCCTTTTTAAAGGTTAATGCCAGCAGCCTCGTTCCATCCCATTTAAGGTGGAGCCCATCCCTTCGGAAAATCCCCTCCTTTCCCCAGCATGTTGCCAGTTCTTAACAAATCCAAAACCCTCTTCCTTGCACCATCGTCTCATCCACACATTGAGACTCCGGAGCGCTGCCTGCCTTTTGGGTTCTCTGCGTGGACGGGAAGCATTTCGGAGAATGCTACCCTTGAAGTTCTGTTTTTCAACTTCCTCCCTAAAAGCCTACATTTGGCCTCCAGAACCTACCACACTTTCCTATGTCATTGATACCAACATGTACCAAGACACAGACTCCTCCCCAGCACTATCTAAGACATTGTCTAGGTGGCACATGAGGTTCACACCAGGTAGGAATGTTACCAGGTGATCCTCATATCCACCAGCCACCCAGCTATCTACATACCTAATGACTGCATCATCAACTAGAACAGCTGTCTAACCCTTCCATCGTGGGCACTTGGCTCTGGAGAAACCTCCTCAGTGTGAGAGAGTTTTACATCATCTGGAAGACAGCTCCTAGCTACAGGATCACTTCCTGCCACACCAAAGTAATGTTCTCCTGTCACGTGACCCCTCTTTCCTCCATGGCAACAGGAATGCTGCGAACTGGAGATGGGACGTCAATACTGCATCCCTGTTGGTCTCTGCTCTGGGAAGAGCAGTGCCCTCACAGTGCTCTGCTAGAGAGGTGGATATTTAACTCCTGTGACAACTTTGCTGTAAGTTCTAGCTGTCTTTTTAATTATTTATTGTTGTCTTATTGGTGTGCTACTTCACCTCCCTTTAGTTTTGCACTTCAGCTTTCTCAGCTGTATAACTTACCTTGCCTCTCTCAACTAACTGGCCTTTGTGTGGTAGCCAGGTTAACTGTTACTTTAAATTAAATATCTCTCCCTGCTCTTTCCCCAGAACCTGCTGCGTTTTAAACTTTTTTTCCTGCTCTAGCCTACCTGAGGGACTAACCCCCTCCCCCCTGCTGAGGGTACAGGACAGGGTACATTGTAACAGCCCTCTTTTAATAGGTCTTATTTCCCTCCCTCCCTCCCTCCCCAACACCCACCCGCCCCTGGGATAATTGTAGCTTTATAGGTACTTACACGTCTTAGAGGAAAGGGGCTGCTCTCAGGTACAGCTCTTTATCCAAATCAGTCATACATTGAGGACCTGAGATTAATTAAGCTTCAGGTGAACAAGGTATATTAGAGGTATTAGATACACTTTTATTAGTATAAGCATCTACACCAACCCTTAGTAAATACAGAATTTAAAGACCTAAACACAAGCTTTAAACTAAGATGCAGACAACAGTCCAGCAGCAAGATGGGGGCTTTCCAGTCTTTTGCATTGAGTGTCACATGTATGATTTTCTCCCAGTTGGTGAGAGGTCTTACGTATGCACTAAGTGCAAGGAGCTCTTTGCTCTCAGGGAACAAGTCCGTTCTCTAGAGGCTAGAATAGCAGACTTGGAAGACATAAGAAAGGCAGAGAAGTGCATGGACGAGACCTACAGGGATATAGTCCTGAAGCCCCACCTCCAGTCTAGCAGCATCCCTGTTGCCATGGAGATGAGAGGTCACGTGACAGGAGAGCATCACCCTGGTGTGGCAGGACGTGATCCTGTAACTAGGACCTGTCCGCCAGGTGATGTAAAACCCTCTCGCACCGAGGACGTTTCTCCAGGGCCATGTGCCCATGAGGGGAGGGTTAGGACAGCTGTTATAGTTGGTGATTCGATCATTAGGCATGTAGATAGCTGTGTGGCTGGTGGACGTGAGGATCGCCTGGTAATATGCCTGCCTGGTGCGAAGGTAGCGGAGCTCACGCACCGCCTAGATAGGATCTTAGATAGTGCTGGGGAGGAGTCTGCTGTCTTGGTACATGTCGGTACCAATGACATAGGAAAATGTGGTAGGGAAGTTCTGGAGGCTAAATTTAAGCTTTTAGGTAGGAAGTTGAATTCCAGAACTTCCAGGGTAGCGTTCTCCAAAATGCTTCCTGTTCCACGTGCAGGACCCAAAAGGCAGGCAGAGCTCCGGAGTCTCAATGCGTGGATGAGATGATAGTGCAAGGATGAGGGTTTTGGATTTGTTAGGAACTGGGGAACATTCTGGGGAAAGGAGGGGCTCTTCTGAAGGGATGGGCTTCACCTTAACCAGGATGGAACCAGACTGCTGGCTTTAACCTTTAAAAAGGAGATAGAGAAGCTCTTAAACTAGAAAATAGGGGAAAGCCGACAGTCACCCAAGAGCGCATGATTCGGAAGAAGGTATCCTTGAAGGATACTACCGAAAGCAGTGAGGTTCCAAAAAAGAGTAAAGTAGCCCAAATGCCCTTGAGTATGGTGCAGACAGAGCGTAAAGATTCCAAATTACCCATGCCTACCAATAGCCAGATTAATATTAATAAAATACAGTCTCTGAAATGCTTGTATGCAAATGCTAGAAGTCTAAACAATAAGATGGGAGAGTTAGAATATATAGCACTAAATGAGAGGTTAGATATGATTGCAATCTCAGAGACATGGTGGAAGGAGGATAACCAGTGGGACACTGTGATGCCTGGATACAAACTATATCGTAATGATAGAACTGATCAAATTGGTGGAGGGGTTGTGCTCTATGTTAGAGAGGGCATTGAGTCAGAAAGGATTAAAGTTTTGCAGGAAACAAAATTTGCTGTAGAATCTCTATGGATTGAAATTCCATGTATGAAGAGGAAGGTGATGGCAGTGGGGGTGTACTATCGACCGCCTGGCCAGAATGAACAAATGGATGATGAAATGCTCAAAGAAATCAAGGAAGCTAACAAAAGTCACAGCAGAGTAGTAATAATGGGTGATTTCAATTACCCCGGTATCGACTGGGACAGTGTCACGTCAGGACATGCTAGGGAGATAAAGTTTCTAGATGAAATAAATGACTGCTTCTTGGAGCAGCTGGTTCATGAACCAACCAGAGGGGAAGCCATACTGGACCTAGTGGAACACCAGATCTGATGCAAGAAATAAGGGTGTTGGGACCACTTGGCAATAGTGATCATAGCATGATCGTATTTGATTTAATTAGTGGAGGAGGGATAGTAAAGAAATCCACAGTACTACCTTTTAACTTTCAAAAGGGAGACTATGATAAAATGAGGAATATAGTTAAGAAAAAACTAAAAGGAGCGGTTGCAAAGGTTAAAGACTTACATCAAGCTTGGATGTTGTTTAAAAATACTATCCTGGAAGTCCAGACCAGCTGTACTCAACACATTAAGAAAAGTGGAAGATAGTCCAAAAAACTGCCAGCATGGTTTAAAGGTGAGGTCAGAGAGGCTGTTGCTGCCAAAAAAGCATCTTTCAGGAAATGGAAAAAAGAGCCAAACAACAAAAACTGGAAACAGCACAAGCACTGGCAAGTTAAATGCAAAGCATTGATAAGGCAGGCAAAGCGAGAATTTGAGAAGGAACTTGCTGCGGAAGCAAAAACACGAAATAAAGACTTTTCCAAGTACATTCGTAGCAAAAGGCCTGTGAGAGAGTCAGTTGGACCATTAGATGTAGAGGGGTAAAAAGGGCAGTAAGAGGAGACAAGGCTATAGCGGAGAGACTGAATGAATTCTTTGCTTCGGTCTTTACTGAGGAAGATGAAGGGATGTTACCCAAGATTGAAGTGGTATTTAAAGGTGATACTGCAGAGGAATTGGGAGAAATATCGCTACACTGGGAAGATGTATTACAACTATTTGATAAACTGAATAGTAGCAAATCACCTGGACCGGATGGTATACATCCAAGAGTGTTGAAAGAACTGAAATATGAGATTGCAGACCTACTATTAGTAATCTGTGAACTTTCATTAAAATCATCTGTAATACCTGAAGATTGGAGGATTGCCAATGTAAGACCAATTTTTAAAAAGGGTTCCAGGGGTGATCCGGGAAACTACAGACCGTCAGTACAGGGGAAAATGGTAGAAAGCATCATAAAGAATAAAATTACTCAGCATGTAGATAGTCATGGCCTAATGGGAGACAGCCAACATGGCTTTAGACAAGGAAGATCTTGTCTTACTAATCTGTTATGTTTTTTTGAAGGTGTGAATAAACAGGTAGACAAAGGTGAGTCGGTTGATATAGTGTATCTGGACTTTCAGAAAGTCTTTGACAAGGTCCCTCATCAGAGACTTTTGGCAAAACTAAAAGGTCATGGGATAGGAGGCAGTGTACTATTGTGGATTGGGAATTGGTTAAAAGATTGAAAGCAGAGGGTAGGGCTAAATGGCCAATTTTCCCAATGGAAAATGGTGAATAGTGGAGTACCCCAGGGATTTGTACTGGGTCCGCTACTTTTTGACATATACATAAATGACCTGGAAAAGGGAATAACTAGTGAGGTTATCAAATTTGCAGACGACACAAAACTGTTTAAAGTTGTTAAAACCCAAGAGGACTGTGGAAAACTGCAGGAGGATCTGGATAAATTGGAAGACTGGGCATCTAAATGGCAGATGAAATTTAATGTGGACAAGTGGAAAGTTATGCCCCTAGGAAAGAAGAACCCACACTATGGTCACACGATGCAAGGTTCCACATTGGGAACCACCACCCAGGAAAAAGATTTAGGAGTCATCGTGGATAACATGTTAAAACCCTCCGCCCAGTGTGCAGCGGCGGCCAAGAAAGCAAATAGAATGCTAGGTATCATAAGGAAAGGAATGGAAAATAAAACAAAGGATATTATAATGCCTCTGTATCATTCCATGGTACGACCGCACCTTGAATATTGTGTGCAATTCTGGTCACCGTATCTTAAAAAGGATATAGCGTTATTAGAAAAGGTACAGAGAAGAGCCACCAGAATGGTAAAGGGGATGGAAGGCTACTCCTATGAAGAGAGGCTACAAAGGTTAGGGCTCTTCAACCTGGAAAAGAGACGGCTGAGGGGAGATATGATAGAAGTCTATAAATTAATGAATGGAGTGGAACAGGTAAACGTAGATCGATTGTTTACGCTATCAGAATATAGAAAGACTAGGGGACATGTAATGAAGCTACAGGGTAAACTATTTAAGACAAATAAGAGAAAATATTTTTTAACTCTGGAATTTGTTACGGGAGGATGTAGTAAGAGCTGTTAGTGTAGCTGGGTTTGGACAAGTTCCTTGAGGAAAGGTCCATAAACCATTATTAAGAAGGGACCCAGAATATCAATGCTTGACCCAATACAAGCATTGTGGAACCTGTGTCTTTTGGGGATACTGCTAGGTACGTATGACCTAGATTGGCCACTGTTGGAAACAGGATACTGGGCTTGATGGACCTTGGTCTGACCCAGTATGGCATATCTTATGTTCTTATGTCTTGTCTATGTATCTTTCTGTCTTCCTTATGTCCTCCAAGTCTGCTACTCTAGCCTCAAGAGATCGGACTCGTTCCCTGAGAGCAAAGAGCTCCTTGCACCTAGTGCACGTAAGACCCCTCATCAACTGGGAGAAAATCATACATGTGACACTCAATGCAAAAGACTGGAAAGTCCCCATCTCGCTGCAGGACTGCTGTCTGCATCTTAGTATGTTTAGGTATTTAAATTGTTTACTTACTTGGGTTTGCTGGGGATACTTATACTAATAAAGCTATACCTAATTTGTTTAATGGACTTTGTTCACCTCAAGATTAATTAATCTCAGGTCCTTAATGTATATCTGATGAGGATAAAGAGCTGCACTTGAGAGTGAATATGGGCGCCTCCTTCCCTTTAAGAGGTTTAAACACCTGTAAAGCTACGATTCCCCAGGGATGGGTAGGAGTCATGGAGTGAGGGAAGGAAAGAAGACTTATTAAAAGTTGTCTGCTACACAGTTCCCTGTTCTGTGCTTCTAAGGTAAAGTCTAACCAATTTCCTGTGTGATTCACACAGCCCTTGGTTTGATAGAAGGGGCTTTTTAAATTGCCCCTTTGATCTGTCACTTGCCTTTAACACCTATTTAAGGCAACTTCACAGATCTTTTGCTTCCTAATTGGAAGAGCTCTTTGTAAATTCACTAGAAAGAAGTTTATGTTTCTCTCTACTCAGAGACTATTCTACTTGTATTCTAAGCTATATTCGGATTTGATTTAAGTAAAAAAAGATTTCTAGAAACAGATTTATTTCAGCAACTATTTACTCCTTTTTACTTTCTAGATTAAGCTATACTCTGATTTGATTTAATATGACCTTTTCACTTGCCCAAGAGATAACAAACGAGGGGGCGGAGTACTCATAATTTGCAAATATAAACATAAAGCCACCCCAAATATATGCAGCAATGTAGAAGGAATGGATATACTAAAAATAGAAAATAAAAACATTGCCATATGTTTACTCTATAGACCCCGCTCACCCAACCGTGAAAATTTGACTTCAGTCCTAGAATCTGCATGCACATCCCCCCTATAAAAACCCCACACATTATATTGGGAGATTTCAACTTGCCCTCACTAAATAACCAGCAAGCAACGTTATTCATTGACACAATGGCTGACATAAGCTATCATCAAATAATAAAGATGCCAACCCATACAAAGGGAAATACCCTAGATCTTGCATTTCTCCCGATACCAACCACAGTCCCTCACTCTCCTCCTCAATCAAATCAAGTCCCTTGGTCAGACAATTACATAATTAATTTCTCCATACACACACACACACCCCTTCACCAACGCAACATACAAAACCACATAAAAATAGGTTCAGACGTTTTGATAAGGAAACCTTTTTAAGAGACATACTACCTAACCTAAACACCACTCAAACAGATTTAAATGACACTATATGCAATCGGAACACCGCTATACAAAATGCAGCAGCCCCAACCCACACTCACAGATAGCCATCCCAGCAAATATCAGAAAAATGGTTCACACAAGATCTAGCAAAATTGAAAAAACAATTAAGGAAACATGAACATAAATGGAAATATACTAAAACTCCAGAAAACAAATGCACCTACATGACAACACTTAACAATTGCAAGGAAGCAATTAACAAAGCAAAAAAAGACTACCACTCTAAAAAACTAACTAATTCTCTCAACCGACTGCGTGAACTTTTCGAGATTGTCAAGTTTCTAACCAAGACAACCCAGAATGATACAAATGTTATTAGCATAAACATCTAAACCCTAGCAAACCAGTATGAAAAGAAACTGAAAAAGAGAGACACTATAGATCCTATCATACACTTAAACCCTTCCGCAAATACCAACACATGGCACACATTTCACCCAACAAATCTAAAACAGCTATTGAACACCATCACCAAAATTAACACTACTACTTCCCCTCTAGACCTCTGTCCAGTTGCCTGGATCAAGGCAGCAAAGACAGAGCTAGTCCCCACCTGCTCCAAATTGTCAATCAATCCTTACAACAAGGAATCATGCTGAATGAACTTAAACATACCATGATTCGACCAATTCTAAAAAATAAAACACTTGATAAACAAAACCCTACGTCCTATAGACCAATAGCCAGCATACCATTTGTAGCTAAAATAATTCAGAAGGTTGTCCAAACTCAACTTCAGGACTTCGTAGATCTTAATGCTCAATTAGATGACCAACAATATGGATTTCACCCATTTCATGGTGCTGAATCGCTTCTACTAATTCTCTTTGACACCCTTATATGTAGCATGGACAATATAAAATAGACATTTATACTCATATTTCTAGACATATCTGCTGCCTTTGACAATGTCAATCACAACACACTGCTCTCTAGACCTGAACAAATCGGAGCTAAGAGAACAACCTACCAATGGTTTAGATCCTATATCTCCGACCGTATGCAACAAGTTCAAATAGGCCGAGAAACCTCCTCCACATTCAAACAGGAGCAAGGAATACCACAGGGTTCTGCCCAGTCAGCACTCTTATTTAATCTCTATTTACAACCAATTTGCAATATATTCAAGAAATTCAAAGTGAACTATGTGGACGATATCATGCTATATCTCCCCATAGATAGGCTAAACACATCTCAACATATAATAGCATTCGGCATCATAGAAGTTCAGGCCTGGCTAGCTTCAAATAATCTGTGCATTAACTTAAAAAAAAAACTGAAGTGCTTTACATGTCAAGGAACCCAAACTCTCCCCCAACAACATTCAAAATACAAGATTCAATACTCCCATTAAAAAAAGCAGGTAAATCGGTGTGTTTCTAGATCAATCGCTCTCCTTGACTGCACACATAAAACAGTTAACGAGAACCATATACTTCAAACTAAGAACCATACAACATCTTAGACCACTACTTGACATGCATGATTTCAGATCAGTTGTACAAGCACTAATCACCCCCCACTTTGATTTCTGCAATAGCCTCCTCTATGTTCTACCCAAAAAGAATTTGAAACAACTTCAAATTGCCCAGAATGTAACTCCCAGAATCATATGTAAAGCCCGACTAACCAACCATATAACATCCATACTATACAATCTACACTGGTTGCCAGTCTCAAGTAGAAGCAGATACAAAACATTAATGATAACATTCAAGATAGCTAACAATATCACTCCATCATACCTTTCTACATTAATTACCTTTGCAACAAACAGAAGATCCAAAAGGGAACACTCACAGAATACACTCGTAATCCCACTGACCTTTCGCAAAACAGAACAAGTCACAAGTAACAGAGCCTTCTCTTTTGTCGCGCCCATTTTATGGAATGCCCTCCCAGACTCTTTACGTGCCACCAAAGATTTACAAATTTTTAGAAAGGAATTAAAAACACTGCTGTTTATACAACACTACGGAGAAAATAAAGAAAATAATGTCACACCACAGATACCTCATTAAATCCTCCATGGTCCGCGGTGCACACCTACCACACAAAGAAAAATGGAATTCTGCAATCCTTTTAAATAGTCTTATGTAAATAGTTCCGTTGAATGTTTGGATTATAAATATTGTTCTGTGTAAAGTTGTTGTTTATTGTAAACTGCCCCTGATCTCAGGAAGAGGCGGTATAGAAAAAGTTTAAAATAAATAAAAAATTAAATAAATATTTACTCTTATTTTATGTTCTATGCTACGCTATACTCTGCTTTGATTTAAATACAAAGCTCATTGGTGGTACTAAGACCTGATTGACTCAGCAAAAACACTGAATTCTAAAATACACAGATTTATCAACTTTAACCACAAGAAGTCCCTTTACCCCAAGATTTAGAGTTTATTCCAGAAGATTATACTCACAAGTTGTAGTAGTCCCTTTTGGTAGTCCTTCAAGACTCAAAAACTATTGACCCATCTCAAATCTGCCTTTTGTATTCAAGGTCACAGAGCGGTTAGTATTTAGACAACTCTCCGATCACGTTGAACATTTGCATTTATTTATATTTATTTAACAGGTTTTTTATATCACTTTATCATTTCAGTCAAAGCGATTTACATTGTAACTTAAACTTGGTTAACGTACATTAAACAGGGACATTGATAACTTGGATTTTTCTGAGGCAATGGAGGATTAAGTGACTTGCCCAAGGATACAAGGAGCGCTAGTGGGAATCAAATTCTGGTTTCTTGGTTCCCAACCCAATGTTCTTCCTGCAATTTGCCAGTCATCCTACAGGTGGCTGTTGAGTTTATATACACCATTCCACAGTTCAGCAAACACTGAGCCTGACACAGGGTTTCTATTATCTAACCCCCTGTCATTTCTCCACTAACCACGTAGCTCTTTCCGAAACACCTTCCAACCCAAATGCATGTTGTGCTTGGTGGATCTTGATCTGACTTCTGCCAGGTCTCCATTTCCATACTCTGTGGTAGGTCAAGAAGGGGGAGCTATACTCTCATTGTCCATCTATGAGGGGGAGTCATTAGACCCAACCTCCATCTCCTCTAGGGAGTCCTCCAACCCTATCTCCATTTCTGAGGGGCAATTGTCTGTATCCTGGGAGGGACCTCCTGTTCCTCCCCCCCTTTCCCCCAGACAGGGTCATGGGTCAGATATCCCTTCTTGTGGCCTCCACTGGATTGAGGCCTACTGGGTGGTCTTTCTACCCTTCCTTTCCCTGCTCCGAACCCTGCTTCTCTCTGGCAGCCCCTGTGATGGGACATACACCCTGTCACAAGGTAGAAAGTTGAAATCTAGAAGTTCCAGGGTAGCATTCTCAGAAATGCTTTCCGTTCCACATGCAGGACCCAAAAGGCAGGCAGAGCTCCGAAGTCTCAATGTATGGATGAGACGATTGTGCAAAGAAGAGAGGTTTGGATTTGTTTGGAACTGGGCAGCATTCTAGGGAAGGGGGAGGGGCTTTTCCAAAAGGATGGGCTACTCCTTAATTGAGGTGTAACCAAGCTGCTAGCATTAACCCTTAAAAAGGAGATAGAGCAACTTTTAAACTAGATAACAAGAGCACATGGTTTGGAAACATGTATCCTTGAAGGATACTAGCAAAAGAGGGAAGTTAGGGCATCCTGATAGGGAGGTTCCAATAAAGAGAAAAGTAACCCAGATGCCTTTAAGTACAGAGCAGACAGAGCTGAAAGATTCCAAATTACCCCTATCAACTGATAACCAGATTGTTAAAATGCCTATATGCAAATGTTAGAAGTCTAAAAAATAAGATGGGAGCATTAGAATGCAATGCAATGTGTGCCTTCAAGTCAGTCCTGACTCCTGGCGACCCAGAAGCGACTGGGTTTTCTTGGCAGTGAAATAGCACTATATGAATGGTTAGATATGATTGGCATCTCAGAGACCTGGTGGAAGGAGGACAACCAATGGGATACTGTGATACCTGAGTACAAACTACTGTATATCACAATGATAGGGTCGATCAAATTGGATAGAAATTCCATGTAAAAAGGGGAGCAATGTCAGTGGGGATGTACTCCTGGCCAGAATGAACAGATGGATCATAAAATACTAAAAGAAATCAGGGAAGCTAACAAAAATTACTACACAGTAATAATGGGTGATTTCAATTACTCCAGTATTGACTGGGTCAGTGTCGCAGCAGGACATGCTAGGGAGATAAAGTTTCTAGATGAAATAAATGACTGATTCTTGGAGCAACTGGTTCATGAACCGACAAGAAGGGAAGCCATTTTGGACCTAGTCTTTCGTGGAACACAAGATCTGGTGCAAGAGATAAGGATACTGGGGCCATTTCACAATAGTGATCAGAGCAGCCATCTCAGACTTGGAAGCAGGGATTTTCTTTTTTTTTGGGGGGGGGGGGGGAGCAGCTGACAAAAGTCTGATGTCTTTGATGGGGGGGGGGGGGGGGGCCAGGTTTGCAAGTCACACTGGGTGCAGTTAAGGCTTGAATGATACATCTCATACTTACAGTACCATGAAGTGTTTGAATAAACAACATTTGTGCTGTAATTCATTTTCTGTGGTTAAATTAATTTCTGATTAGCGTTTGACAGAAAGAAAATTTGGTGAACATCTGTAAGAATGCTAATGTAAGGATCCTTTCAGGATCCTCACCAGGCCAGTATGCTTTGTGTGCAGGACAATTCCATTTCTATTATAATGTCTCTCTTCTGTAAGGTTACCAGATGGCCCCAATTTTGAGGGCTTGTCCCTGATTTTAGAGCTGTGTTCCCACCTGTTTGGCAGCCTCCTGACCCAATTCCAACAATGGGGACAGAAGAGGTAGAACAACATTTTTATTTTCACATTTGTCTGCTATATTGTTCCTGTCATGCTCAAACCTAGAACTAAGATGTCCCTTCTTCCCTCCTGCATGCACACTTCAGATAAGTGTCCCAAATATATCTGGTAACCTTACCCTTGTGGGATGGCTGCTTTGGCTCTGCCTGCCCCATATATAACTCCAGTGTACGGGATGTAAAGTTTGGATTTCAGTTGGTAGTTTACTTGTATTTCCTTTGGGTCTGGTGGTTGATTTGGATTTGTGTGTGGAGCACAGATACCCAGTCTGGGGTCCCACTTTTATTTTTATTTGTGTCCTGTGTGGAATCATCCCTTGATTCTTAATTTTGTCTACATGTAAAGAGCGAGAACCAGTCAGAGGTTTTACCAACCCTCTCCCTGAGTGTGAAAAAGAAATTAGAGGTGCTGGCTTGCATCCCAAGCCTAAAGAAGAGTCTGCGCCAGGGAAGGTAGGTGGGAAAGTTGCCTCCTAGGGAGGAGGGAGAAAGGGCATTTTGTTTGCTAAAAGTTCAGAAAGCCTAATCCAGGATCCTTTTGCCAGTTGCAAGAAAGCCAAACATTGATACTGGGATCACAAACACAAATATCTCAAAAAGTACAATAAGGGGTCTTTTATTAACGAGCACTATGGTGTTGCACCTAACGTACCAATAGTGCCGAAACCATGGTATGTTAGGTGCAACATCTCTGCATTAACTATCGGAGGAATGGAAAGCATTTCCCTGGCATTTAATGTGGAACCCTGATAAGCAGGGTGCCTTTGGAAGTATCAGATTGGGCGACAGTCATCACGGATGCCAACCCCAAGGGCTGGTGGGCTCATTGTCTAGGTCAGATAGTCAAGGGTCTTTGGTCCCCTCAGGAAACCTGATAGTCAATTAACCAGTTGGAGGCCAGAGCGATCCACTTGGCTCTGGTGAGGTTTCAATCTTTGTTAGTAGGCAAGGCAATCCATGTGTTCTCAGATAATGCCATGATGGTGGTATACATTAACAAGCAAGGTGGAACTCAAATTGCTGGGGGGGGGCTCTAAAAGTGGCAGAACCATGTCGTTGGGCAGAAGAACATTTGATTGATCTGTTGGCAGCCTAGGTGTCAATAATGTGCAGGCCAGCTTCTTGAATCAGAATACTGGACCCGGGAGAGTGGGAGTTGCACCCTCACATGTTCAGCCTCACAGTGTGAAGGTGGAGCCTTCCAGTATTCGATCTGATGGCCACTTTGGAGAATGCCAAAGTGAAGAACTTTGTCAGCTGCAGTAATGACTTATGGGAAGCAGGATTAAATGCTGTCTTTCAAGTGTGGCCCCCAAAGGGGCTTCTGCATGTCCTCCCCCCTTGGTCCATTGTAAGCCACCTCCTATGCAGGATTCAGCATCATCCGGGCTTCTTAATTCTGCCTTCATTCCTTCCATCTGTCATACCCTTAACCCAGGCATGTCCAACTTCGAACAGGTCATGATCTACATTTTCCAGCCAAAAGTGCCGGTGATCTACCATCATGAAAATTAAGTTTCAAATTAGTTTCAAATTAAATTTTAACCCAATAAAGTTGGAGGATTCCCCTCCCCCCCCCCCCCATTTTTAATGAACCTTCTGTCATTTACTTGGATGTGATCAGCTGTTAAGCAAATCAAGCAAAAACAAACAGAGAGACGAAGATCCAGTAAGAACTGTGAAGGGAAATGGAAAGTACATTTTTTCTTAAAGTTTTATTGAGTAATAACTTTCTTTAACTGTCTTAATAACTTTCTTTAACATTTATTGAGTAATTTGTGTTAAATTTAGGTCACGTATTGATCCAGGCTGATCTTGCACAATCTTTAATATTTCGCTCTTGCTCATTAGTGAGACATCTGAGCCTGCATTTCATCCACCAGCTTTTTGAAGTTGGGTGAATATTGCGTGAGAGCCAGTCTCAGGGAATCCTGGAGATGTTCATCTGTCATGTTGGAACGTTATGTACTCTTTGTCATTTTCAGATGGGAAAACACAGATTCACACAAATAAGTTGAACCGAAACAGGAGTGTACAGCTTCACTGCATCTTCTCAAGTTGGGAAATTTGTCTCTAGGCACTAGCTTCCAAAACGATTCTTGCTCAGCATGGGTCTTGAGAAAAATGTCATTTTTAAGGGTTAATATTTTGTTTTCAAGAGATGTCTTGTTCAATGAGTGATTTTTACTAATAGCACCTGCAGTTTCTTTAATGTCCACATCTACTTTGAATGTGTATGACAAGTACTCCACAACTGTTCCAATTTTTTGGAAGTCACAGAATCTATTTTCAAATTCCTGGATAACAGAACAGAATTCTGTCACATACTTCTCGTTCTGAAAAACAAAATTTGGATATTGTCCCAGATGGTCCTGCGTATTAGGAAAATGATCAAAAGTGTTGTTTGCAAGGTTAGTCATCATTAGTTCAAATTTTCTCTTGTAGGATGAAACTGTACTCATCATCTTGCCAATGCATTTGTTTTTACCTTGTAGTTCAAGGTTCATATCACTTAGGGGCTTGTTTACAAAGCCGCGGTAGCGATTCGCGATCGTTATCGGAGCCACGGCCCCATTGAAATCAATGGGGCCGCGGCTCCGATAACGATCGCGAATCGCTACCGCAGCTTTGTAAACAAGCCCCTTAGTTTGCCTGTAAAGTGAGCGAGAAATGCCAGATCACATAACCACTCCCCATCTTCCAACTTTGCTTGGTCATCTCCCCTCTTCTTCAAAAAGCTTCTTATTTCATTCAGCAAATCATGAAATCTTTGCAGAAATTTGTGCCTACTTAGCCACTTTACATCTGTGTGCAAAATGATGTCCGCTGCCCCTTCATCAAGAGTAAGATTGAAAAGCCGTCTTTGAAGTGATCTTCCATGAACTGAATTTACAATTTTGAAAGTAATGTCCATGACAGTCTTTGTATTGAGTCTCTTGCTTGCCAAAACTTGCTGGTGAATGATGCAGTGGTAAGAAAGGAAATCTTGGAAGTCATCATGCTGTCTACAGAGGGCTTTGAAACCGTTAACCTCACCTGTCATTGCTCTTGCTCCATCAGTAGTGATGGAAACAAGTCTATGCAATGGAAGATTACACTTTGTTACAAAAGAATAGAAAGAACTGAATATTTCCTGGCCGGTAGTTCTCCCTTTTAAAGAAATCATTGAAGTCTTCAAAAAACATCCTGATAAAGACTAGTAACTGGGCTATGTCTCTTATGTCTGTAAATTCATCCAGTTGGAGTGAGAAAGCAACACAAGTTGAAACATCCTCCAACAACTGTTCAGTTGTGTCTCCACACATCTTTTCTATTCGCCGCACGACGGTGTTTCTTGACAATTATACACTTGAATAGCAGCTGTGATCTCTTTCTTATTTTTAAATCCTTCAAAAAGATTGTCAGCTGCTTCAAGAAAACAATCATTTACAAATTCCCCTTCAGTGAAAGGTTTGCATTTCTTTGCTATCAGGGTGCTGACCTTGAAGGATGCTATGGTTGCATTGACTGAATGTGACCTTTGCTTCGCCATCAACTGTTGCTGAGTAGCCAATTTCGATTTAAGTTCTTTGAGCTTCAGTTTACGAATTTCACTTTTGGGTGGAAAATCAGCATCAAACTTATTGCTATGCAGAGCCTTATAATGATGTTCCAGATTACTCTTTTTGGGCAAGGATACTGGGGCGTTACAAATTAGACAACAACACTTTCACCAAGATGAAGTAGTCCATTTCCCATGCATCATGAAAGTGGTAGGTTTTGCTCTTCTTTGGAACACTCATCTTCGTTATACTGGGGTGGCTGGATGTAAGAAGGCCAAATCTGCTAAGTTAGTATAAACACTGGCTGAATCTGGTCCAAAACTGTCACTGTCCCACAATATTAAAGATCAACAGGAACTGAAGACCTCTGGATGATGTGCAATACAAGGACTGGAGATGCCAAAACCACACATGCAGTTCTAAAAGTAAAAATAAGAATTCATCATACTGGCACCAGTAACCAAATACCACCAAACAATCATCAAAAAACTCAAACACCTGTCCAGCAAACCAGATAAAATTGAATACTGCCAAACAAGTTCAAATACCACCACATGCGATTTAATAAATTCTGCACACAGTGTAGAATCAACGCAAAGGCAAGGCAAAATAAAATTGCAGTGCAGAATCAACGCAAAGGCTAGGCAAAATAAAATTGCAGAGGCAAGCAAAAGTCACAGTGGTTTGAACCAATTCGAAGGCAAGGCATAGGCAAGTTAGAGCAAAATTGGAAAAGCTTGCCAAAATCACCAAATTCTTGACACTTTGTTGTGTCTGCCCGAAAAAGTTTAATGAAAGCGAACTATAAAGCGACCAACGACCAACACACGACACAACTAATATGGTAAGTGTATTCAGGTAAAGCCTGGGCGAATGGATATCGCCCGGTATATGACACACTTCTAAGGGGTGTTGGGGTGGGGGCAAGAATGGGTGATTCTGAGAGGCAGGAGACCAGGTATGACGCCGGGCCTGTGGCGTCTCATTGCAGGGTGCGGGCAGCGGCTCCCTGGGGTACCCACAAACTATTGGCACGAAAACAACAAGCGCCCCCAATACACCCGCAGGCAAGATTCCCGCAGGCAGGGAAGAAAGACAGACAAAGGATCAGCAGCGGCGGCAAGCCCTCAGCAGATGACCTGCCAGCACGAGCTCTCCCCTAGCGATGGGGCGAGCTGCTGGAGAGATAGAGCCAAGTGGGGCTGGCGATCTACCTCTGACCCCTCCGCAATCTACAGGTAGATCGTGATCTACTTGTTGGACATGCCTGCCTTAACCTATCATTTCTCCACTGCAACTGTTCCTGTGGCCTTCAAACATGCTGTGGTGACACCTTTTCTCAGAAAGCCTTCACTAGATCCTACCTGTCCTTCCAGTTATCTACCTATTTCTCTCCTCCCCTTTGCTTCAAAACTACTTGAACAAGTGGTCCACCGCTGCTATCTTGACTTTCTTTACTCTGAAGACCTTCTGAACCCACTGCAGTCTGGCTTTTGTTCTTGACATTCCACAGAAATGGCTCCTGCAAAGTCTCCAGCGACTTGTTCCTCACCAAATCCAAAGGCCTCTACTCGATTCTCATCCTTCTTTACCTTTCTGCAGCCTTTGACACTGTTGATCACCATCTTCTCCTCTATACCCTGTCCTCGCTTGGATTTAGGGGCTCTTTTCTGTCCTGGTTTTCTTCTTATCTCTCCCATCACATATTTAGTTTATATTTTGTTGGTTCCTTCTCTACTGCCGTCCCGCTTTCAGTTGGTATACCTCAGGGCTCTGCCTTAGGACCTCTCCTTTTCTCTCTACACTCGGTCCCTTGGTGTATTTATTTCATCCCATGCTTTTCAGTACCATCTTAATGTTGATGACTCTCAGATCTACCTTTTGGTGCCTGAAATCTCTCCAGGAATCCAGGTCCAAATCTCTGTCTGCTTATCCGACATTGCTGCCTGGATGTCTCACTGCCATCCGAAACTGAACATGGCCAAAATTGAGCTCCTTACCTTTCCCCCTAAACCCACCTCCTCCCTTCTCTATTTATGTGGATAACAGTACACTCCTCCCTGTTTCCTCAGCTCGCAATCTTGAGGTCATCTTTGACTCTACTCTCTCTTTCTCTGCATGCATCCAACAGGTAGCTAAAACCTGTCACTTCTTTTTCTATATAAAGAAAAAACACTAGTTGCAAATATCCTAAACCAATATCAAAAACGCAATGCAACACACAATAATTTAATAATGTTTATATATAGCACCAATTTATCACATAACAGTGTAAATAACACACATCTTTCAAAAAATGTAAAAGATACATCAATAGATATACCTACATAATAGAAATAGATGCATAATAGATAGATACATAGAAACATAGAAATATGACGACAGAAAAAAAACACATGGCCTATCTAGTCTGTCCTTCCATAACAACTACAACAGTCCCCTTTTTACCTTTAGAGATCCTCTATGTTTGTCCCATGCTTTTTTTAATTCAGTTACTGTCCTCATCTCTACCACCTCCACTGGGAGACTATTCCACGGATCCACTACTCTTTCCATAAAGAAATATTTCCGCATATCACTCCTAAATCTATCTCCCTTCACCATCATCCCATGTCCCCTCATAGCCGAACTTCCTTTTAATTGAAAGAGGCTCTCTCCCTGAACATTTATGCCACGGAGGTATTTAAACATCTCAATCATATCACCTCTATCCCGCCTTTCCTCTAAGGTGTACATATTAAGATCCTTCAGTCTGTCCTCATATGCTTTATAATGAAGACCACTAATCATTTTAGTAGCCACCCTCTGCACCGACTCCATCCTGTTCACATCCTTTTGAAGGTGCGGTCTCCAGAATTGCACACTATTCTCCAAATGAGGTTGCACCAAAGACTTATACAGAGGCACTATCGCCTCCTTTTTTCTGCTAGCCATTCCTCTCCGTATGCACCCAAGCATCCTTCTAGCTTTTGCCATCACCTTTTCTACCTGTTTAGCTACTTTAAGATCATCAGACACAACCACGCCTAGGTCCTGCTCTTCTTTAGTGGACAAAAGTACTTCACCCCCTATACTATATTGCTCCCTTGGATTGCTGCAGCCCAAATGCATGACCTTACATTTTTTAACATTAAATCCCAGCTGCCAAATTCTAGACCATTCTTCAAGCTTAGCTAGATCCCTCCTCATGTTATCTACACCTATTTAATAGAAATACTTTGAAAAGCTGCAATTGGGTTTAATTATATGTATTGTTATAACTTGTCTTTTGCAGTTTTTCAAAGTATTTCTATTATGTAAGTTAATGTGAGATAATATATGTATATTTACATATGTATTATGTATTAGGATATTGGGTATAGAGTATTTGTACTTTTTAGTAATTGTGTATGAGTGAATGAGTGAATGAGTCATTAGATTTTATGTGTTGTTTATGTAATATTCAGTTATTCAGATATTTGCGGTTTATGAAATTTGCAGTGATATTGCCTTCAGAAGGAACAAAAGACATAAGATATGATGTATTACTGATGGTTAACATATATTGATGTATCTTTTACATTTTTTGAAAGATGTGTGTTATTTACACTGTTATGTGATAAATTGGTGCTATATATAAACATTATTAAATTATTGTGTGTTGCATTACTTCTTTTTCTATAACACTGGCAAAATTAATCCCTTCCTTTATACACATATTACTAAGACACATATCCACTCTTTAGTTACCTCCCATCTAAACTGTTATAAAATCCTCCTTGCTGGTCTCTCTCTGAATCATCTCTCTTCCCTTCAATCTGTTGAAAACTCAGCTGTTTGGCTAACCTTCCACCAGCCTCGATATGCTCATATAACTCCTCTTCTCAAGTTGCTTCATTGGCTCCCTATCCATTTCTATATCCAATTCAGACTTCTCCTACCGACCTATAAATGTACTCATTCTACTGCTCCTCTCTTATGTCTCCCTACACCCCTCCTCGGGAATTCCGCTCTTCTGACAGATACCCTTTATCTGTGCCCTTCTCTTCTACTGCCAACTCAAGATTTCGATCCTTCCATTTTGCTGCGCCTTATGCCTAGAACAAACTACCTGTGTGTCAGGCTTCACCTTTGGCTCTTTTCAAATCCAGGCTGAAAACTCACCTCTTCAAAGCCGCTTTTGGATCCTGATCTGCTTAGTCTCTTATGTGTTTCCTTACCATTCCCCTCCATACCATTCCATTATCCTCAGCTGTTATGTTGTCTGTCTTGACTAGACTGTAAGTTCTGATGAGCAGGAACCATCTTTTACATTTGTCTGTACAGCATTGCGTATCCCTTGTAACACTATACAAATGATCAGTAGTAGTAGTGGCCCTAGACTGGTGATGCAGCCCTTAGTGTTCAGATCTCTTGAGTCTGTTGGTTGGGTCCCTATTCTTGTTGCCCCAAGAGAAGGGCATTCTTTGATGATGGATGATCTTGTTCCTTTCTTGCTTATGGTCTGGCCTTTAAGAGGCATAAGCTCTCCAAGAGAGGCTACTCTGGAGTGGTAGTAGATAGTCTTTTCAAGGTCCACAGGACCTTGACGTCTTTTGCATATTTGAGATTTGGAGGGTTTCTGAGAAGTGGTATTCGTCTCAGGCCCTGGAGGCAATAAATGCAGACATCACCAATGTTTTGTTTTTAATACAATCTGGCTTGGATGAGGATTTGGCCCTGAACTCTCTCAAGGTTCAGATGATGGTCCTGGCATGCTACAAGAGACACATTAAAGGAATGTTCTTGGCAGCGCATCCTGATGTCTCTCTTTTCCTCAAGGAAGTAAATCAAATTCATCGACCAGTGTGCCCAGTGGTTTCTGAGTGGAATCTTTCTCTGTTGTTGAAGGCATTGAAAGGGCCCACCTTTGAGCCCATTCATAGGGCCTCTCTCAGGGATTTGACCCATAAGGTAGTGTTCCTGCTGGTTGTTGCATCCGCAAGCTGAGTGTTGAAGCTGCAGGCCTTGTCTTGTTGAGAGAGCTTTTTGATCATCTTGATGGCTTCACTTTCCGTGCAGACTGTGACATCCTTTCTTCCAAAGGTGCTGTCCCATTTCTTCTCAATCAGATCATCATCCTGACCTTTTCAGAGACAGACTCCTCAAGGCATCTGGTTGACATGAGAAGGGCACTACTCAGATACCTGGAGATTACTAACTTTTTTTGCCGTTTGGACCATCTGTTTGTTCCCTTCAGTAGTCCGAGGAAAAGACAGGCAGTGGCCAAGTCCCTTATTGCCTGCTGGATTAAGAAGACCATTAGTTCAGCACACAATTTGGCTGGAAAATAAGTGCCAGAAGGAGTCAAAGCTCACTCCACTAGGGCACAGGTCTCCTGGGCGGAATCTACCTTAATGTCTCTGGAGGACATCTGTAAGGCAGCTATCTTGTCATATCTGAGCACCTTTGTGAAGCACTACAGGTTGCATGTGGGGGCTGGAGTGGATGGGGCATCTGGCAAGGCAGTTCTGTCCAGAGTATTATCTTCCTCCAATCCTGGGTCCTGACTACTTGTGTATATCCTACTTATCTGGACTGGTCTAGAAGGATAATAAGAAAGAATAAAGTCATTGAATCCTGCTAGAGCAGTTGAGGATCTGCCCTGGAAGACTGTTCCTACAGGTTTGGAAGCTGTGCGGCCTCTTGTATGTATTGTCAGTTATGATAAGAGAGCCAAATAAGTTTCCAGCTGTTTGTTCCAATTTATGATTAGTTATTAACATTCATAGTTGTTGAGTTTTTCTGAGTTTTTCAGTCTTGCTTACTGCTTGGGAAGTGTCATACTAGCTTCTCTCAGTACTGCACCAGAGGATATACCAAGTGATGGCATCAATGAATATTGTTGCCTCAGAAGAATCCAAGTTACCAATCTTCCTGTTTAATGTAGATTACCAAGTTTAAGTTACAATGTAAACTGTTTTGACTAAAAAATGATAAAGCGGTGTAAAAGACCTGTTAAATAAATAAAATAAATAAATAAGTCTGTCACCACCTACTGATAAGAGAGTATAACCCACTAGTCTGGACTAGTCTATAAAGATTCAAGAAAAGAAAATTATCAGGTATGTAAATTTCTCCATTTTTGACAGATTAGCAAAAGACCACCACATTAGTGTCTGTGATGGGGTCTATAAAGTGTTACCCATTCCTCTCTAGAGGGATTATCAACAGGCCCCTTTAAGACATCCTGCAGCCCAGAGTTCAGCACTGGGAGGGCGTGGCTCACAGAAAGAGGCTAAAAACCCAGCAGGCTGCAGGAGGGAGAGGGGCCCCGTGGAACCAGGAGTTCTGTCAAGGACTGGGCAAGGACGGAACTTTAATCAGGCTGGCTGGGAGACCAACTTTGTGAAGATTTAACAAACGGTCTGAATAAAAGCACATTTTGTTTTTCCTGAACTTCTATGTTTGGTGCTTTAACAGAAAACCCCTTCTCACCGCATGCCACACTACCACATATGGTGGCAGCTTGGGGATTTCCTCTAACCACATGACTGAGGGCAAATCCACATTCCTCCAGCGCTGGGCCTCTACAGCAGGTCAGGATTTGTTTTGTTTGTATGGGCTAAGAGGATTAGCCTCACCCTAGTTAGGGAGCTGGAAGAAAGTATAGTTAGTGCCGGACAGGCAGGCTTTGTTTTGGCCATTAGAGGCTGCTGAAAGTTTGTTGGAGCTGGAATACTTCAAGGTTAATTCAGATGCAGAAGAGAAAGCTGTGGTGAAGTTGCAAGAAAACAGTGATCAGCCAGGATGGAGCGGCTCCTCTAGATTCTGGCAGGAGATCAGCAGCAACAGCAACAATATCAGCAGCAGTTTCAACAAGCCCTGCTAGAAAGGCAACAGCAACAACAACAATGTCAACAGCAACAACAACAGTATCAGCTGCAGCAACAACGATGTCAGCAGCAGCTACAAAATCTTATTCAAACGCAAGGGGAATTACAGAGGAGTTCCCTGGCTCAGTTGATTCAAATCCTACAGAGACCACCACTCCACCCTCCAGCGAATGCACTACTTAAAATAATGGCAGAAGATGAACCTGATCTCTTTTTTTGGTGAACTTTTAATGAACTGCCCACAGGGCCAGGTGGCCAGAGGCAACATGAACTACTTACTTGGGGAATCTGCTGACGGGTAGCAATCATGCTGCATTCCAGGATGCCAACCCTGATGGGTGAGCTATCTGCCATATTGTAACAGGTTGGCTGTACATCAGAAGCCTACTGCCAGTGATTCAGAAAGGGGGGATCCAGATAAAAGAGCCCTCGGAGGCTCCTCTGCTGATTGAAGGAGCTCACATAGAAGTGGCTGCAACCAAAGGCAATGACAGTGCCAGAGGTAGGCGTCACATTGCATAATACTTGAAACCCTCTGCCCAGTGTGCAGCAGTGGCTAAGAAAGCAAATAGAATTCTAGGAATCATAAAGAAGGGAATGGAGAATAACACGAACAATATTATAATGCCTCTGTATCTCTCTATGGTGCGACCACACCTTGAATATTGTGTGCAATTCAGGTCACCATATCTTAAAAAGGATATAGCAGAATTAGAAAAGATACAAAGAAGAGTGACAAAAATGGTAAAGGGGAAGGAAGGAAATCCCTACGAGGAAAGGTTTAAAATATTAGGGCTTTTCAACTTCGAAAAGAGACGGCTGAGGGGGAGATATGATAGAGGTCTATAAAATAACGAATGGAGTAGAATGGATAAATATAGATCGGTTGTTTATTCCTTCAAAAAGTAGAAAGACTAGGAGATATGCAATGAAGCTACAATGTGGCACATTTAAGACTAATCGGAGAAAATATTTTTTCACTCAACGTGTAATCAAACTCTGGAATTCGTTATAAGAGGATGTAGTAAAAGCTGTTGGTGTAGCTGGATTTAAAAGAAGCTTGGACAAGTTCCTGGAGGAAAAGTTTATAAGCCATTATTAACGAGTACCGGAGAAATCCACTGCTTACCTATTGGACAAGCAGCATGGAATCTGTATACCTTTTGGGAACCTGACAGGTACTTGTGTCCTGGATTGGCACTGTTGGAAACTGGATACTGGGCTTGATGGACCCTTGATCTGACTCAGTATGGCATATTTTATGTCCTTATGTTAGCCAAGGTAGTGCTATTGGAGCAGTTTTTGGAGAGTGCACTGGAAATAGTCGAGGGGGTACCCTGGTAACTGAAGTGGATAGTGAGAAGGGGAAGAAGTAACTCATTAGCCCAGGAGGATGGAAAGGAAGCCCGAACGGATGCTGGCTGCCATGTTTTGACCCCCAAGGTCACCTCCTAGCGAGGGTGGGGCCCAAGCTATGACCCCTTCACCTGTTTTAGGTGTGGAACCTGGAGACACTTTGCTTGGGAGTGTCCCCTCGGTGCGGAAGAACCCATGGAGGACAGCCTAACCACCCCTCATACTTGCGCTTTTCTGGACAGTCCCCACTCCAGGGCACAAAACTTTGTGATTCCAGTGGAGCTCGAGGGAACCCTCCTCCAGGCCTTGATAGACTCCGGGAGTGTGCTGACTCTCATTCGCCAGGAAACCATAACCCAATTTCAAATTGACTATGTAAAGACGGTAACACTGGCCTGTGTGCATGGAGACCAGAGGCAGTATCCAACGGCACATGTTTTACTTAAGACTCTAGAAAGGCAAGCCTTGTTAGATGTCGTGGTGCTGCCCTAGTCCCATATCCAGTGGTGATCGGCTGAGACTACCGAAACATCAGAGTGATATGAGCCCAACTAACTGATGGCTCCGCTAAATCGGACCAGGAAGACTTCAAAGAGATTTCTCTCCTAGAAGACTTGGATCTATATATCAAGAATCCCAAATCTGCTAATATTGGAGTTGGCATCGCTGGAAAAAGTTACATTACCAACAGAATCTAGGGGCAGAAACCCCTGGGGACAACTCAAGGCTCAGTGGTAGTGATCCAAATACGGTTGTCTCCTTCTCAGAGTGGGGACTGGGGGAAAATCGAGGGAGCTTCAGAAAGGCCCAGCAAGAGGATGAGTCCCTTAAACATGCCTTAAAATGAGCAGGTTTTGGAGGTGGATGGGGTTCCAGTAGCTAATGGAAATTCTCCTGCAAAAACCTTTTCCTATTTTGTGCTAAAGGGAGATCATAACCATTTATTAGGAGGACACCTGGGGGTGAAGAAAACACTAGAGCGTGTTTAATTTGATTTTTCTGGCCTGGTGCCCATAAACAGTTGCAGTTATATTGTCAGTCATGCCCCACCTGCAAATTTCATAACCCTCCTAGAGTCTGACCTAACCCTCTAGTGCCTATGTCTATTGAAACCGCATTTGAAAGAGTGACCATGGACCTGGTAGGTCCCTTGGAGCGAATTGCTTGAGACAACAAGTATATTTTAGTCATATAACTACGCTAGTCAATACCTGGAGGCCATTGCTCTAAGGAATATAAAGACTGCTACAATTCTGAATTCTCACAGTTGTGAATACCTAATGAGATCCTCACAGATCAAGCAACACCCTTTGTATCCAAGGTGATGAAGCAAGAGTGTGCCTTGGTGAAGGTCAAGATGTTGCAGACATTAGTATATATAAAAACGCTCAAACAACTATGTCCTCTTGTATTCTCACAAGATTTCATCAATATAATCCAGGCCACCATAACTCCTCATTTTAATTTTGCCAATATAATACTCATGGGCATATCAAAA
This sequence comes from Ichthyophis bannanicus, assembly GCA_033557465.1. Taxonomy (NCBI): domain Eukaryota; kingdom Metazoa; phylum Chordata; class Amphibia; order Gymnophiona; family Ichthyophiidae; genus Ichthyophis; species Ichthyophis bannanicus. The sequence goes on from CM066037.1 coordinate 130,815,568, forward strand.
CAAAACATCAAACGAATACAATTAGCACAAAATGCAGCTGCCAGAATTATATTGAAAGTTAACTCACTCCAACACATAACACCAATACTAGCTTCCCTCCATTGGCTTCCAATTCAAAGCAGGATAATTTACAAAACAATAATTACCTCATTCAAAGCCTTATACGATTTAGCTCCAACCACACTATGTAACTTAATACACAAAGAACCACCTAAACCTACACACAGAAAAGGTCAATTAAACAAACTAAAAACCCCAAAAGATTACACAAGAGCTCATAAATCAACAAACAACAGAGCCTTTTCCCACGTAGCCCCTACAATCTGGAATTCCCTCCCCGAGGAGTTACGAACACTAACTGAGATCACGGAACTCCGCAAAAATTTGAAAACTTATCTGTTTACCAAACACTATAACAACTTAGATACTCTCCCACCTGCTTTAGATAAAGGCTAAACAGGCTTCTGATTGCTCCAATTAAAATCCTTTCATCCAACACAGCTCTTATAGTTACTCTCCTTATGACTCCACATCTTATGCCCTTTTACTCCCATATATATATATATACACATATATATATACATCTGTACATAGTTTATTCTGTTATGTTCTGGTTCACATTGTTAGACTTATATTATGACGTTCCTTGTAAATTATATTCTGTTAATTATACTAATATGTCGTTCCTTGTAAACAAACTTGCTTTGTTAATTGTTGTTCTCTGTAAACCGCAACTGAACTGTGGAAGATGCGGTATATAAATGTGTATAAAATAAAAATAAATAAATATATCACCCACAGACAGATGGCCTCATTGAGCGATTTAATAAAAATCTGAAACCGATATTAAACAAGTTTGTGCAGGAGGATGGGAAGAATTGGGACATTTCTCCTACCCTATTTGATGTTTGCCATCTGTGAGGTACCTCAGAGTTTCATGGGGTTTTCACCTTTTGAGTTCCTCTGTGGAAGATGGCCAAGAGGCATATTAGACTTGGGAAGAAGATCCCTGTGCTGAGCGTAATTTGGTGGAGTACGTTATGCAAATGCAAGACCGGCTGAGGAAAGCCAGAGAGGTGGCCAAACTCAGTCTGGAAAAAGCCCAAGCTGAGCAGGCCAGGGGCTATAATCGGGCAGCTGTGCACCCCCCCCCCCCTTCCATCTGGAAGACAGAGTTTTAGTCTTGCTGCCGTCATCTGAGAGCAAGTTACTCTGTAAGTGGCAGGGACCCTATGAGGATGAAGAGAAAGTATGGCCTGTTAACTACATGATTGCCCAGCCAGATAAACAAAAGAGAGCCAAAATTTACCATACTAACCTATTGAAAAAGTGGATTCCAGTGATAGCTATTATGATACACGGAGATGATTTTGGACCAGAATTTAAGCTGTGTTGGATCTAACTCAAGTCCCAATGGGAGACCAGCTCCCTGCTACCCAGAGAAGAGACCTAGAAGGTTTGATCTACCGGAACCTAAAGGTGTGCTCTACCTGCCTGGGACAAGCCCACCTCATTTATCATGATATCATTGGATCTCCAGGAACAAGCAGGAATAAGTCCTCACATATGGGTACGTCGGTACCGACGGAGCCCGTGCGGGAAAGCTCCCCAGCTTCTTAGAATAGAAGCTTTTGGGACCTCCCACTGCACATGCGCACTGCCTTCCCGCCTTCCTGAACAGCTCTCCTCAGTTTCTCTTTTTCCGCGGAGCCAGCAGGTCGTGTTCCTGTCACCGCTGAAGAAATTGTTATTTTATTTGTTTCTTTAGACCGCGTACCTGCCTTCCCCATACCGATACCGGTATCGCCGGTCTTTTTCTTTCTTTCTTTAAAAAATTATAATTCTTTTTTCTTATTTTTTAGCTTTTTGGTCACTTCAGAGAGGCCTCTCGGCCTACTCAATTTCTCCTCATGGAGAAGCCAGCCCCTGGATTTAAGAAGTGTACCAAATGTAATGCTGTTATTTCAGTCACAGACACCCATGAATGGTGTCTGAAATGTTTGGGGCCTGACCATTCCATACCGGACTGCCCATCTTGCTCCCACATGTCTAAACGTGGGCTGCAGAACCGGGCCAACAAATTCCATGTGCTGTTTGCTTCAGAGAATACAGCATCACAGTCATCCAGGTCTTCTTCTCCGGATGGATCTCAGGTAACCAAACCTTCTGTGGGCAAGTCCTCAAAGAGCAAATCTCCTTCAAAGCATCGAGAGGCTCTTAGCTTAGAACTTGAGGACCCTGCCCCAGCCAAACAACCCCGGCGGGAAGTCCAACTTCCAAAAACGCCAATTCAGGGGTCTCAGGTTGATCTCCAGGAACAAGCAGGAATAAGTCCTCACAAATGGGTACGTCGGTACCGACGGAGCCCGTGCGGGAAAGCTCCCCAGCTTCTTAGAATAGAAGCTTTTGGGACCTCCCACTGCACATGCGCACTGCCTTCCCGCCTTCCTGAACAGCTCTCCTCAGTCCATGCAGCAGGCCGTCATGGCTTTCATTAAAGCTGCAACGCCATCGGTTCCGCTTTCAGCGGTTCCGGGCCCGATACCGGTATCGTCCGCCATGCCGGTATCGAGGCCGTCCACCTCTAAACGCAAGTCGGTACCGTATGGGCTTTCGCTCCATACCGGTTCCATACCCGATACGCCCGATATCGATACCGATCGGTACGCGTATCGTGCGTTAGAGGAAAGCACCGATTCCTCTGAGGATTTTCACTCCTCTGATGATTCTGCTGAGTTTTCACTCAACTTACCTGAGGAGCCCTCTTCTCCTAAAAGGAGAATGTCCCCTCCAGAGGATTTGTCCTTCCAGGACTTTGTTTTAGATATGGCTACAGCCCTTTCTATTACCACATCCTCTGAAAAGGAACCCAGATCCAAAAAACTGGATATTTTGGGATACTCAAAGGCCCCTAAGGAGGCAGTTACCCTGCCTATCCATGAAATCCTTCAAGAACAACTGATGGATTTCTGGGAAAATCCTTTGACTTTGTCTCCTTATTCCCGTCGGTTGGACACCATGTATAGGGTCCCTCCTTCTCCTGGTTTCCAAAAGACTCAATTGCCCCACCACTCTATTGTGGTGAAGTCTGCAATGAAGAAGATTAGGAGTACCAAAAGGCACTCTTCCACCCCTCCAGGACGGGAATGTAAGACTTTGGACTCTTTTGGTAGGAAAATTTTCCAGGCTAGTATGCTTATAGCCAGGATTAATTCCTACAGTCTCTATATGGGCATGTTCCTGGAGGAACTTGCCAAAAAGGTGCGGCATTTTGCCCCCTTTATCCCTGAGGATAAAAAGCAGGGATTCCTTTCCCTAGTGAAACAACTCTTAGAGGTTTCTAAGTTCTCTAATAGGGCAGCATATGATTCCTTTGAGGGAGCCAGTAGGGCTTCGGGCATTGCTATTGCAGCCCGACGTCTTGCTTGGCTCCAGGCCTCTGATCTGGAACCTTGGGTTCTAGATGGCTTACGGAATCTGCCCTGTACAGGTGAGAACTTATTTGGGGAAGAGTGGCAAATCAAAGCCACCCAGATGGATGCTGAAAATGCCACCTTGGAAAGACTTTCAAAGTCCACTTCAATTCCTACTAAGAAAAAGTCTTTTAAAAGGCCTTACTATAAGAAGGCCAGAGTTGCTTCAAATACTGGCCAGCAGTCTTCTCAACCTCGCTATACTGCTAAGCGTCAGCAATCCAAACAAGCACGAGCTAAGCCTGCAGCAGCTACTGTAGCTCAGCAGGCTCCAACCCCTCAGGGGTTTTGACTTGCTCCTAGGGAACTTGCCACTTCTGGTTCTAACACAACCAGAACCTCTCACCATACCCGGAAGGTTGGTTCACTTTGCTCCCAGATGGGAACAAATCACAACAGAACAATGGACCCTCTCTATCATTCGAGAGGGTTACAAACTTCATTTCTCCAGCCTTCCTCCCCATCATATGGTGAGACCATTCAATTCTCCCCCATCTCTCCTAACCCTGTTGGGTCAAGAGGTTTCCTCTCTTCTTGCCCAAGGGGCCATAGAAGAGGTTCCTCTTCCTCAACAAGGGTCCGGTTTCTACTCCCCTTATTTTCTCATTCCAAAGAAGACAGGGGGATTCAGACCAATCCTAGATCTGAGAGAATTGAACAAATTTCTCTTCAAGGAGAAATTCAAAATGCTGTCTCTCGGCATTCTCCTTCCTTACCTCCAGGGTCAGGACTGGCTTTGTTCTCTAGACCTACAGGATGCGTATACACATATACTCATCCATCCATCCCACAGAAAGTATCTTCGCTTTCTGTTTCAGGGAAAACATTTCCAATACAGAGTACTCCCCTTCGGTCTAGCCTCTGCTCCAAGAGTATTCACAAAATGCATGGCAGTCGTAGCCGCATTTCTAAGAGGCATGGGAATCTTTGTCTTCCCATATCTGGACGACTGGCTCATCCGAGCTCCAACTCAGTCACAGGCCCAGATTTCCCTGGACCACACAAGGAGCCTTTTGCAGTATCTGGGACTGGTAGTAAACCTTCCCAAGTCCCAACTCATCCCTACTCAATCTCTAGAATTCATAGGGGCCCAGTTGGACACCATCACTGCAAGGGCCTACCTTCCACATGTTCGAGGCCAGCGCCTCCTGAGTTTGGCCTCCCAAGCTCAGTCCAGCACTCACTTGACAGCCAGGGAAATGCTACGCCTACTGGGTCATATGGCCTCCACAGTGCATGTGGTGCCCTATGCTCGTCTTCATATGAGAGCAGCTCAATGGACCCTGGCCACTCAGTGGACTCAGGCGTCAGGAGCGCTCTCAGACCAAATACAAACCTCCGATCGTCTGTTTTGGTCCCTCCACTGGTGGACTTCCACCAAGAATCTGTTGTTGGGGGCTCCATTTCAACCATTGCTACCCCAAGCAACCCTCACAACAGATGCCTCCCAAACAGGGTGGGGAGCCCATCTGCAAACTCTCTCCACTCAGGGCACTTGGTCTCTACAGGAGACCACCCTTCATATCAATCTTCTGGAACTGCGAGCAATTTACCTTGCCCTCAAGGTCTTCCACTCCCTCCTAGCCAACCTCACTGTCCTAGTTCAGACGGACAATCAGGTGGCCATGTTTTACATAAACAAACAAGGAGGGACGGGCTCTCTGTCGCTTTGCAACGAAGCTCTAAGACTATGGGCCTTCGCCAGAGAGCATCAGATTCACCTGCTAGCAGTGTATCTCCCAGGAGTTCAAAACTCTCGGGCAGACAGGCTCAGTCGAGTTCTGCTGCCACACGAATGGTCCCTACATTTGGACCAAATAAACCGAATCTTTCAGGAATGGGGGACCCCGGACATAGACCTCTTTGCAAGTCCGTGGAATGCCAAACTTCCCCGGTTCTGTTCCAGAACTCCGTGTCAGGGAGCTCAGGCTACGGACGCCTTTCTCCTGAATTGGAGTCAGGCATTCCTATATGCCTTTCCACCCATTCCTTTGATTCCCAAGACTCTGTTCAAACTCCAGAGGGATCATGGAACTATGATCCTCATAGCTCCACGCTGGCCACGCCAAGTGTGGTTCCCTCTACTTCTACAGCTCTCCCAGGGATCCTACTTGGATCTGGGAGCTGCGCCAGACCTCCTGTCTCAGGAGGAGGGGACTTTGTGGCACCCAAACCCCAAATCCCTTCACCTCAGTGCTTGGTTACTGAAGGCTTAAGCCTTCAAGACTTTCATCTTTCCCAACCAGTGAAAGATATCCTTTCTGCCTCTAGGAAACCCTCTACCAGGCGTTCCTATGCTTTCAAATGGAAACGTTTTTCCATTTGGTGTGCTCAGCAGGGTCTTGACCCTCTGGCACTTCCTTTGAATTCTCTTCTTGATTATCTCCTGCATCTATCCAATGCAGGCCTCAAGACGAATTCGGTAAGAGTCCATTTAAGTGCTATTGCAGCATCCTTGAAACATATAAATGGACAACCTATCTCCTCTCATCCTCTTGTTGCAAGATTCATGAGAGGCCTGACTCTCACTAAACCTCCCATCAGACCACCCCCGGTCGCATGGGATTTGAATCTAGTGCTCGGTCAACTTATGAAGCCACCTTTTGAGCCAATGTTTTCCACCTCCTTGAAATTTCTTTCCTGGAAGGTCATCTTCCTCATTGCAGTCACTTCGGCTCGCCGCATCAGTGAGCTGCAGGCTTTAGTGGCTAATCCACCTTACACAAGATTTCATCATGATAAGGTGGTCCTTAGGACGAATCCCCACTTTATGCCTAAAGTGGTCTCGCCTTTTCATCTTAATCAAGAGGTATATCTACCTGTCTTTTTTCCAGCTCCTCATGCATCCAATGCAGAGAGGAACCTTCATACTCTGGATTGTAAAAGAGCTCTCGCTTTTTACCTTAATAGGACTCAGCCACATCGAAAGTCTTCTCAACTTTTTGTGGCCTTTGATCCTTCCCATTTGGGACTTCCAGTCTCCAAGCGTACACTTTCCAATTGGATTGCTCAGTGTATTTCTTTTGCTTACCAGAGCAAAAACATTTCTCTGGAAGGCCATGTCACTGCTCACAATGTGAGGGCCATGGCAACTTCTATGGCTCATCTGCACTCTGTTTCCATAGATCAGATCTGTCGAGCCGCTACCTGGGCCTCGGTTCATACCTTCACAGCCCATTACTGTTTGGACAAGGACTCCCGCCGGGATGCCTTGTTTGGCCAGGCTGTCCTCAAGCACCTGTTCCATTCCTAAACAACTCCTGCCCACCTTCCCAGAATGGATGCCTGAGATCCATACGAAGATGGCGAACCTTTACAGGGGATCCCATGCATCTAAGCTAGGGAGTCCCCATATGTGAGGACTTATTCCTGCTTGTTCCTGGAGATAGCACAGTTACTTACCTGTAACAGGTGATCTCTGGGAACAGCAGGAATTAGTCCTCACAACCCACCCACCTCCCCTAGGAGTTGTATCTTTTATCTATCTATCTTCCTGTCCTCTCTCTGTTGACTCAGCTATAAACTCGAAACTGAGGAGAGCTGTTCAGGAAGGCGGGAAGGCAGTGCGCATGTGCAGTGGGAGGTCCCAAAAGCTTCTATTCTAAGAAGCTGGGGAGCTTTCCCGCACGGGCTCCGTCGGTACCGACGTACCCATATGTGAGGACTAATTCCTGCTGTTCCCAGAGATCACCTGTTACAGGTAAGTAACTGTGCTTTATCCGACAACGACTCTATTGGATTCCAGAGGCTCAGCAGTAGGCCATCGCTAAGGAACTGGTAAAGATACTTAACTTGGGAGTTATAGAAAAGTCCATGAGTGACTGGTCATCACTTATCGTTCTGATTCCTAAATCCGATGGAAGCATCAGATTCTACATTGACTTCCAGAGGGTCAATGCAGCTTCTAGAATGGAAGCGTATCTCATGCCCAGAGTAGATGAGCTAATTAAGCGACTTGGTGGAATATTTTTTATTTTATTTTTATTTATTTACATTCTCTTATATACCGCGCTATTCTGCATCAGTGCGGTTTACATTGAACAAACTGAAATTACATTGAACAGGGCATTACAACTTGGAGATAACTATTTTACAGGGAACATGAGCTATGGAGGGTTAAGTGGCTTGCACAAGACCACAAGGAGCACCTGTGGGACTAGAAACCCCAGTCCTTCCGGCCCAAGGTTGCTGTCCTCTAGTGGGATTTGAACCCCCGACCTTCCGGCCTGAAGTACCTTTCCCCAACCACTAGGCCACTCCTCCACTCCACTCTTAATATGATTTTTATCTTTATTCAGGCATTTTTAGGCATTTAGTATCAACCTTGGACCTGACCAGGGGATACTGGCAGGTATCCTTGACTCCGGCTACCAGGGAGAAAACTGATTTTTTGACTCCTCAAGGTGTGTTCCAGTTTACAGTGCTGCCATTTGGATTATAAAGAGCTCCAACCACATTTCATTGCCTAGTTGGCTGCCTACTGAAACTGCACAAGGAGTATGTGGCTGTCTACCTTGATGACATCGTCATCTACAGCAGAGACTGGACCACCCATCTAGCCCAAGTGCAAGCTGTATTGACCAGTCTGTGGAAGGCCAGGTTGACGGCCAACCTCAAGAAATGCTTTCTGGGAGGTGACGATGTTCAATACCTGGAGTATTTAATCAGGAATGGGCAGATACAACCTCAACTATGGAAGGTAGATGCCATTGTACAGGTTCCCACCCTGAAATCGAAGAAAGAGGTTTGGGCCTTCCTTGGACTGATTGGCTATTACTGCTGGTTTATTCCTAATTTTGCAGAGGTGGCGGAGCTGTTAATCAATCTCCTCCAGAAGAGAGCTCCGAAACGGATCCATGGTCTTAAGAAGACCATGTGCTCTGAACCCATACAGGGTAGCCCTGATTTCTCTCTACCGTTTATTGTGCAAACTGATGCTTCGGAGGTGGCCCTAGGAAGTCAGGGGTGAAGAACAACCCATAGCCTTCATCAGCAGAGAGATGCATTATGCAGTTTCTGAGAAGGAGGCCCTCACTGTCAAGTGGGCGCTTGAAACCTTCAAATTCTACCTACATGGCTGTCCATTTAAGCTAAATACAGACCACAACCCCTCAAGTGGCTGCCTCGGCAGAAAAAGTCTAATGGCTGAATTATGCGGTGGTTCTTGATCCTCCAATCCTACCAGTTCCAGGTCCGCCATAGGACTGGTAGGACTCGCCTAAACTCAGACTTCCTTTTCAGGGTGGAGGTCCCAGTGAGGCAGATGCTAAATGGGGCATGGTTGAGCAGAGGGGGAGGGTGTGTGATGGGGTCTATAAAGCGTTGCCCGTCTCTCTCCAGAGGGATTATCAACACGCCCTTTTAAGAGAGCCTGCTCAGGGCTGGGAGGGCATGGCTCACAGGAAGAGGTTAAAAACCCAGCAGGCTTCAGGAGGAAGAAGGGCCCCATTGAGCTAGGAGTTCTTTGAAGCAAGCCATACAAAGGTAGGAACTTTGACTGGGTAAGGAAGGAACGAACTTTAACTGAGCTGGAGGAAGGGCCATGAGACCAGCTTTGTGAAGGTTTAACAAACTGGGTCTGAATAAAAATACATTTTGTTTTCCCTGAACTGCTGTCTGTTTGATACTTTAACAGAAAACCCCTTCCCACCTCACGCCACACTATCACAGTACAGTGTCCAAGTGTTTTTATTTCATAGTGGAACATCATAAGGTTTGCGTAGTGAAAATAGAATACATGAGTTTAAAATTTCTCAGTGACCATAGCCTGAGAAGTGCATCTTTGAAAGATCTTAGGGTCTTTGTAGGTTGGTATTTCATCACGTGCTTTCTCCAATAGTCTGGACTAATATAATTCTTTTAAAGTTAGACAAAACAATTTGAAACTAATGAATGGAGAATTAGTATCAGCTGTTGATAAACAAAAGGGGTTTTCATTGCTGCACAAGCAGAGAAGAGCCAAGTGTTATTCCTAGATACTACTTCAGACTCCAAATATAGAACCCATCATCTCACATTTTATGCCCCAGATCTTCTCCTTTGAGATATCTGATCTGTTTATCCACAAGATCATTAATTTGGCAGCACTGAGCTTATTCAAGTTTAAATAGTAATCATAGAGTCATATGGAAGAGCATCCTAGTGATTAAAACAGCAGGCTGAAAACCAGGAAGGCAGGATTCAAATCCTGCTCATGCTGCTTGTGACCTTAGCCAGGACATTCTCCATTATCTCAGGGATAGGCTTAGGGCTAGATTCACTAACATACTTTTAACATGTTAATGTTATTTAACACAAGCTCTGTTATAGTCATTGGGGTCTATTTACTAAGGGGCTTGTTTACTAAACCACACTAACCGCTAGTGCATGATTCAGCACTTGGTAAACACACTATGGGGCTTGTTTACAAAGCCGCGGTAGCGGCTTTGTAAACAAGCCCCTATGTTAAACAATGGTGCCCTGCGTTACAAATCCCATGCTAACAGATTAGTGCATAAATGGCTGGAGACAGGTTGGGTTGGGAGCAGAACATGGGCATTGATGCCTCATTGCGGTTCGCATCGGCATGATGGGAACGTGCTAACTGCGATCGTTACTATTAGTGTAAGTGCACTTAATGCCACATTACTGCAGTGCCGCATGTTAGCAATGCGCCAGTGGCAGGAGGATGTTGCACATGCCCCCTGAAGATGATGGCATGGGCCCATGTGCTTGACCATGTGCTACCAGTGCATATTTTAGTAAATATATATCTAAGCACTTACATCGCATTATCGCACATTATACATTTAGCCCTTAGAGTGTAAGCATTCTGTGGACAGGGAAATACTTACTCTATCTAAATATAACTGGCCTTGAAATAGGAATGAAAAGGTATAAGCTGAATTCAAATAAATAAATAATAATGGTCAGTCATCAGAGGGTGGTAGAGGTTACTGTAGGCATAAATTTGAAAATTAGAACCAAAGGATCCAGTAAGACTGGATAATGGGTTTAAATAGATTTATTTATTTATTTATTTAACAAGTTTTTATATACCGCCTTTTCCTTAAATCAAAGCGGTTACAAGACAAACAAAGGTTATAAAGTAAGGGAAACATACACTGTATAAACAAAACATCAGAGTAGTAAGGTAGGATAAATAACATAGGTTAACTAATATAGAAAATCATTTTATAAAACAGCTACAATAGACGGAATCTAGTTAATTGTTTGATCCGTAGTGTTCAATGAAGAGTACTGTCTTTAATTGTTTACGAAAGTCCTTTAAGTTGTCAATTGATCGTAAGTCAGGAGGGAGAGAGTTCCATATTAATGGGGCAGCTAATGAAATTGCTCTTTGTGTAGAAAAATTGCATGATTTTGCGTAGTTTCTTGGGGTGCTGAGGGTGTTTGAAGTGGTTTGCCTCCTTGGTCTGTTGCTGGAATTAGGGAGTAAGAGGGCATGGAGGCTGAATGCAGAGCTCTTATGTCTAATTTTGAAAATATTTATGATCATCTTATATTTGATACGGTGACTTATTGGGAGCCAATGGATGTTAAATAGATGTTAAAGAATAGGAGCTGCAGTCGGCGGTAGGAGGAGAGGAGTTGCTGCTACTTCTTGAGATGGATATGTCTTTGAGCCCCATCTTGCAAGTACCTCTCCCCTGACCAAAGGGCACGCAGTTATGTGCAGCCCAGAGTTGGGTGTATTGATTGCAGATGCTGGGTCAGGTGAGCCACTAGACTGGATGATTGCAGTGGGATATTGTGGAGGTGGTGGAAGGAACTCCACCGCCAACTATTAGTGATGTGGGGAAATGGAAGAATCAAAATAATGTACAGCAGTCCATGCAGTCTGTGGTTTGATCTCTGATGGAGCAAGTGGGACCTCAGAGAAGTATGTTGCCCTGAGATTTTCCTGGATAAAAGCAGCACAGAGTTTGTTATGCAGCAACTTAAAGTCAATAATTTATATGGGAAACCTTGGCTACCATATCAGTCCAGATAATGCTGTTGTCCAAACAGCATCAATCACAGGCTGACTCGCTGAAAGTATAGGAAGAGTTAAAAAAATTCATAAGAGAATGACTAATATAGAACAAACTATGGAGAAAGATCTTGAAGTAGTTGGCTCCCTAGTTAAGAGAAACCTACTACTACAGAATAAGACTGAGACGTTAGAAAATATTGTTTGGTGAAGAAATCTCTTGTTGATTAATTTTCCAAGATCTTAAAATTGTGCCAAATAATGGCCAACACTGAATGTCTGTTCACTGCAGCTAGCACCAGTGTTCTGGATAGCGGCAATACTCAACACCTCTAAAAGGATAGTCAATGTGCATAGCCATTTAGGATCGCTTTTTGCTGTCCTAACTCTGAGGACTGTCCATGCTATGCCTACGGACTACCCCAGCACTACCTGAATAGTGCTGAGATGCTTAGACGGAATATCCAACGCCCTTATCTGTACAGTGCCACTGAATATCCCCTTCAGCAGCACTTTTCAGGTTAGCAGTTCTTGTTAACTGCGTAAGTGCCACGGAATATTAATCCGTAAGTACATAAGAACTGCCATACTGGGACAGACCAAAGGTCACAAGTATTTATCAGTATCCCAAAGAATGTATAAATCCTTTCTACCACCCTCAGCTATCACACAGCCAGAAAAGATTGAAGCCAATGAGCAACAGCCTCATCCAGCCCTATCTCCATAATCCTCTGCAACAAGACAGGGTGATTGTGTCAAAGGCAGTGAGGAGGTATAGTAGAATGTCAGGCAGTGTTTAAAAATAGAGGTAGGCTGTTAACATTTAGCTTGAAGAAAGGTATCTATCAGAGTATAAAAATTTGGTATGAGGAGGCTTAGGCAGGGAGGAGGGGCATCGCAGAGGCAGAATGAGGGCAGTCCGTGACCCCAAATGTACAGGGTCGATTCTGAGATTGGCCCTGTACGTTCAAGGTCGGCAAACTGGACGGGGGACTTATTCTACCTCAGAAGTGGAATAAGTCCCTCTGGACATCGGGGGATGGCAGGCACGGATAGGGGCAGAAAGGTGACGGGGTGCAGTGGGCTCCCCCCAGCCCGACCCCAGCCATGGAAGGCCAGATCAGGGGATGGGCTGCAGAGAAAGAAGATTGTGATCAGCAGTCAGGGATTGCAGCTCTGGAGCCGTGGTGCCATGGCATTGCGTCTCCATTCAGGAGCCTCACTGAGGTAGCCGGGCAGAGGACTGTGCATGCAAGCCGATCGGAATCGGATCCCGGACTGCACATACAGGCCTAGACCCGATTCTGATCTCGCAGGGCACATCTAGCCCCCTGCGGGATCAGAATCGTTTTCATAGTTTCTGTCCACAAAAGAAGAGCGGGAGCTGGGTGTAATTGTATCTGATGATCTTAAAGTAGCTAAACAGGTAGAAAAGGTGACTGCGAAAGCCAAAAGGATACTTATGTGTATAGGGAGAGGAATGGCCAGCAATAAAAAAGGAGGTGATAATACCTCTGTATAAGTCTCTGGTGCAACCTCATTTGGAGTATTGTGTGCAATTCTAGAGATCACGCCTTCAGAAGGATATAGGTAGGTTGGAGTCATTGGCTACTAAAATGGTTAGTGGTCTTCATTATGAAGCATATGAGCACAGACTTAAAGATCTTAATATGTATACTTTAGAGGAAAGGCACAGGAGGGTCTCTTTCAATTGAAGGCAAGCTCTGCTACGAGGGGACATAGGATGAAAGTGAAAGGGGATAGACTCAGAAATAATATGCGGAAATATTTCTTTACGGACAGAGTGTAGATGTGTGGAATATTCTCCCAGTGGAGGTGGTGGATATGAGGGCAGTATCTGAATTCAAAAAAGCATGGGACAAACATAGAGGATCTCTAAAGGTAAAAAGGGGACAATTGTAGTTGATCTGGAAAGGCAGACTAGATAGGCCATGTGGTCTTTTTTCTGCCATCATGTTTCTCTGTTTCTCAGTGTAAAGATATTTTAAATGTGTCAGAATCCCTCCCATAGACGTAATGGGAACTGTGGCCCCATTATTCCCAGGTTTGCAACAGTCTAGAGTAGAACTATCTATACTGTATTCTTCATGTCTGAGGGTGCTGGAAGGTGAATGAAAGACAGGTATGAATTTGGGTGAATAGGTGTTCATGGGCATGTTGTCTATGGGTGGAGCAGTTATGGTATGCCACTTCAAATATTTTTCCTAGAACATAGCAAGTAATTTCTATTTGCTGAATACCTCATGAACATCGCCTTTTACAAGGGTTGTCATTCAGTACAATCTGAATATCATCCACTATTTGGTCTTTAGCAAGCATTCCTTTTCTGGCCAAACAGCTTGAGAGAGAATAGTAGCGAGTGAACTTTAAGATTTTTTTATATCAATTTGACCTTTTAGACTAAATGCCATCAGGTTTTAGGAGTTGCTATAATATTGAGGCGCTGCTAGTAGCCCTAGTCACTCATCTTAGGAAAATAACGGATGCAGGAAATAATGCAATTGTGTTACAGAGACTTACAGTATCTGCAGTGTTAGACACAATAGACAAGGAGTTATTCAGTTACAGACTGAGGGAAGTTGGGATCTCTGGGTTAGTCTTGAAGTAGATTTAGCTTTTTTTGAAATTCCGCTGTTATAAGGTGAAAAAGTGTGGAGGTTTTTCTAAAATGTAGTATCCACAATGTGGAGTTCCACAAAGATCCCCCCCCCCCCCACCTTTCTCCAGTTCTATTCAGTCTTCTTTCCGAAAGGTTTTGAGAGATTTGGGATTGTCCTATTTTATCTATGGTGATGATATCCAGATAGGGGTTATTCTGTGCCACAAATAGTGGGGATGGAGGTCCGGTTGTGTGAGGAAGTTAGTCGGGGGGCAGGGAAGGGGCAGTTCGGGGGCAAAGTCTGGGCAGGAGTGGGTGGTCACCGGCCCTGGATGTACAGGGCCAATTCTAATATTGGCCCTGTACGCCCAAGGCCGGCGACTTGTTCAGGGAAGTTATTCCACCTGTGAGGTGGAATAACTTCCTCATACATCCAGAATCGGGGGTCCAGGGTGCAGATGGGGCAGGGGGGCCCTGAAGACATTCCCCACAGCCTGACCCTTGCCTTAAGAGGCCAAATCGGGGGTCGGGCTGCGGAGAATGCAATGTTGGAGTCCAGCAGCTGGCATCGCAGCTCTTCTATGGAGTTGTGGTGCCATGGCAACATGGACTCCATGGTGCCGTGGCTGCATTGAAGAGCCTTGACTGAGTTAGCCGGGAAGGTCCTGTACATGCAGGCCATGCTGAATCATAGTCCTGGCTGCACACACAGGACTGTTTGCAATTCTGTTCCCGCTGGGCTAGATGTGCTCCATGAGATCAGAATCACGATCCCCTGTGTACATCTGGCTCAGACCGGACGTACAGAGGGGATCTACGTCTGGGTCAGAATGAGCCTGCTAGTGGCTCCTGTTGAAACATCCTTAGAAAGTACTTACTATCTAGTCAAACTTACCTTTGAAAAGGTAGAATTTTGAATGATGGAATATTGCCCCATATTAAATGTAAATAAAGCAATGCTACTGTGGGTGAGTGTTGATAAACATTCCATGACAATTGGTAGTCCATAGATGTACACCTTAGACCTACAACAGACTGCACAAAATCTAAGGATTACACTGGACTCAGCCTTCACTTTTGAACAACATATTGGAAAATAGTACATAGTTCTCTTTTCTATCTCCATATGATATGTCATAATAAAAAGTTTGTATCTTTTGATCATCTACCTGCATTAGAATAAACAGTTATTTTTACTCACACAGATTACTATAAAACTTCAGCTTCAGATTGTACAAAATGCCACTGCCAAACTTAGAATGAGTGCAAATAGATATGATAGAGCTGCGCCATTGTTAAAGGTCACTCCATTGGTTACCTATTCTAGCTAGATCTGAATTTAAATTATTGTGTCTAACTTTTAAATGTTTACATGGTTTGGCTCCATTTTATGTGTTCTCTTTGATATTGATATCATTAGCTAGTTTTAACCAATTAAGTAGAAGTAGTATTTATTTGAAACTTCCTCCTGCTTTGGAGTTTAGAAACATTTCTATTCAGGTCAAAGTCAAGTCACAAGGATCTGGAATAATTTGCCCCCTGAAATTAGAGTGCAATATGATTATATGAAGTTCCATAAAATTTTAAAGACATGGCTATTTTTTAAATTTCCAAATTAAATTGGTGTTACTTGTTTTATAATATCAGATATTCAGGCCAGGGTCATAACCATGGGCAGGCCTGGTTGTGCCATGGCCCCTCTACTAACACATCAAGCCCAAACAGTTGCAGCAGCAGAAAAATTGAACTTAACGTGGTGTCAACATTCGTATTTATTTTATTTATTTATTTAACAGTTTCTTCTATACCGCCCCTTCCAGAGATCAGGGGCGGTTTACATTGAACAGTGAACAAAAATTTGTATACTTCTGTATACTTTACATAGAACAAGGTTTTAACTATATACAAGTGTGATTACAGGGAACATACTTTTAAACGTTAGCTGGAACATTGATTTTAAACTATATACAGGTTATAAAACATGGAACATAACATAACTAATTACCAGTAGTTATTTACAATAGCGATATAGCAGACAGTTTGGGTGAATCTTTTGCATGTTGTGTGAAGTATGTAAGGTTTCTTGTGTTAGTCGTTTGTTCTGTCTTAAGTATTGTGGATGTGTTTCTGTGATTGTTGGGGAGAGGTTTTTTGTTGATAGGGGATCTCAAAGTGGTTTGTAAAGAGGTAGGTTTTTAGTTCATTTTTGCCTTGTGCTCACTCATGTTAATTCCAAACCCCAACAAAAAACTAGTCCTGGCTATACCACTGATTCAGGCTACTGAGGTTTTATATATGTTAATTCATTTTTGTTTTAATTATGATTTCATAAATATGCAATTTTTATATTATGATTGTAATTCTCCTTGAGCTTGTGGTTAAGCAGAATATAAATACTCATTTAAATATAAATACTCATTTAAGTTGAACTAAATTAACAGAACTATTTTAGGTGAATTGAGCCCATAATGTGGAAAAGGTAATCTCCAGGAACAAGCAGGAATAAGTCCTCACTTATGGGTACGTCGGAACCGACGGTGCCTGCGCGGGAAAGCTCCCCAGCTTCCCAGAAAGGAAGCCTTTGGGGCCTCCCACTGCACATGCGCGCTGCCTTCCCGCCTTCCTGACCAGCTCTCCTCAGTTTCTCTTTTTCCGTGGAGCCAGCAGGTCGTGTTCCTGTCACCGCTGAAGAAATTGTTATTTTAGTTTCTTTCTTTAGACCGCGTACCTGCCTTCCCCATACCGAAACCGGTACCGCCGGTCTCTCTTTTCTTTTCTTTCTTAAAAAAAAAAAAAAAAAAGCTTTTATTTTTTTAGCACAACTTGGTGACTTCTGTTAGGCCTCAGGCCTACACAAAATCTCCTCATGGAGAAACCAGCTCCTGGTTTCAAGAAGTATACCAAGTGTAGTGCTGTTATTTCTGTTACAGACACCCATGACTGGTGTCTTAAATGTTTGGGGCCTGACCACTCCATTCCGGACTGCCCATCCTGCTCCCAGATGTCTAAACGTGGTTTGCAGAACCGGGCCAACAAATTCCATGTGCTGTTTGCTTCAGATAATCCAGCATCACAGTCATCCAGGTCTTCCTCTCCGGATGGATCTCAGGTAACCAAACTTTCTTCGGGCAGGTCCTCAAAGAGCAAATCTCCTTCAAAGCATCGAGAGGCTCTCAATTTTGAATCTGAGGACCATGCCCCAGCCAAACAACCCCGGCGGGAAGCTCTGGCTTCCAAAGCACCATCTATGGGGTTACAGGTTGACATCGATGGCACGGCCTCGACCGATCACCTGTTAGACTGCTCTGGGGTACCGGCCCATGCCGGTACCGACATCCAGGCAGCAGTGGCGTCTATGGACAATACTGTTCAGACCATGCAGCAGGCCATCCTGGCTTTCATTAAGGCTGCAACGCCCTCGGTACCGCATCCAGCGGTTCCGGGTCCGGTTCCGGTACTGGCTTCCATACCGGAACCGAGGCCATCGTCTTCCAAACGCAGATTGGTGCATGCCGGATCCGGGTTTTCACCCGATACCGATCCCATGCCCGGTACGCCCGATGTCGATACCGACCGGTATGCGTATCGTGCGTTGGAAGCGAATAGAGGATACTCTGATTCCTCTGAGGATTTTGACTCCTCCGATGACTCTGATGAGCTCTCTCTTGTTCTTCCTGAAGAGCCTTCTTCCCCAAAGAGGAGAATGTCTCCACCAGAGGATTTGTCCTTTCAAGACTTCATTATAGAAGTAGCTAAAGGACTTTCTATTACTACATCCTCTGAGAAAGAACCTAGATCAAAGAAATTGGATATTTTAGGATACCCTAAGGTTCCTAAAGAGGCAGTTACCCTGCCTATCCATGAAATCCTTCAAGAACACTTGATGGACTTATGGGAGGCTCCTCTAACATTGTCTCCTCATTCTCGTAGGTTGGACACCATGTACCGGGTCCCTCCTTCTCCTGGTTTTCAAAAAACTCAGCTGCCTCACCATTCCATTGTGGTGAAGTCTGCGCTGAAAAAGATTAAGAGTACCAAAAGGCACTCTTCTACCCCTCCAGGGCGAGAATGTAAGACCCTAGACTCTTTTGGTAGGAAAATCTTCCAGGCTAGTATGCTTATAGCCAGGATTACTTCATACAGTCTGTATATGGGCATGTTTCTAAGGGAACTTTCCCTAAATGTAAAGCATTTTGCCCCCTTTATCCCTGAAGATAGAAAGGAGGAGTTCATTTCTTTACTGAAACAGCTTCTAGATGTTTCTAAGTTCTCCAACAGAGCAGCCTTTGATTCCTTTGAGGGTGCCGTAGAGCTTCGGGCATTGCCATTGCAGCCCGACGACTTGCTTGGCTCCAGGCCTCTGACCTAGAACCCTGGGTCCTAGATGGCTTACGGAATCTGCCCTGTACAGGTGAGAACTTATTTGGCAAAGACTGGCAAATTAAAGCCACTCAAATGGACGCAGAAAATGCTACCTTAGATAGACTTTCTAAGTCTACCTCTACTCCTGCCAAGAAAAAGTCTTTCAAGAGGCCTTACTACAAGAAGGCCAGATTTTCCACAAATACTGGCCAACAATCTTCTCAGCCTCGCTTTGCTGCTAAACGTCAGCAGCCTAAACAGGCAAGGTCAAAGCCTGCAGTGTCTACCACTCCTCAGCAGGCTCAACCCCCTCAGGGGTTTTGACTTGCCCCTAGAGAACTTAACCTTTCTGGCTCTAGAACAACCAGAGCCCCTCACCATTCCCGGAAGGTTAGCTCACTTTGCTCCCAGATGGGGGCAAATTACATCAGAGCAATGGACCCTCTCTATCATCAGAGAGGGCTACAAACTTCATTTTTCCAACCTTCCTCCATATACCATGGTGAGGCACTTCAATTCTCCCCCATCTCTCCTGGGCCTGTTGGGTCAGGAAGTCTCTTCTCTCCTTGCCCAAGGGGCAATAGAAGAGGTTCCTCTTCTTCAACAAGGGACAGGATTCTACTCCCCTTATTTTCTCATACCAAAGAAGACAGGGGGATTCAGACCTATCCTAGATCTGAGAGAATTGAACAAATTTCTGTACAAGGAGAAATTCAAAATGCTTTCTCTAGGCATTCTCCTTCCATACCTTCAGAGTCAGGATTGGCTTTGTTCTCTAGATCTCAAGGATGCGTACACACATATACTCATCCACCCATCCCACAGAAAATATCTAAGATTTCTGTTTCAGGAAAAACATTTCCAGTACAGAGTACTTCCCTTCGGTCTAGCCTCTGCTCCAAGAGTGTTCACCAAATGCATGGCAGTTGTTGCCGCATTTCTAAGAGGTCTGGGAATTTTTGTATTCCCATATCTGGACGACTGGCTCATCCGAGCTCCATCTCAGTCAGAGGCCCAGATTTCCCTGGACCGCACAAGGCACATTCTGCAGTATCTGGGACTGGTGGTAATCCTTCCCAAGTCTCAACTTATCCCTACTCAGTCTCTGGAATTCATAGGGGCCCAGTTGGACACCACCACTGCAAGAGCCTACCTACCTCAAGTCCGGGGCCAACGTCTGGTGTGCTTGGCCTCCCAAGCTCAGTCCAGCGGTCACTTGACAGCCAGAGAAATGCTGCGACTTCTGGGCCACATGGCCTCCACGGTACACGTGGTGCCCTACGCTCGTCTTCATATGAGAGCAGCTCAATGGACCTTGGCCACCCAGTGGACTCAGGCATCAGGAGCGCTCTCCGACCAAATACTCACCTCAAAGCGTCTGTTTTGGTCCCTCCAATGGTGGATGTCCACCAAGAATCTGTTGTTGGGGGCCCCCTTCCAACTTTTGTTGCCCCAAGCAACCCTCACAACAGATGCCTCCCAAACAGGGTGGGGAGCCCATCTTCAACACCTCTCCACTCAGGGTGCTTGGTCTCCACAAGAGACCACCCTTCACATCAACCTCCTGGAACTGCGAGCAATCTTCTTTGCCCTCAAAGTCTTCCATACCCTCCTTGTCAACCTGACCGTCCAAGTCCATACAGACAATCAGGTGGCCATGTTCTACATAAACAAACAAGGAGGGACAGGCTCTCTGTCACTTTGCAACGAAGCTCTCAGATTATGGGCCTTCACCAGAGAGCATCAAATTCATCTTCTGGCAGTGTATCTTCCAGGGGTTCAAAACTCTCGGGCAGACAGACTCAGTCGAGTTCTGCTTCCACACGAATGGTCCCTACATATGGACCAGATACACAGAATCTTTCAGGAATGGGGAACCCCGGACATAGACCTCTTTGCAAGTCCGTGGAATGCCAAACTTCCCCGGTTCTGTTCCAGGACTCCGTGTCAGGGAGCTCAGGCCAACGACGCCTTTCTCCTGCATTGGGGTCAGGAATTCCTATATGCCTTTCCACCCATTCCTTTGATTCCCAAGACTCTGTTCAAACTCCAGAGGGATCACGGATCGATGATCCTCATAGCTCCACGCTGGCCTCGCCAAGTGTGGTTCCCTCTACTTCTGCATCTCTCCCAGGAACCCTCCCTGGACCTGGTTCTGTCTCAGGAGGAGGGGACTTTGTGGCACCCAAACCCCAAGTCCCTACACCTCAGAGCTTGGTTACTGAAGGCCTAAGCCTTCATGACTTCAATCTTTCTCAACCAGTGAAAGATATCCTTCATGCCTCTAGGAAACCCTCCACGAGGCGTTCCTATGCTTTCAAATGGAAACGCTTTTCCATTTGGTGTGCTCAACAGGGTCTTGACCCTCTAGCACTTCCTTTGAATTCTCTATTAGACTATCTCCTGCATCTTTCTAATGCAGGCCTTAAGACGAATTCAGTACGAGTCCATTTGAGTGCTATTGCAGCATCTTTAAAACCT
This sequence comes from Ichthyophis bannanicus, assembly GCA_033557465.1. Lineage (NCBI taxonomy): Eukaryota > Metazoa > Chordata > Amphibia > Gymnophiona > Ichthyophiidae > Ichthyophis > Ichthyophis bannanicus. Next base: position 130,836,476 of record CM066037.1, read on the forward strand.
ATAAATGGACAACCTGTCTCCTCTCATCCTCTTATTGCAAGGTTCATGAGAGGCCTGACTCTAACTAAACCTCCCATCCGGCCTCCTCCGGTAGCATGGGATTTGAACCTAGTTCTAGGTCAGCTTATGAAGCCACCTTTTGAACCGTTGGTTTCTACCTCCTTGAAATTTTTTCCTGGAAGGTCCTTTTCCTTATTGCAGTCACTTCGGCTCGCCGCATCAGTGAACTACATGCCTTAGTGGCTCATCCACCTTATACCAGGTTTCATCATGATAAGGTGGTCCTTAGGACGAATCCCCACTTTATGCCCAAAGTGGTCTCGCCTTTTCATCTTAATCAAGAGGTATATCTACCTGTCTTTTTTTCCGGCTCCTCATGCATCCAGTGCAGAGAGGAACCTTCATACTCTAGATTGTAAAAGAGCTCTTGCCTTTTACCTCAACAGGACTCAGCCACATCGAAAGTCTTCCCAGCTTTTCGTGGCTTTTGATCCTTCTCATTTGGGACTTCCAGTCTCTAAACGTACACTTTCCAATTGGATTGCTCAGTGTATTTCCTTTGCTTACCAGAGTAAAAACATTTCTCTGGAAGGCCATGTCACAGCTCACAATGTGAGAGCCATGGCCACTTCTATGGCTCATCTTCACTCTGTATCCATAGATCAGATCTGTTGAGCAGCCACCTGGGCCTTGGTTCATACCTTCACAGCCCATTACTGTTTGGACAAGGACTCCCGCCGGGATGCCTTGTTTGGTCAGGCTGTCCTCAAACACCTGTTCCATACTTGAACAACTCCTGCCCACCTTCCCTGGATGGATGCCTGAGATCCATACGAAGATGGTGAACCCTTGGGAGGGGATCTCCCAGGCATCTTAGCTAGGGAGTCCCCATAAGTGAGGACTTATTCCTGCTTGTTCCTGGAGATAGCACAGTTACTTACCTGTAACAGGTGATCTCTGGGAACAGCAGGAATTAGTCCTCACAACCCACTCACCTCCCCTAGGAGTTGTATCTTCTATCTATCTTCCTTTCCTCTCTCTATTGTCTCAGCTATAAACTCGAACTGAGGAGAGCTGGTCAGGAAGGCGGGAAGGCAGCGCGCATGTGCAGTGGGAGGCCCCAAAGGCTTCCTTTCTGGGAAGCTGGGGAGCTTTCCCGCGCAGGCTCCGTCGGTTCCGACGTACCCATAAGTGAGGACTAATTCCTGCTGTTCCCAGAGATCACCTGTTACAGGTAAGTAACTGTGCTTTACCTAAATCTCATCATCTGCCAGTTTAATTGTGTTTTTCAGAACATGGTCTTCCATCAAGGCTGCTCATATTTTTGTAATTATTTTCTCTTTCAGTAATACATTGCAATTATTTTAGTACTTTGTCTGGCAAGACAGCGATCAGGTTACACTTTTATTTTATATGAGGTTCTGTGTACTTCACTTACAAAATAGCCATCATAATTAGTTCCACCTGTCTACACCCATCCAAAGTGGGTGAAATCTGACCACAGTTGTGCTCTATCAAACAGAAATCTCAGCTTAGTTTCACTAGATATGGTGACCTTTTAAAATCATTATTTGACTGTGAATTTTGCCTTTTAATGTCTTTTTTTAAAACTAAAATTCTTTTCTTTCGCATTATAAATAGCATTTTAGAAAGGATATCCAGGGCGGAATGTACAGAAAAACTCCAGGGATACCCCTAATGTGAAAGTCCATGCCAGTGACCACATAGATATCCCTCTTAAGAAAACATAAGGCAAGGCTGTCCATCTCATGCAAGCTAGGATAAGGGGATTTCCAGCAACATAACAAAATCAAGACATGCACCCGCGTTCCCCATCAGTGTTCATTGCCATATTGTAAAGTAAAGGGCACCAGAATAGAGGCATGAACCACCCAAATCAGCAGAAGAGAGGCAAAGTGCAAAACAAAAGTAGCATGAGGACTACAGGGCACTGAGAAAGGGCTAAAAGCAGCAGCAATTGTGGTACAGCAGGAGTTGCAGCAAAATGACAGAAACCCTAGCTGGAAGACAGATAAAGAGAAAAGAGATTTTTCTTGGTTTTCTTTTATTTCTTTTAAGTTTTGGCATATGGGGCTGAAGATACCCACTGGAAACTAGATAGCGGGGTGCAGATTCGCTATGAGTGCAGGCAACAGCGAAAGTGGTACTTGCTACAACAGAGCAGAGCTAAAGGAGCAGGCCCAGTAGCAAGGAGGCAGGCAGTTACAGAAGGAGCAGCAGAGCACATGGGCATGGGTACCAGCCGGCAAAAAGAGGAAAGGAGAAAGGAGATTTTTCTTTTTTTCTTTCTTTTATTTTTCTTTTAAGTTTTGATATGGGGGGAAAAGATACCTACTGGAAACAGGCAGCAGCTCAGAGAGACTGCAGTGCAAAATGGAAACCCCCTCCCCCAAAAGACCAGCAAAGTATTGAAGGCACAAAAGATACAAAATTGTATTATGACACCATATGGAAATAGAAAGGAGAATTATGTACTACATTTCCAATATGCTGTTCAAAAGTGAAAGCTGAGCCAGTGTAATCCTTAGACTTTGTGCAGTCTGTTCTCTAAGGCATGCTATCTATGGACTACCAATTGGTAACTGTTTTTTTAGTGTGGTTTTATCCTCATTCCTCTTCCCTGTCACACGAAAATTGAGAGAAACCAGGGAAAGGGAAATTTGTCTTCAGAAACACTAGCTTTTCCACCAACTCTGGTGCTAGCGTGAACAGTGAGGAGCCATGATATCCCCTGCCATGGAGAATATAAGTTCACTGGGCATACTGGTTAGAAAGCGGGACAGGAAATGTTGAGCAACCTTGGCCAGATCTGGCCAGACTGCCAGCTTTTGTGCACAGTACGTAAGGAATCTGTGGCCATGGTCTCAGTGGACTCTCCAAGATAATGTGCAATGAAATTTGTGCAGGAATCTGACTCGTGGTAGAGTTGTCTCTGATGCTTATTACTGTAACTAGGGCTTCTGTCACCAAAGATTTTCCTATGCTGGGGCTCATGGGGGTTTGACTCTGGCATGTAAAGGTGGGGATGGGGATGGGGAAGGGGGGACGGTAACTGAGAGGATGCTGCTCATGCTACCAGTACTGCTTGCCAGCATACCTACTCTCCCTGACACTACCACTGTCCCTCTTTTGCTCCACGTCTTCCATCTGAATCACTACAGTAGATTATCCTTCCAATAAGTCTTTGTGTTACACTGCAGAGAGATAGTTCCTTTCATTGGAGGCTCAAAGACACTAGCTGATATATAAGTATCCTCCTTTGTGAGAGGTTTCAACTTTTTTTCCATTTGACCATGCAAAGGGCTGTGCACCACTGCCATAACCTGTTGCTGCTGAAAATCTTCTAATTTTGCCTGTGATATTCACTATTGGGATGAGAAGGCTTAGGGTAGCCCTTCTGAAAGTCAGTTCCCCTGTGGCATCCTTGAAGGACTTCAGAACTTCTATGACCTGAGTCATATTAGTCCAATCCTGTCTCCTCAGGAGGCTTTCAATAGCAATCTCAGTCTCCAGTGACATTTCATGCAGGGCTTCCCATTGTACCACTAACCTCTCCACTAACATCTCGTAAGTGGAATTTCAGCTGGTGCCAACATCACAATGAAATGATGCTCAGGTGCTCTGCTGCTTGCTGCGTCTCATGCAGTTCATATCCATCCTTTGCACTGCAATGAAATTATCCTGCAATTTTTGAGTACTTCTCAGTCAGTAGCTTTAGGACAGGACTGCTGCTGCTTCCCTTGCTTCCCAGGCCTAGGGAGTCTCTGACAAACAGCTGCAGCAAGTGTGCAAAGCATTTGATACTATGAAAACTCCCGCCTTCGCTGCCTTAACCATGGTAGCCTTGTCATCTGATACAAAAAAAAAAGGAAGCACAGTGCTCTCTCTGTGGCCTAATATCTGCCAGTCTTGTAGCATTGCACTGATTTCAGCTAAGATATGGGCTGTTATGGCTGTCATCTATCACCTTAGTGTGCAGTACAGTCGACCAGTACCCTCCTCCCACTGCACCCCTCCCTTCCCCTCATATCTATAGCATGTCCCTGCCTCATTCAGCTGTCGCCAGTGTACTGTCAGGGAGAGGTAGGCATGTGTAGTATTCTGACAAGTCAAGAAGTCGCTGGTAAAATGGACATTACCAACCCTCTCTTGGGCAGCTCTGCCTGCAGTTAGAAACATAGAAACATGATGACAGAAAAAGACCACATGGCCTATCTAGTCTGCCCTTCAATATCAACCACTACAAGAGTCCCCTTTTTTTCATTAGAGAGCTCTGTGTTTGTCCCATGCTTTTTTAAATACTGTCCTCATCTTTACCACCTCCACTGGGAGACTATTCCATGCATCTACCACTCTTTCCGTAAATAAATATTTCCGCATATTACTCCTATCCCCTTTCACTTTCTTCCTATGTCCCCTTCTAGCAGAGCTTGCTTTCAATCGAACGAAGCTCTTCTTCTGTGCATCTAGCCCCACGGGATCAGAATCATGAACAGTCCTGCACGTGCGGGACTGCCCCCGGCTAACTCAGTCAGGGCTTTCAACTGGAGCCGCGGTGCCATGGCGTCATATTGCCATGGCACCGCAGCTCCATTTAAAAGCCGTGATGCCAGCCACCTGAAAAGGGGTTTATTCCCCACAGCCTGACCCCTGATCTGGCCTCCTAAGGCCAGGGTTGGGCTGTGGGGAATAAACTCTGGCCCCCCTTGCCCCATCCACACCCCGGGCAAGTCAAAAAAACATGTCCAGGGAAGTTATTCCAGCTCAGAGGTGGAATAATCTCCCCGGACATTTCGCCGGCCCTGGATGTACAGGGCCGACATTAGAATTGGCCATATACATCCAGGGCCGGCGACCGCTCACTTCTCGCCCAGACTCCGCCCCTGGGCTGCCCATTCCCCGCCCCCGTCTAACTTCCTCACACAATAGGCGGGGAAGTTATTCGGAGGCAAGAAAAGCCACAAATAGTGGGGATGGACATCCTGTTGGCACGTCCATTCCTGCTATTCGTGGCTCAGAATAACCCCCATAATGTCCTATTTCACAGAATGTATCGTGGACATTAAGTGACGCATAGCTGTATAAGGATGCTGGCAAATACACGTATACTTACGTGTATTTGCCAGCAGTGGAAGTAGCCATTTAAAAAAAATACATTTTCAAAAAAAGAATGGTATCATGCAGGGCTTTCACACATGTAAGTGCCAACATCTACACTTGTACAATTTGCACGGCATTGACACATATATGTGCTGGATTTCTACAAAGCTATGTGTACAAGAGAAACCAGTTGTTCTGCCTCCATAACTTGTGTATGCATGTTTACATTCAATTTTGTTTGAGTTAAAGCAAGCTGCTTCCTATTATGATCCTGTAATCTGTGTTCTTATAGGTTAAGGAAGGTTATTTTAGAAGCCTTATTCACAATTTACATGTCAATATGACCACTCATACTTGTAGATTACATCCCTGTGTAAATGGCCAATTTAGACAAGGCTTGTGTTAAACATGGATGCCCATACCTCGTTGAACGTAGATGGAACATGTCATGAGCGTGGCCTGAGCAGAACCAAAATCTATACATGCATTTCCCATTTCATATAGGTAATGCATGTGTAAGACCAAAATTGGCCAAGTCTGCTCCCTGACATGAATAGGCATTTATTTAAAAAGTGCTAGTTTCAGCCAGCTCTTCACAGGAGGGATTAGGAGGATTATCCTCTTTAATTCCCCTGTGTTTATTTTCCCCTTCAAATTGAAATGAAGGACGAACAGAGGCCTCTGTAGGTGACTAAGAGGTACTGAAAGTTTAAGCTTGCAAAATGGCCAAGATATATGCGTAAGTGCTGACATTTACATGTTTGTGTTATAATATACTGGCACTTACATATGTAAGTTGCCTGTTTTCCTCTATTGCTTTTTCTCACTTATATATTTGTGAAATGACTCCTCCCACTGCACATGGATATCAATCTGTGTGCGTTCCTGCACTTCCTTCTGTCACATCCATGATGATTTGATATCGGCCACATTAATGCACACCCTCTCTTCTAAAGTTGACATAGATTTGCAAATGTTTTCACGCTGACATCCCTTCTACCAAATAAAGCCTTTTAAAATGTGTCTTCACATGCTGTAGATGGCCCATTCCCTCCAGTCTCCTTGAGGCCTGGCTGGCTTCATGCATCAGCCCAAGGTGCAATCTTTGACCCTATTGGTCAGTTTTAGAACTACTAGTGCTTTGGGTATTCTTTTAGACCCCTTCCTCTAGTACAGCAGTTCTCAACCTTTTTTGTACCGCGACCCCTTTTACCATTGGTCAACTTGTGACGACCCCCAATGATAAAATCAAATGTGTCTCTCTTCCTTTACTGTTAATGCATTGTCGCTGTAATCATTTGTTGAATTATTAATATATTATAGGCCTTTGCAATATGTTTTTATTTATAACATTTACTTATTTAAACCACAATAATTAATCACAATAACAAGTAACAATATTTGATTTCGAAATTATTATGATTTTGTAGTCAACGGTTTTAGTATGCTTTATTGAAAAAGACTGACGAAGGGCAAAAAATGTTAGCATTGTCAAACCTAAAAAGTAGGCCTATGCTATCAGTGCGAAGGCTGTGCTTGCTTCCTTCTCGCCAGATGTGAAATTCTCGGCTCAGTTTTTGCGAGAGTACAATGAAGATCATCTTTTGCAGCAAGTCTATTTTGGTATTTACTCTTGATAAGCAACAAGCTTGAGAAGCCGGTTTCAAACAGATATGTTGTTGGAAACGGAAGAAGTAGATGCAACACAATCTCAGACAGTCCAGGATACAATTGAAAATACTTGATCCAGAATTTAATTACTGACATTGAAGAAAAATCATTTTTCGCTGCATCGCTGGTAATGAGTTCAATGAACTCTTCTTGTGCAATCTCAGGAACATCCTCAACTTTAACTGTGAATGGACTTCTGGCAAGTGCAAATGGTGTGCCAGGTAAATTTGGAAAATACGCTGAAATTTCTTCTTCCAGCATTTCTAAGTGCTGTTTGACAGAAATTATAATTCCATTTCTTGTGTGAAGTTCAATCTTGTTTTCTTCAAAGAAAGCGGATAAGTTGAGCAACATGTACGTTCTATTTTCAGCTAACTTTTTCTGCCAAAGCCGAAGTTTCATTTGAAACGCTTGGATCTTTTCGGACAAATCTAGGCAAGGGAGGAGTAGCCTAATGGTTGGGGCAAGGTACTTCAGGCCGGAAGGTCGGAGGTTCAAATCCCACTAGAGGACAGCAACCTTGGGCCGGAAGGACTGGGGTTTCTAGTCCCACATATGCTCCTTGTGGTCTTGGGCAAGCCACTTAACCCTCCATTGCCCATGTTCCCTGTAAGTATTAGTGTATGTGTCTCATATCCCCGCGTGTTAAATGTATCCCCCAATTGTGTTGTGACCGCTTTGATTGAAGGATAAGGCGGTATACAAAGCTGTCTAAATAAATAAATAAATGTTGCGTCTGGTCCTTGCAGTGATAAATTAAATTTGTTCAATATTGCAAATATGTCAACCAAGTAAACAATTTTCAGCAGCTGCTTTTTGTCACTGAAAAGTGCTTCAAATTGTGGTTTTGCTTTTGCTTAAAAAATGTTTTTAGTTCATCGCGAAGATCAAAGACACGCTTTAAAACCTTTCCTTTTGATAACCATCTCACCTCAGTATGTAGTAAAAGAACATTATTGGATGCATCCAAATCATTACAAAGTTTCGTAAACAGTCGACTGTTTAAAGTACTCGCTTTTACGAAATTAAGACTTCTTGCAGCTCTTGTGGCAGCGTCTTCGTTGCTAAAACTTGTTTATGAATCATACAGTGAGTTCCGATGGCTTTCGGCGACTCATTGAACACCAAACGTTGAAATCCCGACCGACATCCTAGCATAGCTGGAGCTCCATCTGTGCAAACACCACAAACCTTGTCGATGGGGATATCGTGTTTTTTGCAGGAATGAACAAAATATTTCAAACACGTGACAAGCAGTTGTTGTCGTTTCAAGTGGCTTGCAAAAAAGGAACTCATTTTTAAACTCGCCATCATTAATATCTCACGTAAACCAGTAACTGAGAATAGTTTCAAACATCTGTGGATTCATCAAGCTGGATGCTAAATAGTCCAAGTAGAGCGGATTTAATTTCCTGGATTACTTGGTCAAGGATATCAGCAGACATAGCAAAGTAGTCAAGAAGGCAAAGATTCAAAAGGAGGAGAAAATAGCCAATGCAATAAAATGGGGGGATAAGACATTTTCAGAAATATTAGTGAGAAGAGGAAGGGCAAAAGTGGTATTGTCAGACTCAAGGGTGCAGGGGGGAATATGTAGAAGCTGATAAGGATAAAGCGGAATTGCTTAACAAATATTTTTGCTCTGTGTTCACAGATGAAGAACCAGGAGCAGGACCTCAGAAAACACCTACAAATAGGAACAGAAGCGAGGGACATCTTTAACAATTTTCAGAAGACTGTGTTCGTGAGAAACTAGCTCAACTTAAAGTAGACAAAGCGATGGAACCGGATGGGATACACCCTAGAATACCGAGGGAACTTGGGGATGTTCTAGCAACTCCACTGACTGACCTTTTCAATGCCTCTGGAGTTGGGAGTGGTGCCAAAGGACTGGAGAGAGGCTCATGTGGTGCCTTTACACAAAAGCGGAAGTAAGGATGTGGTTGAAAACTACAAGCCGGTTAGTTTAACTTCGGTGGTGAGTAAATTATTGGAAACGCTGCTGAAAGAGAAAATAGTGAGGATTCTGGAGTCCAGCGGATTAGAGGATCCGAGGCAGCATGGATTCACCAGAGGCATGTCTTGTCAGACAAATCTGATTGATTTCTTTGACTGGGTGACCAGAGAGTTGGACCGAGGGAGAGCTCTAGATGTGGTGTATTTAGATTTCAGTAAAGCCTTTGACACTGTTCCTCACAAGCGACTTATAAACAAACTGAGCACCCTAGGGATGGACCCTAAAGTTACTGCTTGGGTTAGAAATTGGTTGGGTGGGAGGTGACAAAGAGTACAAGTAATGGAGCTCACTCTGAGGAGAAGGATGTTACCAGTGGTGTGCCCCAGGGTTCTGTCCTTGGTCCGATTCTTTTTAACATCTTTGTGAGTGATATAGCGGAAGGGCTGTCGGGTAAGGTTTGCCTCTTTGCAGATGATACCAAAATCTGCAATAGAGTAGACACCCAGGAAGGTGTAGATAACATGAGGAGGGATCTAGCTAAGCTTGAAGAATGGTCTAGAATTTGGCAGCTGGGATTTAATGTTAAAAAATGTAAGGTCATGCATTTGGGCTGCAGCAATCCAAGGGAGCAATACAGTATAGGAGGTGAAGTACTTTTGTCCACTAAAGAAGAGCGGGACCTAAGCGTGGTTGTGTCTGATGATCTTAAAGTAGCTAAACAGGTAGAAAAGGCGACGGCAAAAGCTAGAAGGATGCTTGGGTGCATACGGAGAGGAATGGCTAGCAGAAAAAAGGAGGTGATAATGCCTCTGTATAAGTCTTTGGTGCGACCTCATTTGGTGTATAGTGTGCAATTCTGGAGACCGCACCTTCAAAAGGATGTGAACAGGATGGAGTCGGTGCAGAGGGTGGCTACTAAAATGATTAGTGGGCTTCATTATAAAGCATATGAGGACAGACTTAAGGATCTTAATATGTACACCTTAGAGGAAAGGCGGGATAGAGGTGATATGATTGAGATGTTTAAATACCTCCGTGGCATAAATGTTCAGGGAGAGAGAGCCTCTTTCAATTGAAAGCAAGTTCTGCTACGAGGGGACATGGGATGAGGGTGAAGGGAGATAGATTCAGGAGTGATATGCGGAAATATTTCTTTACAGAAAGAGTAGTGGATCCATGGAATAGTCTCCCAGTGGAGGTGGTAGAGATGAGGACAGTAACTGAATTCAAAAAAGCATGGGACCAACACAGAGGATCTCTAAAGGTAAAAAGTGGACTGTTGTAGTTGTTGATATGGAAGGACAGACTAGATAGGCCATGTGGTCTTTTTCTGTCATCATGTTTCTATGTTTCTATGACATATCTTCTATTTGTCTGCCGATGGTGTCGTTAGACAAGGAAATTCGACTCAATTTCGGTACAAATTCATCTCCAAGCATAACTCGAACAATATCTTTTGTTGCTGGTAACAGCAATTCCTTGACAATGGTATGAGCTTGGCTTTGGCGATTCTGAGAGCAACCATATATGAAGCTTCAACAGTGGCTATGTTTTGCTGGTGGAACTTTCCGCCAATATCAAGTCTGCTTTTCTTGATTCCATCAGCTGTATTCTTAAAATACCAAATATCCTTGCCTACAAAGGTGGGATGCTTACTGTCAAAATGCCTTTTCAGTTTCTTTGGCTTCATGGATTCCGCTGATAGAACTTTGTTACAAATAATGCATTGTGGTTTCTCAATCCCTGCTGAAAATATGGAGGTGAAACCATACCTTAAAAAGTCATCGCAATATTTTCTTTTCTTGGTATTCTTCTCTCAGTCATTCATTTTCAATTGAGTCGCTGGTGTTATATAATATTATATAGAAAATGTAATTTTAGTAGGACCCATGTCCGCCATTACAAAACCAGAAATGATCTAAATAACGTCTCGAGGTGCATCGTTTCTGGTGAACAGGTAAAAGTAAGTAAGGATAGCCTAAGTAATATATAAATTGATTAAATTCAAAGTATTTGGCATTTTAGGCTTTGTGATCAAATTAGAACAATAAATTAGAAAAGAAATAATAATTCCTGGGATTTGTCAGATGACCCCTGGTAAATCCTGAGGCGACCCCCGTGGGGGTCGCGACCCACAGGTTGAGAACCGCTGCTCTAGGTACAAAAATCTAAATCTTGGGTTTAGAAAGCAAACATTCCACAGCCTTTCTCTCCCTCTTCACCCCTGGAACTTTCATCAATGTGAATATATTGCCACTAGTCTAGTGGCAGAGGTATTTGAGGAACAGATGTGCACAGTGAAGAAGGCCTTGTTGCAATCAAAGCATCCCTTCACTATTCACATAGATGTTGCTTAATAAATGGCTTGTCCTCCTTTGTGCTGGTTTAGAACTGTTGAAGCTCCTCTACCTCAACTCCCTCCCCTCCCTTCTCCCTCTGTCACCCAGCCTCAGCTGGTAAAAGTGGCACCTATAGGGGATGCCTCTTTCCCAGTCAGTCCAAATATTAGCTTTTTGAACCATATGGTATGCCCTAGATGCAGAATACCTTGCCATTCAAACAGCTAATCTGTGAAAAGCACGGTAGACGCAGGGGTGTCAAACTCCAGTCCTGGAGGGCCGCAAACCAGTCAGGTTTTCAGGGTATCCCTAATGAATATGCATGAGATATATTTGCATGCACTGCCCCCATTGTATGCAAATATATCTAATGAATACCAGACTGGTTTTGTGGCCCTCCAGGACTGGAGTTTGACACCCCTGTGGTAGAGAGAGGTTTTCATAACATGAAAATTGGATTAGAACTGCCAGGCTGCAAATGTTTCCCTTCTGCTGAGTGAGGCCAGACTGTAGGAGAAAGATCTAGGGATCTATGGCAATCTTGTTTCTCTTGTATTTTTCAGTCTTTATTTATTTCACCATTTATAGACTACAAATCTGTTACATACACTGGGGTCAGTAGGTGCTATATTGATATTTTAGGGCATGTTGTAATATCTGCAGCATCGGCTTTTCATAGGTACAGTCATTGCTGTTTTATTCCTCGTATCTTATATTAGACCTGTGCAAAAGCATCAATTCTACAATAGTGGCACTCACCAACTTAGCACAATATAATTGTTCATATAGAAAAATAGCATATATGTTATACTTTTTCATTCAATGTTTCCATTAATAAGCTACTTCTAGCATTTAAGTCCTTTTTTCTTTTTTACAAAGTGATATGTGCACAACCAAAAACAAAACCTGTGTTTCTTTTATCTTAAAAAATGTTTTTGGTTTTTTTTTTGGCTTCCGGTGACGTCATCGGGATGGATGGTGGGGTAGAAGGAGAGCTCTGCCATCCAAGCCTGTGAAAAGGGGGCTAAATACCCCTATTTAAGCTAATTGAGAGGGGCAAGTTGGAGAACCGACACCGCTAGACCCGAGGATCGGGCAGAGGTGAAAAGACGCAGCTTGGCCCCGCATCGGCATTTCCCCGAAGGGGGAGCCTCACGAGCGGCCTAGAGCGCTGACCGTGTGGTCGGCCGGGACCGGCGGCAAGAACCGCAGACGTGCTGTGAGACTGCAGCAGAGCAGCGTGTGGGGTCCAAGGCCCAGCCAGCTGAGAAACCCGCAATCGGGCAGCGCTACAGAGCTGAGGGCCTGCGAGGGACCTCACATCTCCCGATGGCAGTGGGGCTGGTACGTACAGCACTCCCTTGCTGGACAGCAGTGCAGAGCGGAGGAGCTCAGAGGGCGGTAATAGCCCGTGCAGCGCAGCCCGCAGTGACAGCGGTGGTTGAGAGAGAGGGCCACGCAGAGCTGAGCAGTGTGTAGAGCTGAGGAGAAGGAGTGCTGCGGGGGAAAACAACAAAGCAGTGGAGTGTGGGCTGAGAAGCCCTGAAGAAGAAGCCTGTGGAGGCGACGGCAGAGAACCAGCGGAGTGTGAGGTGAGAGAGTTAGCCCTTAAGGAGAACCGCAGAGCAGAGGCCATAGATGGGCAAGAACTCAGGAGGGGTGGAGGAGAAAGGCTGTGCAAGCAGTATGAAGGACCTGAAGTTATAGAGGAGACAGGGAGAGGAGAGGCCCCTGTGCTCCAGAAGAGATAGGGGGGGGGGGGGCAAAGCCCTGCAGCATTTACAGCCACAGTTATCCATACAGCGAAGACATAAAGAACCTACGACTTAGAGCCAAGATGGATAAAAATAAAGCGGGGGCGTCAGCGCGTAAGAAGCTGGCGGAATATCGATCTCCCTACGGAGCAGCCAAGAGTAACAAGGAGGGGGCCAAAGAGAATAGTAAGCAGCTGGCAGAGGCCCAAGAGCTGGTGGAAGAGCTGGAATGGAGCTGTAGCCCAGGAGGGATCGTGAAATTGAAAGACTGGCTCACAGAGCTGAAGGATGAGATCAAAGCTGATATCGGTGGGCTGTCGCGGGAGCTCAGAGAGTCCATCCACTCTCTGCGATAAGATATAGGGGAGATCGGAAACAGTATGGAAGAAATGGAGACTCAACTGCAGCAGCAGGGAGAAGAACTCGACGTGTTACAAAAAGACTGGGCAGACATCAAGCGGATTCAGCTGGAGCAGCAGATGAAGGCGGAGGACCTGGAGGATAGATCCCGCCTATGTAATATACGCGTCCGGGGCCTTCCAGAAGAAGCACGATACCGCAACTGTGAGGACGTGATTGTTAAAATTTTTAGCTCCCTGCTCGAGACAGCAGATCCAGAGGGGGGCACTGAGATCACACTGTCACAAATAGAGAGAGCGCACAGGAGCTTGGGCCCCAAACGAGACAATAAACCAAGAGATATTGTGATATGCCTGGGCTCCTTCAAGATTAAAGAAAGGTTGTTGATGGCAGCCAGGAAGGTGAGACAGTTCCAGTGGGAAGAACACTCCCTGGAGTTTTTTCAGGATCTCTCAGGGGGAACACTGCAGCATAGACGTGACTTCAAAGAAGTTACAAAGTACTTGCGAAAAGAGGACATAAGATATAAATGGCTGTTCCCTTTTGGCATGTTGATCACGGCCAGGGGTAGGTCAAAACGAGTGCAAACTACAGAGGAAGCCTGGAGAGCACTGCATGACTTGGAGCTGCCGAATATCCCTGAAGGGAATATGACCACAGCTAGACAGGGGGCTAGTGCATCAACGTCCTCTAATCCAGCTCAGAGAGCCCAGCGGTGGCATCGAGTCCCAGCAGAGGGCCGAAGACTGGCGCGCAAGCTTGGAGAGAGCCCCGGGACATCAGCAGCTGAGAACAGAGCGGGCTGAAGTAGAAATCTTAAAGCTTTGTGCTTTGTAGTACTGCTGTGTATATATATTTTGTTGGGTTATTGTAGGAGGGGTGCATCATGAGGGGGGGGCAAGGGGGATGTAGCAAGAGGGGCGGGAAGGGGGGGGGGCCGGGAGGGCGAAGAGGCAGGGGGATGGTATAGGGGGGGCGGAGAGTGAGGTTGGGGGAGGATGGGGGGAGCAGGTAGCGGTTGAGTCGGGGGGGGGGGATAGAGCAAATGGGGAGATGAGGAATGGAGGAGGGAAGACAGGCAGGCCCGTAGGAAGTCACCTATATGGAAGACAAATCTCTCTTTGGAGAGTGCTGGGGGGGTGGGGTCAAGGAGATTGGGGGGGCGGAGGGGGAGCGGGGGGAGAGGGGGAGAGGGGGGAGGGGGAGCGGGGGGGGAGGGGGGGAGGGGGGTTGGAACACCTATGGGCTGACAGCGGGGAGTGAGGTATACCAAGATGGGGGATTTAAAAATTGTATCCTTAAATGTTAAGGGCCTGAATTCGCCTTTTAAACGGCAGAAACTGTATGATGAGCTGGCTCGCCAGAAGGCAGGGATAGGGCTGATTCAGGAAACGCACCTTACCAAAACAACAGAGTTCCTGGTCAAGCCTAGGGGATTTGGGGTATATATTCATGCCTCTAACACAGTTGAAAAGAAGAAACGGGGGGTGGCTATCCTGATAGCCTCCAGATTAAAGACCCAAGTGCACTCCGTTGTCAGGGATAAGGGAGGGAGATATGTACTGGTGAGGGTGCGGGTGGGGAACGAGTGGTACTGTATAGTGAACCTATATGCCCCTACGAGATCGCAAGGTAATTTCTGGAAGCAATTGACTGAGGAGGTGGGGACATGGGGGAGGGTGCCCTTATATGTGGGGGAGATTTCAATCTTACCTGGAATCCGGCATGGGATGCAACTGGGGGGGTCGGGAGGGTAAGCGGGCGGACAGGAAGAGGTATTGAGCTTTTGTGGTGCAGCATGGATTGGTTGATGCTTGGAGGTTACAATACCCTGGGAGGAGGCAATTTTCCTATTTCTCGCCCACGCATGGGTCCTACTCCCGGATAGATGCTATCTGGGTTTCCAAAGAAGTAGGGGGTCGGATTACTGAAGCAGCAGTGGAGGCCATTACATGGTCTGATCATGCCCCTGTGACGGTCTCTTTGCGCATGGCGGATGAAGGGAAAGGGCTTCAATATTGGCGGTTGAACGAGTCGCTGCTGGATGATGAGAGGGTCCGGGAGGAGGTAGAGCGGGAAACAAGGGAATATTTTATAATTAATGATAACGGGGAGGTGGCATGGGGCGGGGTATGGGACGGCTACAAGGCAGTGATTCGCGGGGTGCTTGTCAAGTGGGGGGCACGGTTAAAGAGGGAGAGAGAGAGCAGGGAAGGGGCATTGAGGCTCCGTTTATTAGAATTGGAAGAGTTGGATGCACGGGCGGTCGAGATCTTATCGAGGACAGATACTGGCGGTGCGGGCACAGTTAAATGCGCTGCAGGCAGAACGGATACAGTATCAGATGCAACTCTTACGGCAAGAGGTTTTTGAGGGGGGGGATAAAGCGGGGAAAGTTTTGGCGCAGAGGCTCCGACAGAGAAAGTTGCGCTCCCATATCATCTGAGTCCGATCTAAGGGAGGGACCCTGGTCACTAAGGAAGGAGAAATTAGGGAAGCCTTTAGAGAGTTTTACCAGGAGCTATATAAAGCCCGTGACTCGGCAACAGAGGACAGAGTGAGCAGATACCTTGCTTCAGTGCGATTGCCTAAACTGGGGAGGGAGGAGCAAGGGGAAATCAATAGACCGATAAGCGGGGATGAGGTGCAGAGGGCAATTTGACAATTAAAAATCGGGAAAGCTCCAGGCTTAGACGGGTTAACAGCGCCATTCTATAGACGGTTTGGGCATCTCCTGATCAAGCCATTGGTGAAGTTATTTAACTTGCCGAGGGAGGGAGACTAGCGGGCACAGTGGGCTGGGCGGGGATTACGGTTATTCATAAAGAGAGGGGAAGACCCGCAGGACTGTGCATCTTATCGGCCCATTTCTTTGCTTAACCTGGATGCCAAGCTACTTGCAAAGATATTAACAGCCCGATTAAACAAGGTAATTGGAAAATTGATCCACCAGGACCAGGCGGGCTTCATACCAGGTAGACAGGTGGCGGACAATATAAGGAAAATATTGAATATAGTTTGGTCATTTGAGCAGAGCGGGGAAGAGGCCCTGCTCCTGTCGTTGGACGCTGAAAAAGCCTTCGACCAGGTAGCCTGGCCCTTCTTGTTCCAGGTGTTAGAGAAGGTTGGGCTGGGGAATGATTTCTTGGCCTGGATAAAGGCACTCTATGAGCGGCCGCAAGCATGTGTTCGGGTGAATGGGGCGTACTCGGGGGTTTTTCGAGCAGGGGAGGGGTACCCGACAGGGGTGCCCTCTGTCGCCGTTGCTCTTTGCCATTGCGTTAGAGCCGTTTGCACAGAGGGTGCGAGAAAGGGAGGATATCCGGGGACTACTGGTGGGGACGAGGGGCTATAAGATTTCCTTGTTTGCTGACGATATTATTCTAAGCTTGGGTAGTCCCAGAGTGAGCATTCCAATAGTGATGTGGGAATTGAAGGAATACGGTAAGCTGTCGGGTTTTACAATCAACTGGGCTAAATCGGAGATTTTAAATCTGGCGGTCTCGGGAGCAGGACAAGCAAGGTTGGCCAAGCAATACCCTTTTAAATGGGCGAGGGAAAGCATAAGGTACTTAGGAGTACGACTAAGTAATAAAACGGCGGCACTATATAAACTGAATTATTGGAAGGTACTCGGGCAGACTGAGAGTTGGTTGGGGGGTTGGGGAAAAGGGGTTTATATCTGGTTTTTGGGCGGATAGTGACAGTTAAAATGATGCTTGTGCCACGCCTGCTGTTCTTATTCCAGACACTCCCCATAGAGGTACCGCGGAACCATTTGAAATGGGCGCAAGGGATGGTAAATAGATTCATATGGAAGCAGCGAAGACCGAGAGTGGCGATGAGCATACTGCAGAGAGCGAAAGAAGAGGGGGGGCTGGGAGTTCCCAACCTGGGGAAATACTATGAGGCAGCCCAATTGAAAACCGTATATGAGTGGCAACGAAATGAGGGGAAACAATGGGTGCAGATGGAGCAGGAGCAGATGGGGGGGCGGACATGGAGAGGGTGATTTGGCGGGGAGTAGCGGGCGAAGCCTCTAACATTCTAAACCCCATGATAGTGCATAGTCTGAAAGTGTGGAAACGGTACAAACAACAGCTGGTGGCAGGCAAAGGGTATACACAGGGCATGGGATTAGAGGCATGTTTTGAGAAGGGGCAGGGGCCGGACGCGCAGACCTTTCGAAGGTGGGCAAGGGGGGGGGTTGACGCAAGTATCCCAGCTCTTACATAACCAGGGGATGTATGGGTTTGAGGGTATAAAGGATCTCTATGGGTTGACAGAGCATGATCACTATGCCTATATGCAACTCTGTCATTGCCTCCGGCAGACTAGGGTGTGGAAGGACCTGTGGGGGCATAGTAGTTGGTTTGAGGTTTTATGCACAGGGCATTTGGGACAAAAGGGGGTGTTATCCCGCATATATAGGGGTCTGATGGAGCCCGGGGAGGGTAAACTGCCCTATATGTTGAAATGGGAGGCAGATTTGGGGATGGTGTGGAATGAAGAGGTGTGGACCAAGGTGCTCCGGACTGTAGCGCATGTCTCTATCTCTGCATCCCTTAAGGAAAATGCATATAAAGTGCTGTCCCGATGGTACTGGATGCCAGTACGTCGTGTGTGAAAGCTAAACTTGGACAGGATGACCAATGCTGGCGAGGGTGCGGGGAGGAGAGAGGGGGGACTGGATGCATATGTGGTGGCGGTGTGTGTGTCCATATGCGAGCTTACTGGACGAGGGTTTTAGAAGTGATACATGCGATGACAGGACACAAAGTGCCACAAAAGCCCGAAACATGCCTGTTACATCTCCTAGAAGAAGAGATACCCAGGAGGGAGGCGGGGGTACTACACCATTATCTAGTAGCGGCCCGTTGCGAAATAGCCCGGCACTGGGGGGGACAGAGTGCCCGCAGGTGGCCGGTTTCATCCGAAGAGTGAGTGAAGTGGGGCTGATGCACCGGTTGACAGTGCAGCGCCGGGGGGGGTGGGGAGAGAAGTGGGGTACAATGGCAGAAGGTATGGAAATGGGTGGAGGAATGGCAAGAGGAGGGGGGGGAGTAGGGGGAGGATTTACGGAGGGGGGCAGGTGGGGGTGCTGGGACTGGTGGGGGGAGTAGTGGGCATAGGTAGGGTTCGAAGATGCAGAAATGGATCTAAGTGTTTGCATACGGGGGGAGGGGGAGGGGGAGGGGGGTAGGGAGGGGAGAGGGGGGTAGATTGGGAAGGAGGGGGGAATTAGCACAGGGGAGTTGCCCGTGTTTTGTTGAATTATAGGCGGGGGGATTAAAGTAGGGGAACATCACATCTGCTGTTTTATTTTATGTTATTTAACGCTGGTGAATTGATCACTGTTTGAATTATGTTAGTGATTTCATTGTCTAAGAGCAGTTTACTTCGGTTCCTCTGTCCTATAATAGCGAGGAAGGGGGTGGGATGGGGTGATAACTTGCTGTATTAAACATGCTGTATGTTGGTGTGTTATTCACTAATAAAAATTTTAAATGAAAAAAATATATATATATATTTTTTAAATAGCCATATTTGCCGACTATGACCATCATGTTTCGAAAGGGTAACATGCTATTCTGCTTCAGGGCTTAGGCATTTCCTTAAATCAATAACTTATCTGATACAGCAAGGCACAGTCCAAATTCTCAATATGTTTCTTCCGTGAGTTTACTGGCTGTTTCAAAAGATGGCCATGGCGTTCATTCATATACACTCTTAGGCTCTGCCCTTAACAACGATGATTGTTCAACACACTGATGATTTACATTCATTCAATGCTGCTTTCAACCTAGAGTATTCCAATCGATTTGTAAATTTAAACCCTTAGGGTTGACAGTATCCAATGGACAAATCCAATTATCCCCTTCAATAGTAGAAGAACAAAAATCACAGTGGCCACAAGCAGCATGACCCACTGGATGTTCAACCAAGGCTGATGGCTCATCCTATGTGACTGATTTTTCTACAAAGTCAGCAATACTTTGACCTTTGTGATATACCACAATAGGGCATTCTATAAAATCTGCATGTGATTGTAGGATATTCCAGTACTTATAAAGTACTGAAGCTATCACTGGAGCTTTTACAGTAAATGGTAAAACACATACTAACGGAGCTGATTCTGAGGGTTTTTTTGTTATTATTAGAAGGCAATAAAAGATGTCCTTGCTGTGCAAGTAATTCTCTCTTATTTGCTTTTTGAATTATCTCCTTAGGATATCCCCAATCTTTGTGTCTCTGAATATATTTTTGAGTCTGTAACTGATATTCCTCTTTTGTCATACAAATACATCAAAGCCTTAAAAACTGACTTACTGGAAGCCCTTGTTTTAACCTCAAAGAATGATGGCTAGAAAAGTGCAACAGGTTGTTCCCGTTCAACCGCCTTTTGATACAGTGCAGTACCTAACCCCATAGCAGTCTTTTTCACCATTATATCCAAAAATGGAATACGATATTGATGACTAGAACATTCAAACTGCAAATATCTTTTTGAGCATTAAGCCATATCACAAACTCATGTAATGATATAACTGATACATGCCAAATGCAAAAGATATCATCTAAATATATTTTCAAAATTTTAATGGAGGACATCCAAGGAGATCTATATAGATATTGCTCCTCAAAATCAGTTACATACAATGTAGCAATCGTAGGCGCCACTGTGGCTCCCATTGCAATACTATAGATTTGATGGTAAAATCGTTTGTTAAAACAGAAATAATTTTCACTAAGAATCAGACACAGTAACTGGAGAACAAAGCTTTTAGGTATGTGAGGAGGTAAATTATTCTCCCAATCTAAGGATGCCAAAACAGCAAGAGTCTCCTGTTAGTCTATATTTGTATATAATGACTTAATGTCAAATGTTACTAATAAATCATCTTGTGCAATTCCTGGTTTGAGGACAAGGTGATAAGCATTTGAGCTGTATCTTTTACATGAGATTTCACTTGACAAGCCAATGGGTTTAAAATTTGCTCAACAAAAACAGGTAATAGTTTCAAAATTGATCCATTACAAGCCACAATGGGACGTTCTGTAGGAAAATTCAAATTTTTGTGGATTTTCGGTACTGTATATAAAATAGGAATTAGGGGAGTTTTATTAACAAGAAAATCCCTCTCTTTATTGGCTGATAATTTCAACAGTTCTTGATAATGAGCATGAGATCTATTTCACCCTATGGGTAGAAATTTATTTTCTAATAAATTCCACCTCTTGTAAGACCTATCACTGATAGGCAAAAATTAAAGGGTCTTGAAAACAAATTGGAATCCATTTTGATGGTACACTTACTAATAAAGAATCTTTTGGAATAGAATGAGAGGACACATACAATTTAATCACTAACTTCCGAAAGAAGCTATATAGGGCCACCCTCGAATCAAAAATACAATGTTTTACCATGACTACAAAAGATAAGCCTAAATTTAATAACACCTCTCGTTCGGGGGAGAGAACCACTGAGGACAAATTTATGATTGCTGTTCTTTTACATGGGCTCAGGTGATGGGATCTCGCCAGTTGTTGCCATAATCGGCTTGTCTTGGTTGATGGCCCCTGAACCGGCCTCTCCTTTGCCCTCTACCCTGCCATTTGCGCTGATCTAGAAAATCAGCACCATAATCTCTCTGCAGTTCTTCCCCACTTGAATAATTTTCATCAGAGGTATAATCATGATATTCTTTCCTTAAAGATTTATAATTTTTATTCATCCACGAAAAATAGATTTTGCATCATAGTCAGCTTGATAACGTCAAACATTTTTTGATTTAGAGGCTGTAATGAATTCTTTATATTTTTTAATTTGATCACCTAATTCATTTGTTTCATTTGCAAATGTTTCTTCATCATGACCTTCTTTTAACTCAGATTCCAATTTAGTTAGTACAGTCAAACCTCGGTTTTCATGATTAATCCGTTCGAAAAGTCTGACTAAAACCGAAACGTATGAAAACTGAAGCAATATTTCCCATAAGAAATAATGTAAATCCAATTAATCCGTTCCAGACACCTAAAAATATTCACAAAAATACATTTTATAGAGAATAACTATATTTTTACATACAGAAAACAATGAGAAATAAATAAATGACTAATGAAATGGATAAATGAACATTTAACATCACTGAAAGCAAGTTAAGTTCAGTACTGTACAGTACAGTATGTTAACATCTGGCCTTAGCCACCCCTGACAAGCTGCTGTGCCCAGCTCTCTTCGGAATCACATTGGATTCAGCCCATTAAAATACCTTTACATTATCTGCTCAATGCTTCAGAATGGCAGAAAATCTTAATGATATAGCTTCAGACGTACCATGCAAGAGAAAGAACTGCCTCCCACATTCATGCAACATCTCCTGCTTACGTTGACAGCTTTTCTTCCCTGCTACCTCCGAGCCTGAGGGGGCGCTCCAGAGAACGGGCAGGCAGTGGACGAGATCAGGGCCTTCCTCTCTGCGCAGTCCTTGCCTCTCTGACTCTGACCAGGCTCGAGGATGTGTTTAATTTACGTGCTCAGCTGGCTTTTGCTTCTCATCACGCTGGCGATCGGTGAGTCCGGGGGGCAGTGCTGCCGGGACCGGGCAGTCGTTCTGGCAGTGTATACAGAATGGTGTGCAGCGCGAGGGTGTATGTATTTACAGTACTGTACTTTACGAAAACCGAGGCGATGTACGAGAACCGGGACAAAATCTCAGTCAAAAGACGTTGAAAACCGAAGCGATGTATGAAAACCGGGACAAAATCTCAGTCAAAAAAGACGTTGAAAACCGAAGCGTATGAAAACCGGGGCAAATGAAAACCGAGGTTTGACTGTATTTATTTATTTGGCCAAGTTTATATACCACTTTTTGCAATGGTCAAAGCGGTTTACAGTGAACTGGAAATTATACAAGCAACATGTACATTATAGCAGGTAACTATATACAGTGAACAAGGGGTTTACATTATAACAGGTAACTATATACATTATATAGCAGGTAACTATGTACAGTGAACAAGGATGGGGTGGTTGGGAGGATTAGCTAAGTACAGGTTGATGATCTATCTATGTATTCATGTGGTGCTTGATATGTTGACTATGTACATGTTTGAGAGCTGTCTACATATTCTTGTAATGTTGGGCTTTAGGGGCTCATTAGGAATGGTGCTCAGTTGTTGAAGTGTTCAGTTTTTGGGGTGTTGGTGGGAGGAGTCAAAGTGGAGGGTGAAGAGGTGAGTCTTGAGGAGTTTGCAGAAAGTTGGGGCTGAGTGTCACGTAACTAGTAATGGATAGCGATACCTCTGTCGTAGTTGAAAGGGATTCCACCAACAATATCATCAAGTCCAAAGTACATTTCATCAAAATACCATTCCATTTGGTTAGAAAAGATTCATCATCATTATATAACTTAGGTTACTTCAATACTCTCAAACCTTTAGGGGAGGTACCTGTACAAATATCTTGTGACAATGATGAACAATGTAATTGAATTAGTTTTTTATATAAATCTAATAAGTGTGTCCACTTTTCTCCAACTGAAATAGTATCAGTAAGATCTATATCAGGTATATTTTTCAAACTTTTGGACATCTGGTCATCAGTATTGTGATAAGGAAGCTTATCATAGCTCAGGAAGGAGCTATAGAAAAGGTGAAGTGACTCTGAACAAGCAACCTGTCAGTTCTGGTAGAAAGAAGAAAACAGAATTTTCCCATAAAAGACTACCAGTACCAGAATGCACCAGGTTTCCAACAGCCATTAGAGGAGCTGAAGTGGGGAAACGTGTGTTCATTCAGGAGGACTATGAGGTAATCCCTAAGCACTCATCTCAAAGGGCAGGGCCTGATTCAGCACAGCCGCGCTGTGTTAGGGAGGAGCACTCATCTAAGCAGAATAAGAGTAGAGTTTATTTTACAGATGACCATCTTCATGATCTTCATGATCACCTTGGATATCCAGAGAAGGATCATCAGTTTCATCTGAAGGATCATCAGAAGCAGAAGCCAAACCGGACGGACAGAGAGGGAAAGAGACCCTCTGGAAGAAAGAGGAGAAAAGCCTTTGAGAGGTCTAGAAGAGTCCAAAGCAGTACGTATACTGGGAGGCATTTCAAGGGCCAGCATACACCATTGGACTGGGGAAAGCCAGAGGAATGGTGCTGCAGAGCTAGGAATCTCCAGACGCTACCTGTGAGGGAGACGGCTGCGCATGGAAGGGACCCTAAGACCCGTGCCAGAAGGTATGTGAAGAGGGATCCAGTGTCCAGGGATCTGGATTGGAAGGCTGGACATAAGAACTGGACTACATACTGGCCAGGCTATATAGAGAGGAACTCTAGCAGCAATGGAAGCTCAGGTATGAACACTGATCTATGCCCTAGCTATAACCTTGAAAGACAGCAGGGAAACAAGTATTCTCCTGAAAGTGCTCCATTGAGAGATTCATCTGTGCCAATCCATGATATTGAACCCATGCTTGTTGAACAAGGGGGAATAATAGCAGATGAAGATCCTATTTATATGGACTGCTCTCTATCTAAACTCCGTTGGTAACTTTCTGTTACAAAGTAAAGCAACCATCACAAAGAAATATAAACTTGTTCTTTAATCTACTCAGAAAAGCTCCTGAAGCAGGATTTGACCCACACAGTAGAAAGCAAGCCAGCTAAGGGGTTTCAGCTGGATAACTGCTAGCAATTAAGCCTTACCTAATTGCTTGTGAGCTAGGAGGGAATCACTTCCGAATCTGCGTGGGAAGTAATCAGAAGTTAACCTGAAAAGAACAGTTTTCTTTCTTTCTTTGTGGCTTTTCATTTGTTAGATATATGCTAAGAAAACATTAGCTAATTGCCTGACAAGTTTAAAGGTTGTTTTCCTGATTTTGATTTTTGTTTTTTCAAGTTAAACACTGGAAGCAAGTAACCTAATTTATGTGCTACCAAGCATATCTGTGTTGGGAGAAATAACCCCATTAATAAAATCTTATTGGCTTTACCCAAGAGCACAACTAAATTATTGTCAGCAGCTGTGTCTGGTGTGAATGAACTACATTGCCCACAATCCCTTGCAAATCATAGAGATATATGCACTTGCCAAGACTGTGAAGATTCTCACCCAGGCAGCCGTCTGACAGTATATGCATATAAATTGGCCCACTTTGAATTCGCCATTTCTGATCCACAAAACAATCAGTCATATCCTATATTGGACCTGTGCTAAAGTATCGATTCCACAATAGTGACCAACTTAGAACAATATAATTGCTCATATAGAAAAATAACATATATGTTGGACTTTTTCATTCAAAGTTGACTTTAATAAGCTATTTCTAGCATTAAAGTCCTTTTTTCTCTTTTTTATAAAATGATATGGGCACATATCACTTTGTAAAAAAGAGAAAAAAGAACTTAAATACTAGAAGTAGCTTATTAATGACAACTTTGAATGAAAAAGTCCAACATATGTTGAGCAATTATATTGTGCTAAGTTGGTGATTGTCACTGTTTTATTCCTGTATAAATACAGCAAACAATGGTCTTCTTTTTGAGCTAAAATGACTATAATCTCGTGATGAAGGCTCAATTACATGAAATAGAACCTCTCCACTTAGGTTTATATAATTATCTACTCCTTACCAGAGGTCTCAGACTTAAAAGCACGATTTCTGGACTTTCTTTTCATCCAGCATTTGTGCTAATTTTGCATCAGTGACCTCCAGTAACTTCCAGTGATTTATTAAAATTCTTCTCTTTTATTCTGCTAGCTTTTTGAATTGTTTCAAAAACTCTGTTTAGGGTTCTATCGCTATATAAAATGGTGACTCGCTGATCCCATTTCTTGTCGAATAACAACCCCAATCTAAAATAATATCAAGCTCTATTCATCAGGTTCCTTCCAAAGCTTAGCAGTGTATGCAATCTCACAACTTCTGGATCCCAACGCCTCCCATCGGTGCCATAATCATGTTTCACTTCTTCCGTTTCTTCAGGGGATCATCTTCATTACTAAAAAAGAAGAGTGAAATAAATCCCAATAACCCTATGTGCCTTAAAAACGTTTTATCAGTTTCACGTTCCTGTCATGGATGAATATGTACCTACTTCAATGCTGCAGACAATTCTTATCACCTCTGTATAGAAAATTCTCTCTTTCAGAAATCTTCTAACAATCGCACTAGAGGAACGCCGCGCATGCGGTTTATAATCCAACTGTTCCCTTTAAAGCTCCTTCTCCGCTTTCATTGGTGGTCTTGTTAACATCGTTGCTGATGACATCATCTATCATCCATGAACTATACACCGAACGTGTAACTCCAACCCTAATCTTAACCCACAATCCTTCTAAAGTTTCTACTTCTTTTTTAGAAAAACTACCTTCCAAAAGGGTATACCATGCTTCTGCTTTCATAAATATAACTCATACTATCCTTTTCTGTAACTTGAGCAAATCTAACTACATAAAATTTTTTATCATAAACAAACTGCCCATTCAAGGTGTTGTTAAGCCCAGCTGGTGTTACTGTGTTAAGAATGTATATCCATTTTTGTTCCTTTATCAACAAAGATTGATCCAATGATTTTCTTGTGACTCCTCTTTCGATCTTGTCAATACAAAAACATTTCAACTGCTCAAAGGTGTGCACTTTCTGCAAACAGTGTTGGACCAATGGGGCTTCTTTTTTCATACATTTCAGGCGACTATGATGTTCACCCATTCTTGTTTTGAATGGGCGATTTGTTTTTCCGACATAAAGCAAGCCGCAGGAACATTGAATAATGTAGACCACATTTATAGAGGTACATGTTGTTTGACTCCGTAATTTATACATTTTAATTTGATGGTCGAACTCGATATTCTCCATGGAGTAATGATATTCAGAAAATATTAAAACGGCATGCACCAATATTAAAAGTAATTCCAGGATTAGAAAATAAAAAAATACGCTGTGTATGGACACATAACCGCAATTTGAAAGAATACCTTAGTCCAGCAGTTTTGAGACCTATAAGTCCCATCATAGAAAAGAAGGGACATAGAAAGTGTGGACATTGTACGATCTGTGACATTACATTAGAAATAGATGAGTTCGACCATCAAATGATCATTGAATGCAGTTGAAAGGATGCGAAGGCGTATGAAACATGTTATACTATAAGTCACCAGCCCACACACACATCCCCATAATCCTTATAGGCAGCAGAATGGGGTAGGCCACATGGCCGTGAAGACCCCACCAACGTTTTGCTCAACCTAACATAAGCAGTTAGAGAACTTGGGGACAGGGCTGGAAATTGTTTTGTTTGGCCCTCCAATAGGATTGCCAGCCGGCTGGTTTTCAGCTGGTCTGGCCGGTTTTTACATCACCAGGCAGAGATCTAAGACTGGCCCTTGAAAAGCCGTGTTTTTGTTCTGGCCACAAGACCCCCACCAGTGCAGCCTCACTATCTCCTCTGCTCTCAGTCCCTTCTGCCACCTCTTCTCTTGCAGCCACAAATTCTGCTTCTTAAGAGCAGTGGCTGCAATAACGCTAATTTAAAATCAAAACAAAAGTGGTGTGGAGCCCTCTGGAACCCCTGCAGCAGCATCCCACCCCCTGAAGCATCACTTCCTTTAGAGCGCAGGATGCTGCAGCAGGGGTTCCATAGTGCCGGAGGCTTCACACTGGTTTCGTTTTGTTTTTAAATTAGTGTTATTGCAGCCACTGCTCTGAAGAAGCAGGAGCCATGGCTGCAAGGGGAAGGAGATGACAAGAAAGGGACTGACACAGGGAGAGGGGGAAGGTGGAGACGGGAAGGCAGCTGAAAGATGGGGGAAGGAAGTGGCTGGAAGGGAGCTGAAAGAGGAGGGAAGGTGAGGGATGGAAGGCAGCTGAAAGAGGGAGGAAGGAGGTGGCTGGAAGGGAGGTGTCATTGGGAAGGTGAGGGCTAGATGGAAGCTTACAGGGGGGAAGGTGAGGGCTCGGTGGGAGCTGAAATGGGGGGAAAGAGGTGGCAGAAAGGGACTGACACGGGGGAAGGTGGAAGCAGGAATGCAGCTGAAAGAGGGGGGAAGTAGGCGACTGGAAGAGAGCTGAAAGAGGAGGGAAGGTGAGGGATGGAAAGCAGCTGAAAGATGGGGGAAGGGGGTGGCAGGAAAGGATTGACACAGGGGGAAGGTGGAGGCAGGAAGGCAGCTGAAAGAGGGAGGAAGGAAGGAAATGGCAGGAAGAGAGCTGAAAAAGGAAGGAAGGTGAGGGCTGGAAGGCAGCTGAAAGAGGGGGGAAGGGAAGTAGCTGGAAAGGAGCTGAAAAAGGAGGGAAGGTAAGGGCAAGAAGGCAGTTGACATGGGGGGAAGGAGGTGGGCGGAAGGGAGCCAAAAGAGGGAGGAAGGTGAGGGCTGGAAGACAGCTGACATGGGGAGAAGATGGGGACTGGGCCACTGGAAGGGAGCTGACAGAGTGGTGAAGAAGGTGTCTGAAAGAGAGCTGACACGGGGGGTGGCAGTAGGAGTTGAAGTGAGCTGATACCTGAGATGGTATTTGGACTAGAAGGGGCTGGACAGTGGGGAAGGAGGAGGATTGGAAGGGAATTGTCACCACTAGCAGTCCTGGGAACACAAGGGGGTTGACATTGGAAGGTAATGGGACGGGAGGACTGGAAAGGGGGCTGATACTGGGGAGGATTACTGGGACTGGAAATGGGCTGATGGAAGGAAGTAAAGAAAACAAAAGAAGAGACAAGAATTGGCAGATGGACTATTATCCACAGAAAGAGAGCTAAGAGAAGACAGGAAAGCAGAAGCCTCAGATTGGGACCAGCATTATCAGAGAATAAAATGGTAAAACAAAGGTAGAAAAATAATTTTATTTTCAATTTAGTGAATGGACTTTGTGCTATCTTTATATTTTACACAGTATGGGGTACTGCCTCTCTTATTTATCTGATGTTGCACTACATGGGTAGTCTGGCTTTTTGGGGTTTCAGTTTAATTTTTGTCTATATATTTCTCTTTTTGTTTTGTGCTCATTTATTGATGAAAGCCTGTCTGTATTGTGTGTGTGTGTGTGTGTGTGTGTACAACCAATGCTGGGTATTCTGTTAGTATGAAATTTCTGTTTAAGAATGTGTAGCAATCTTGCTTGTTCAGTTTGCACATTGCCCTCTCTGCAATTATTTTTTGGGGACAGGGGGTGGGGCAAGGGTGGGGTGGGGGCGGGGGCGGGAGAGGAGGCAGAGAAAGGGCAGGGCAGGGTGGGCATGGGCGGAGCATGACTAGCCACAGGTGGCGGGTTTTTCTCTTTTAAAAAGTTGGCAACCCTACCCTCACCCGCAACTGCAAGGCATAGATATGGAGTTATAAAATGTGATCTTTGAAACTGTCATACAATTCTAGTTTCTTTGTAAAGTAATATCACTTTTTACAGCTGTTCACAAAACTTGATTGCTAAGGCGGTCTTGTTCTTGTAATGTGAATGCAATGACAATATTCAAATGTAATTCAATCATAATTTGTCATTTTTGTTCCTGTTTAAAAAAAATACACATATTTACTTTTGAATCATGTCTGTGTCAAGAGAAAATGAAGTAGTACCAGTGCAAAGCTGGTTTCAATTAGTGGATTTATGTTTTGCTAATAACACTGGTCTTTTAATATATTGTCAGTATGGTACAGCTTCTCAGCTCATGTATATTTAACAAAGAGTTTAGAGAACAACACAGACGAAATGAGCTCTTCAGAATGGAATGTGCATAAAATAATACTGAGTTCAGATTTTCACCACAGTGTGCTTCATTTAAAGAATGTTAAGTGTACTAGGGCAAACCCTGACTATCAGAAGCTTCTTCTCATTATGTACTTTTGGGAGATATCCTTATTGAATCAAGCCCACAGTCGTCCATTTTTGGAGACATAAATTTACTTCATTGGTAATCTGATTGAAGACAATAAACTTTTCTTATTTTTTAATACAGGAAATAAAAAGTAAAGCCAAATTGACTAAAGCTATTAAAAACCTGACTAATTGTCTTGCTGCGGCTAAGGATTAGTTGCAATCCCACTAGCTAGTTTTCAGTTATGAGAACACTGCTGTGTTGTGGCTCTCCAGAACTAATAGTCAGTTAATAGCCTCACTCGCTCTTCCAGGTTCTCCGATGAAAAGATCAATTCATTAACTAGTCTAGGTGTGAATCTCTACAGTCAACTAAAGATGGAGCAGCAGGTTGGTAAAGTGGTACATGACTGATCCTTTCAGTAGTATAAAGTCCGGAGGTCTTTGTTGGATGGGGTGGAAGTGGCAGATAATAGCAAGCAGGAACTGTGACATGGCGCTGGAGCCTTAGGCAGAGCTGGTGCTATCATTAGGTGAACTAGGCAGATGCCTAGAGCACGGCCTTCCAGGGCACCCATTGCTGTCCCTGTCACTCCTCACCGGGACCTACAGAACCTCCATGCAAACAGGAAGTCAGCCATCAGAGGGGGAAGAAGCAGACAGCCCCGCAGCGTCAGAGTTTGGAGGTAAGCGCCGTGGGGCTGTTTCAATCCATTGCCACCGCCGTAGGTCCCAGTGAGGGGTGACAACAGTGGCAATGAAGGGTGTGTGTGTGCAAAGAATGAGGTTCATCTAGGGCACTTCATATCCTTGTGCTGGCCCTGGCCTTAGGTAACTGCTGCATCGCGGTTCCCTTGCACTTGCTTCCACTGTTGGCCCGGAAGAGGGACAGCAGTGGACACCCCCAGAAGGACAGCATTCTAGTCGACCGCCTAGTTCACCTAATGGTAGTGCTGGCCCTGCTTATACAGCAGAAGATCAACAAGCCAACAATGAGCTAAACAAATAACAACTAACTAAGCAAATAATTTTGAAATAACCATTAACACTGTCCAAAAGAAGCAAGATACACAGTTCTGCAGGGTAAAGAGTTCCATACTTTAGGACCTATCTCTGAGATAGTCTTATTTCTAATGTCCTATAAACAAAATTGCTTTGCAGATGACAGGGCCAATTGAACCTCACCAGATGACCAAAGCTGGTGATAAGGTACATACATGGTGACAACAGAACTCAGTCTGACGCCAAGCCATGTAAAATATTAAATATAAGGAATAGAAGCTTAAACAAAATGAGTGCCTGCATGGAGAGCTAATGTAATATAATCAGGAAACGTGTTGTCCTTTCTCATCTGGACCCCCCCCTCACCCCCCCCCCCCCCAAAATAAGTTTAGCCGCTGCATTTTGTATTACTGCAACTTGCACAGCTATCTTACTGGAAGACTCCATAGGGCTATATTACACTAACTTAGGCGGGTAAGAATAACTGCTTGCACAACTGACTGAACATGACCCACCTCTAAGTATACCTATATATGGCGGATTGCTTGCAGATTATAAAAGGCTTTCCTCACAATAGCTGTAACCCACTCTATTGTATCCAGTTTTGAATGCGTAAAAACTAATACACTAATAGGGGTATATTTACTAAAGTAAACTAGGGGCTTTGTAGGTTCACACATTTAGGGTAGATATCAATGGGCAGTATGTGCAAACGTGCAAACGTCATGCGCTACCTGTGGGGGCATGTACAGCATGGTCCCAGCAGAT
The DNA here is from genome assembly GCA_033557465.1 of Ichthyophis bannanicus. NCBI lineage: Eukaryota > Metazoa > Chordata > Amphibia > Gymnophiona > Ichthyophiidae > Ichthyophis > Ichthyophis bannanicus. Next base: position 130,867,259 of record CM066037.1, read on the forward strand.
ACTGCACTGTTTTGGATCCTAATGTGCCCCTGCAGTAATGCAGATGCATTTAATGCCACTTATTGGGGTGGCAATAAGGGCATCCTTATTGTACCTTGCTACTCCTAATCAGACTTCATGAAATAGGACTGAGAGGCACAACTCTAAAATGGTTCCAATCCTACTTAAGAACATAAGACATGCCATACTGGGTCAGACCGAGGTCCATCAAGCCCAGTATCCTGTTTCCAACAGTGGCCAATCTAGGTTATACGTACCTAGCAATATCCCCAAAAGACAGGTTCCACAATGCTTGTACTGGGTCAAGCATTGATATCCTGGGTCCCTTTTTAATAGTGGTTTATGGACCTTTCCTCCAGGAACTTGTCCAAACCTTTTTTAAACCCAGCTATACTAACAGCCCTTACTACATCCTCCGGTAACAGATTCCAGAGTTTGATTACACGTTGAGTGAAAAAATATTTTCTCTTATTTGTCTTAAATAGTTTACCCTGTAGCTTCATTACATGTCCCCTAGTCTTTCTATACTCTGATAGCGTAAACAATTGATCCACGTTTATCCGTTCCACTCCATTCATTAATTTATAGACCTCTATCATATCTCCCCTCAGCCGTCTCTTCTCCAGGCTAAAGAGCCCTAACCTTCTTAGCCTCTCTTCATAGGAGTAGCCTTCCATCCCCTTCACCAATTTGGTGGCTCTTCTCTGTACTTTTTCTAATAACGCTATGTCCTTTTTAAGATACGGTGACCAGAATTGCACACAATATTCAAGGTGCGGTCGAACCATGGAGCGATACAGAGGAATTATAATATCCTTTGTTTTGTTCTCCATCCCTTTCCTTATGATACCTAGCATTCTATTTGCTTTCTTGGCCACCGCTGCACACTGGACGGAGGGTTTTAACATGTTATCCACAATGACTCCTAAATCTTTTTCCTGGGTGGTGGTTTCTAATGTGGAGCCTTGCATTGTGTAACTATAGTGTGGGTTGTTCTTTCCTAGGTGCATAACTTTGCACTTGTCCACATTAAATTTCATCTGCCATTTTGATGCCCAGTCTTCCAATTTATCCAGATCCTCCTGCAGTTTTCCACAATCCTCTTGGGTTTTAACAACTTTAAACAGTTTTGTGTCATCTGCAAATTTGATAACCTCACTAGTTATTCCCTTTTCCAGGTCATTTATGAATATGTCAAAAAGCAGCGGACCAAGTACAGATCCCTGGGGTACTCCACTATTCACCTTTTTCCATTGGGAATATTGGCCATTTAGCCCTACCCTCTGCTTTCTATCTTTTAACCAGTTCCCAATCCACAATAGTACACTGCCTCCTATCCCATGACTTTTTAGCTTCGCCAAAATTCTCTGATGGGGGACTTTGTCAAAAGCTTTCTGAAAGTCCAGATACACTATATCAACCGACTCACCTTTGTCTACCTGTTTATGCACACCTTCAAAAACACATATCAGATTAGTAAGACAAGATCTTCCTTGTCTAAAGCCATGTTGGCTGTCTCCCATTAGGCCATGACTATCTACATGCTGCGTAATTTTGTTTTTTATGATGGTTTCTACCATTTTCCCTGGTACTGACATCAGGCTCACCGGTCTGTAATTTCCTGGGTCACCCCTGGAACCCTTGTTAAAAATTGGTGTTACGTTGGCAACCCTCCAATCTTCAGGTATTACAGATGATTTTAATGAAAGTTCACAGATTACCAATAGCAGGTCTGCAATCTCATATTTCAGTTCTTTCAACACTCTGGGATGTATACCATCCGGTCCAGGTGATTTGCTACTATTCAGTTTATCAAATAGTTGTAATATATCTTCCCGGTGTAGCGATATTTCTCTCAATTCCTCTGCAGTATCACCTTTAAATACCACTTCAGTCTTGGGTAACATCCCTACATCTTCCTCAGTAAAGACCGAAGCAAAGAATTCATTCAGTCTCTCTGCTATAGCCTTGTTTCCTCTTACTGCCCCTTTTATACCGCTCTATCATCTAATGGTCCAATTGACTCTCTCACAGGCCTTTTGCTACGAATGTACTTGAAAAAGTCTTTATTTCGTGTTTTTGCTTCCGTAGCAAGTTTCTTCTCAAATTCCCGTTTTGCCTGCCTTATCAATGCTTTGCATTTAACTTGCCAGTGCTTGTGCTGTTTCCAGTTTTCATCATTTGGCTCTTTTTCCATTTCCTGAAGGTTGCTTTTTTGGCAGCAACAGCCTCTCTGACCTCACCTTTAAACCATGCTGGCAGTTTTTTGGACTTTCTTCCACTTTTCTTAATGCGTGGAATACAGCTGGTCTGGGCTTCGAGGATAGTATTTTTAAATAACACCCAAGCTTGCTGTAAGTCTTTAACCTTTGGAACCGCTCCTTTTAGTTTTTTCCTAACTATATTCCTCATTCTATCATAGTCTCCCTTTTGAAAGTTAAAAGGTAGTACTGTGGATGCCTTTACTATCTGTCCTCCACTAATTAAATCAACATGATCATACTATGATCACTATTGCCAAGTGGTCCCAACACCCTTATTTCTTGCACCAGATCTGGCGTTCCACTAAGGACTAGGTCCAGTATGGCTTCCCCTCTGGTCGGTTCATGAACCAGCTGCTCCAAGAAGCAGTCATTTATTCCATCTAGAAACTTTATCTCTTTAGCTTGTCCTACTGTGACACTGACCCAGTCGATACCGGGGTAATTGAAATCACCCATTATTACTACTCTCTTGTGACTTTTGTTAGCTTCCTTGATTTCTTTGAGCATTTCATCATCCATTTGTTCATTCTGGCCAGGTGGTCGATAGTATACTCCCACTGCCATCACCTTCCCCTTCATAAATGGAATTTCAATCCATAGAGATTCTACAGCAAATTTTGTTCCCTGCAAAACTTTAATCCTTTCTGACTAAATGCCCTCTCTAACATAGAGCGCAACCCCTCCACCAATTTGATCAGCTCTATCATTACGATATAATTTGTATCCAGGTATCACAGTGTCCCACTGGTTATCCTCCTTCCACCATGTCTCTGTGAGTGCAATCATATCTAACTTCTCATTTAGTGCTATATATTATAACTCTCCCATCTTATTGTTTAGACTTCTAGCATTGGCATACAAGCATTTTAGAGACTGTATTTTATTCATATTAATCTGGCTATTGGTAGGCAGGGGTAATTTGGAATCTTTATGCTCTGTCTGCTCCTTACTCAAGGGCATTTGGGCTACTATACTCCTTTTTGGAACCTCACTGCTTTTGGTAGTATCCTTCAAGGATACCTTCGTCCGAACCATGCACTCCTGGGTGACTGTCGGCTTTCCCCTATTTTCTAGTTAAAAGCTTCTCTATCTCTTTCTTAAAGGTTAATGCCAGCAGTCTGCCAGCAGACTCCAGAACCCAACAGGTCCGTATTGGAAGTGATACCTCCCTCCCATTCACACTAAAACAAGGTGTCCCCCAAGGTTCTAGCCTATCCGCGTTACTTTTCAATATCTTCCTCCAACCTGTCTGCAAATTTTTCAAAACAATGGCATTCAATACCAATTATACGCAGATGACATGATGTGCTTCACCCCATTTAACCTCACTAACCCTAATTTTACTAAACTAAATGAATGTCTAATCAGCCTCAAAGCTTGGCTCTCCCAGCACAACTTACTAATTAACCAAGCCAAAACTGAGGTTCTTCAAGTATTTTCCAATCCCTCCTACACCCCTCCTCCAACCCTCACCTTTGGCGATCTCACACTCACTATAAAAAACCAAGTGAAATATCTTGGAATCATCCTTGATCAGAACCTCTCCTTCTCCGATCAAATAAAGAGAACCACCAATACAGTATACGCAAAGCTACGTACTCTCAGGAACCTCAAACCTCTCTTAAGCCCTGACTCCTTTCGCACAGTCTGTCAGGCCCTCACAACCCCTTCGCTTGACTACTGTAATCTGATCTATCATGGCCTCCCAAAGAATACCATCCTACCACTCCAACTAGCCCAGAATACATTAGCGCGGCTCATGACCAACACCCCCAGACGATCCCATATTACACCAGTCCTCTATGATCTCCACTGGCTCCCAATTCAACACCGAGCTAAATTCAAGGTTCTCAATCTTATACACAAAATTATCCTAAAGGAGTCGGCTCCATGCCTCTCTCCACTCCTTGCCTTCTCCAACAACACAAGAACACACCGTTCCTCTACCAAAAACCTACTGACCATACCAACAAATAAAAGGCACTGCAAACAATCTACTATCAACAAGGTCTTCTCCCTCTATGCTCCATCCCTATGGAATACCCTTCCTCATGAACTGCGTAACTGTGTGAATCACTCTGAATTTCGAAAGAAGTTAAAAAACCCACCTCTTCCTTGAACATTTTTCCCTACCACCCTAATACCTAACCCTTACATCTACATCTACCTTACCGCCCATGCTCCCTCAAACCCATAATACAACCAATTGTAGCTCTATACACATACACATGTAAATAGTTGATCATTGATCATTGTAATTAGTTCATTTTGTTCACTTATGTATCCTTGTTACTTTGTTCCTTGTAAACAGTTGAAACACACTGCCTTGAAATGTTCTGTGTAAACCGTCTTGATTTGTAGAAAGACGATATATAAAAAATGTTAAATAAATAAATACCTGTAACATTGATGGTGAACACATGCTGTCAATGCCCATGCAAACTACGATGTGCAGTCATGCCCATGCTCTGCCCCTACCCTGCTCCTTTTTCTTCCTGTCAAGTGCTAAGCAGATAGCGTGGCATTCACCTCAGGCTGTAATTGTAGCATATGCGCTGTTATCAAAGGCCATTACTGCATGCTCAAACCCACATTAATATCTAACGCAGCTTAGTAAACATGCCCCATATAGTCGTAAGTCTCAGGTAATGTTGATCTCATCAGAAATATGATATCATCTGCATACAGGTAATTACAAACCCCTAGTGACATTCCCCAGAGAACTCAAATTCTATAAAATAGGCGACAACGGAGAACTCTACAGGACCCCACATGTCATTGACCAAGCAGTAAAAAGCTTCCCTTGCCAAGTGACCTGTAAAGATTGTTTTTTTAGGAATCCCTGAAACCAGCTCCACACCATGCTGGTCACCCCTACAGCATTCAAACAGGCATGCAGCATGTCATGGCACACAAGTTTGAAGGCTGCAAATGCATTTTTCCTTATGTGCTTTTGATGTTACTATTGCTTGTATTGATTATGTTGATTGGGGCTTTTTTTAGTATTTTTTTTGTCCACTGCTTAATTACTACGTAGTAAGTAGTAAATCAACTAAATAAATGGAATGGTTTTCCAACTATTTGGATGAATGAACCTAGTTGCAAACCATTTCCAGCTTCCTTATCGTCCTGCTAGATCAGTCCAGACAAGTGGGTTGTGTTTGCCTACTAGCAGATTGGTGGAGACAAAGAACCAAAGAAAAGTGCAGGTTTCAATGACGTCACTCCCATGCTTCTGTCCGCCTCAGCCACGAGAGGTCTCTTCAGTATTTCTTTGTCTCCAACAGATGGTAGATGGATTTTCCCACTCTGAAGAAAATCTGAATAATTGAGAGGAAAAGATTGATTTGAACACTCGTGAACGACCACCTTGAGGGTGACTCTCACTTGAGCGTGTTGTGGGAGGCTCCACTAGACTGTGGTCTTTTTGGTAGCCATAGGAGGAGGGAAAATTGGTTCAGCTCTGCACTCTTATCATGACAAGAGCCTATTATGCATCCAGAAAATTGGAAGGATTGGAAGAGTTCAGCAGCCTCACACAACCTCAATGCCCCTCCCTCCTCTGTCTCCCCTGCTCTCACCCGAAGATTGCAGAAGGCTCTCAGAGGAATCTGTCTGCCAGTCACCTTAAATGCAGTGCCTGCAAAGCCAGAGAAATAGTTTCAGGGGACTGGATCTGAACCTGGCAGGGATTTCTGCCTGGGGCCCTCAGGGGCTGAGTACCAAGGCTTGACCTCGTCATTGTCTTTGTTGGGGTCTCCTGATTCCGTTCATCTGTGGCACAATTTGGCATGGACCAGTGGTGCGGTTTGGGGTTTTTCCCACTTTTGGCATGCATTAATAGCATTTTTACTATTGTGTACCTGGCAGTCGTGCGGTCCTTGTGCGTGTTTTGCCTGAGCGGCCCCAACACATGTTCCTACCCAAGCGCCCATAATGCATGTTGATGTGTAATTGCTGTTAACGCATGCCTGCCAGGCCACTATGTCCTTAGAATATGCTGTTGTGATACTTGCCTTAACTTTCTATGTCTTGTTTCAGGAAACATTAGCCTTTGGCAAGTGAGGTGCCTCCTCTCTGGCTTCTGGACTGTGCTCTTCTTGTATGGCAGCTTATGAGTCATCTTAAGAACATAAGAACATAAGACATGCCATACTGGGTCAGACCGAGGTCCATCAAGCCCAGTATCCTGTTTCCAACAGTGGCCAATCTAGGTCCTACGTACCTAGCAATATCCCCAAAAGACACAGGTTCCACATTGCTTGTACTGGGTCAAGCATTGATATCCTGGGTCCCTTTTTAATAGTGGTTTATGGACCTTTCCTCCAGGAACTTGTCCAAACCTTTTTTAAACCCAGCTATACTAACAGCCCTTACTACATCCTCCGGTAACAGATTCCAGAGTTTGATTACACGTTGAGTGAAAAAATATTTTCTCTTATTTGTCTTAAATAGTTTACCCTGTAGCTTCATTACATGTCCCCTAGTCTTTCTATATTCTGATAGCGTAAACAATTGATCCACGTTTATCCGTTCCACTCCATTCATTAATTTATAGACCTCTATCATATCTCCCCTCAGCCGTCTCTTTTCCAGGTTAAAGAGCCCTAACCTTTTTAGCCTCTCTTCATAGGAGTAGCCTTCCATCCCCTTCACCAATTTGGTGGCTCTTCTCTGTACTTTTTCTAATAACGCTATGTCCTTTTTAAGATACGGCGACCAGAATTGCACACAATATTCAAGGTGCGGTCGTACCATGGAGCGATACAGAGGCATTATAATATCCTTTGTTTTATTCTCCATCCCTTTCTTTATGATACCTAGCATTCTATTTGCTTTCTTGGCCGCCGCTGCACACTGGGCGGAGGGTTTTAACATGTTATCCACGATGACTCCTAAGTCCTTTTCCTGGGTGGTGGTTTCTAATGTGGAGCCTTGCATCGTGTAACTATAGTGTGGGTTGTTCTTTCCTAGGTGCATAACTTTGCATTTGTCCACATTAAATTTCATCTGCCATTTGGATGCCCAGTCTTCCAATTTATCCAGATCCTCCTGCAGTTTTCCACAATCCTCTTGGGTTTTAACAACTTTAAACAGTTTTGTGTCATCTGCAAATTTGATAACCTGACTAGTTATTCCCTTTTCCAGGTCATTTATGAATATGTCAAAAAGTAGCGGACCCAGTACAGATCCCTGGGGTACTCCACTATTCACCTTTTTCCATTGGGAATATTGGCCATTTAGCCCTACCCTCTGCTTTCTATCTTTTAACCAGTTCCCGATCCACAATAGTACACTGCCTCCTATCCCATGACTTTTTAGCTTTGCCAAAAGTCTCTGATGGGGGACCTTGTCAAAAGCTTTCTGGAAGTCCAGATACACTATATCAACCGACTCACCTTTGTCTACCTGTTTATGCACACCTTCAAAGAAACATATCAGATTAGTAAGACAAGATCTTCCTTGTCTAAAGCCATGTTGGCTGTCTCCCATTAGGCCATGACTATCTACATGTTGTGTAATTTTGTTCTTTATGATGGTTTCTACCATTTTCCCTGGTACTGACGTCAGGCTCACCGGTCTGTAATTTCCCGGGTCACCCCTGGAACCTTTTTTAAAAATTGGTGTTACGTTGGCGACCCTCCAATCTTCAGGTATTACAGATGATTTTAATGAAAGTTCACAGATTACCAATAGCAGGTCTGCAATCTCATATTTCAGTTCTTTCAACACTCTGGGATGTATACCATCCGGTCCAGGTGATTTGCTACTATTCAGTTTATCAAATAGTTGTATTATATCTTCCCGGTGTAGCGATATTTCTCTCAATTTCTCTGCAGTATCACCTTTAAATACCACTTCAGTCATGGGTAACATCCCTACATCTTCCTCAGTAAAGACCGAAGCAAAGAATTCATTCAGTCTCTCTGCTATAGCCTTGTCTCCTCTTACTGCCCCTTTTACCCCTCTATCATCTAACGGTCCAATTGGCTCTCTCACAGGCCTTTTGCTACGAATGTACTTGAAAAAGTCTTTATTTTGTGTTTTCGCTTCCGTAGCAAGTTTCTTCTCAAATTCCCGCTTTGCCTGCCTTATCAATGCTTTGCATTTAACTTGCCAGTGCTTGTGTTGTTTCCAGTTTTCATCATTTGGCTCTTTTTTCCATTTCCTGAAGGTTGCTTTTTTGGCAGCAACAGCCTCTCTGACCTCACCTTTAAACCATGCTGGCAGTTTTTTGGACTTTCTTCCACTCTTCTTAATGCGTGGAATACAGCTGGTCTGGGCTTCGAGGATAGTATTTTTAAATAACACCCAAGCTTGCTGTAAGTCTTTAACCTTTGGAACCGCTCCTTTTAGTTTTTTCCTAACTATATTCCTCATTCTATCATAGTCTCCCTTTTGAAAGTTAAAAGGTAATACTGTGGATTCCTTTACTATCTGTCCTCCACTAATTAAATCAAACATGATCATACTATGATCACTATTGCCAAGTGGTCCCAACACCCTTATTTCTTGCACCAGATCTGGCGTTCCACTAAGGATTAGGTCCAGTATGGCTTCCCCTCTGGTCGGTTCATGAACCAGCTGCTCCAAGAAGCAGTCATTTATTCCATCTAGAAACTTTATCTCTTTAGCTTGTCCTGCCGTGACACTGACCCAGTCGATACCGGGGTAATTGAAATCACCCATTATTACTACTCTGTTGTGACTTTTGTTAGCTTCCTTGATTTCTTTGAGCATTTCATCATCCATTTGTTCATTCTGGCCAGGCGGTCGATAGTATACTCCCACTGCCATCGCCTTCCCCTTCATAAATGGGATTTCAATCCATAGAGATTCTACAGCAAATTTTGTTCCCTGCAAAACTTTAATCCTTTCTGACTCAATGCCCTCTCTAACATAGAGCGCAACCCCTCCACCAATTTGATCAGCTCTATCATTACGATATAGTTTGTATCCAGGTATCACAGTGTCCCACTGGTTATCCTCCTTCCACCATGTCTCTGAGAGTGCAATCATATCTAACCTCTCATTTAGTGCTATATATTCTAACTCTCCCATCTTATTGTTTAGACTTCTAGCATTGGCATACAAGCATTTTAGAGACTGTATTTTATTCTTATTAATCTGGCTATTGGTAGGCAGGGGTAATTTGGAATCTTTATGCTCTGTCTGCTCCTTACTCAAGGGCATTTGGGCTACTATACCCCCTTTTGGAACCTCACTGCTTTTGGTAGTATCCTTCAAGGATACCTTTGTCCGAACCATGCGCTCCTGGGTGACTGTCGGCTTTCCCCTATTTTCTAGTTTAAAAGCTTCTCTATCTCTTTTTTAAAGGTTAATGCCAGCAGTCTGGTCCCATCCTGATTAAGGTGAAGCCCATCCCTTCGGAAGAGCCCCCCCTTTCCCCAGAATGTTCCCCAGTTCCTAACAAATCCAAAACCCTCATCCTTGCACCATTGTCTCATCCACGCATTGAGACTCCGGAGCTCTGCCTGTCTTTTGGGTCCTGCACGTGGAACAGGAAGCATTTCGGAGAACGCTATCCTGGAAGTTCTGGATTTCAACTTCCTACCTAAAAGCTTAAATTTAGCCTCCAGAACTTCCCTACCACATTTTCCTATGTCATTGGTACCAACATGTACCAAGACAGCAGACTCCTCCCCAGCACTATCTATGATCCTATCTAGGCGGTGCGTGAGGTCTGCTACCTTCGCACCAGGCAGGCATGTTACCAGGCGATCCTCACGTCCACCAGCCACCCAACTATCCACATTCCTAATGATTGAATCACCGACTATAACAGCTGTCCTGACCCTCCCCTCATGGGCACATGGGCCTGGAGAAACGCCCTCGGTGCGAGAGGGTTTTACATCACCTGGAGGACAGGTCCTAGTTACAGGATCACTTCCTGCCACACCAGGGTGATGCTCTCCTGTCACGTGACCTCTCTCCTCCATGGCAACAGGGATGCTGCCAGACTGAAGCCTTGCTCCCCCTCTCTTAGCCAAGGGATATAATCAGTCCTATCTTGCCTGCCTTAGGGCAGGGAGGTGGCAGATGGCTCTGTGGATAAGGAGGACCAGCTGGCCAGAGCTTCCAGCAACCATGCTGTGGGCCTCTCCCTATTCTCTAGGGAATTGGTGGCAGCTATGTCCTCTGGTGTAGGAGGGTCATTTCTGCGAGGGCAGCTTCCAGAGTCCAGATTGTCCTTTGCGGAATTCTTTTTCTTTTTTGCAACAGGCCTGATCATTCTAGTGTGGAAATTCAGACCCTGTGGCCTCTGGATTCCTCTGAATGCAGTCTCATGAGGGCAGGCTGAGAGTGGAAAGTCTGTTCAATTGCCTATCGCTAAGTGTCCCCAGCGAAGGGCAGCCCCCGGAGATGGAGATCAGCTGGGATCTGTCCAAGATTTGGACTGTGACTTGGATTCAGATGCTTCGGTTCTGGGCTCTGTGAACTTGGAAGCACTCTCACCTTTGGAGGATTGTGAAAAGGCTGATGTTCTTTGTTTGTTCCAAAAGGAGGAACTAGCATCGTTGATTGCCAGGGTCTCATCCACCTTGAGTTTGGAAGATGCTCCAGGCATGGAGCAGGAGCAGAAGGTGCTTCCACTCTTGCAAGGGGTGTGGAAATCCACTACTGTCTTCCTGTTCCCGGAGGTGATCAAAGACATGATCTAATTGGAGTGGGATTTCCCCGACTCCACACCTAAGGGGCTGAGAGTATATAAGAAGGTGTACGCTCTCCTGGAGAAGGAGCGCGTTGTGTGCTTTGCTATTCCCAAGTTGGATGCACAGGTCACAGTATTCTGTTGCTTCTCACTACCTTTCCTCTCTTAGCTCTCCCTACACCTCTCCTTGGGTACTTCACTGTTCTGGCAGATTGCTTCTATCTGGAACCTTCTCTTCTACAGACTTAGATCCTTCCACCTTGCTGCTCCTTATGCCTGGAACATATTACCTGAGTCTATCTGTCAGGCTTAATCTCTGGCCCTTTTCAAATCCAAGCTGAAAACTCACCTCTTTGAGGCCACTTTTGGATCCTGATCCACTTAGTCTCCTGCTCTCCAACTGTGTGTTTCCTTACCATTCCACTGGACATATCCTTGTCCCCAGCTGTTGTGTTGTCTGTCTTGACTAGATTGTAAGCTCTGATGAGCAGAGACTGTAGATACATAGAAACATAGAAACATGACGGCAGAAAGACCACATGGCCTATCTAGTCTGCCCTTCCATATCAACTACAATAGTCCCCTTTTTACTTTTAGAGATCCTCTGTGTTTGTCGCATGCTTTTTTTAATTCAGATACTGTTCTCGTCTCCACCACCTCCACTGGCAAACTATTCCACACATCTACCATCTATCCATAAAGAAATATTTCTGCATATTTCTCCTGAGTCTATCTCCTTTCACTCTCATCCTGTGTCCTCTTGTAGCAGAGCTTGCCTTCAATTGAAAGAGACTTTCTTGTGCATTTGTGCCATAGAGATATTTAAATATCTCTATCATATCTCCCCTATCCCACCTTTCCTCTAAAGTATACATATTAAGATCTTTATGTCTGTCCTCATAACAAAACTACTAACCCTTTTAGTAGCCACCTACTGCACTTCCAACCTGCTTATATCCTTTTGAAGGTGTGATCCAAATGAGGTCGTACCAGAGACTTATACAGAGGCACTATCACTTCCTTTTTTCTGCTGGCCATTCCTCTCCCTATATACCCAAGCATTCTTCTGACTTTTGCTGTCGCCTTTTCTACCTGTTTAGTTAATTTAAGATTATCAGACACAATTACATCCAGATCCCACTCTTCTTTCATGGACAGAAGTACCTCTCCCCCCTACATTGTACCGCTCCTTTGGATTTTTGCAGCCCAAATACATGACCCTGAATTTCTTAGTATTAAATTTCAGCCGCCAAATTCTAGGCCATTCTTCAAGCTTAGCTAGATCCCTTCTCATATTATGTACTCCTTCCTGGGTGTCTACTCTATTGCAGATTTTGGTATCATCTGCAAACAAGCAAATTTTACCTGACAATCCTTCTGCAATGTCACTAACAAAGATGTTAAAAAGAATCAGAGCAAGGATAGATCCTTGTGGCATACCACTGGTAACCTCCTTCTCCTCAGAGTGAGCTCCATTTACTTGTACCCTTTGTTGCCTCCCATTCAACCAATTTCTAACCCAATCAGTAAATTTAGGGTCCATCTCTAGGGTGCTTAGTTTGTTTATAAGTTGCCTGTGCGGAACGGTGTCAAAGTCTTTACTGAAACCTAAATATACCATATCTAGGTCTCTCCCTCAGTCCAACTCTCTGTTTACTCAGTCAAAGAAATCAATCAGATTTGTCTAACAAGACTTGCCTCTGGTGAATCCATGCTGCCTCGTATCCTGCAACCCATTGGGCTCCAAAAACCTCATTATTCTCTCTTTTAGTAGCGTTTCCAATAATATACAAACCACAGAGGTGAGGCTTGTAGTTCTCAGTGTCATCCTTACTTCCGCTTTTGTGTAAAGGGACCACATGTGCCTTTCTCCAGTCTTCTGGCACCACTCCTGACTCCAAAGAGGCATTGAAAATGTCAGATAGCAGAGCTGCTAGAACGTCCCCCAGTATTCTTGGATGTATCCCATCTGGACTTATGGCTTTGTCTGCTTTTAGTTTAGCTAGTTCCTCACGAACACAATATGCTGAAAATCGTTCAAGATCCCTGTCGCTTACCCACCCTAAGAGCTGATAATTTATTGTTGCCTCGCCCCCTCAACCCGGGAAGTGAAAGAGAAGTGTGGGAAGTCATGATCGGGAGCTGTGAGACCCTCCGTTGGGTACCCTGCAGATGAAATCATTGAAACGGGAGTGTGAGCAGCATGTGCTGGGGCCCAGCAAGATGGCATGCACAGACTTTGCCCAGATCGCCTGCCCCCACACAGGCTGCATTGGTGGATGAAGTGACCTTGGCAGTTGTGGGGGACCTTAAGTCAGCATCTCACTGAAACGAATGGCAAGCTCGACGGGCTGACCCATTCTTTTGAGGCTTTCAGTGGCAGGCTTTTGCAAGCAGAACAATGCATTGCTCAGCAAGAAGACGCACTAGAGACAGCAACCACCAAAGTGAAGCGACTCACAGATTTGGTGATTAAGCAGGCTGAAAAACGAAATGACTTGGAAAATAGGAGCAGACGCAGTAACTTGCATTTTATGGGCATTCCAGAGTTGGTCAAGGGCCAGGAGTTGCAGGATTACCAGGAAACTTTGCTGCCACCAGCACTGAAACTGGGCAATCTTGGGGCGGCTTTGCACATTGAAAGAGCTCATCGTGTGGGGCCCTTGAGACTGCATGATCAATGGCCTCGCATAGTGTTGGCGCGATTCTTGGACTACGCCCAGAAAGACAATGTGCTCCATGCAGCGCGGGCACTAAGGCCATTGCAATATGGAGAGATGAAGATCAGAATCACCCAGGATTACTCAACACAATTTAGCCAACGATGACATGCCTATGCTAGGACTATGTCAACAACTTGATGGGATAGTATGGCTTTTCCAAGTATTTTTTCAGGAGCTGTATTCTGGGGAGGCAGTGTCTCCCACTAGAATAACAGAATATTTGCAGGGCCTGTCGGTCCCGAGTCTTACGAGCTCACAGTTGGAACTTCTGGGGGCCCCGATAACAGAGAAAGAGGTGTAGGAAAGTATCCAGACAGCTCCATGTGGTAAGACACCTGGGCCGGACGGGTATAATGCCGAATTTTATAAGCTTATGTCCGACTTGGTGACCCCCAGCAATGGTGGAAATGTTTCAATCACAGGTAGAAAAGGGCTGTTTTATGTTGGGTGAAAATCAAGCACATATCATTTTATTGCCCAAATCAGGGAAAGATCCCTTACAGGCCACATCGTACAGACCAATATCTCAAATTAATTTTGATTCAAAGTTGATGGCAAAAATTTTAGCAGATCACCTAGCGCTCATGCTGCTGGATCTTATTCATGAAGCCAAGGTGGGATTTGTACGTGGCCGCCATGCTGCCTGTAATTTATGAGAAATATTAGCATCCTTGAAGTGGATACATGAACACCAGATTCCGTCACTGTTAATTAGCTTTGAGGCTGAGAAGGCGTTCGATAGGATGGGTTGGTAATACCTCTTTCAGTTGCTGCCACAGTACAGGTTAGGGGAACAGTTCATACGTATGGTATGAGTGTTGTACTCGGGGCCTACTGCAACAGTGGTGGTTAACGAGACTATGTCAATGGCCTTTTCTCTAGAACGAGGAATGAGACAGGGATGCCCCCTTTTGCCATTGCTCTTTGTTCTATCCTTGAAACCCTTGATTCATAAACTGGTGCGCACCCAGAGTTATGATCAGGAAGCAAGAGTTTAAAGTTCCTTATCGTTCCTCCAGTTCAGTCCTCTACCTCTGGGTTGTCAATCTCCACCTGCAGTTAGGAGACTGGTATGTCAGAATGATGACATCACTGGATATAGCCTGCTGCACTCCTACTTCCATCCCAGTGTGACCAGTCTCCTTGCAGCAGGAGGACTTGACGAGCCTTGGGAAGGGGCTCTCTGGAGGAAAGGATAAGGAGCCAGGAAGAAATTAGGGTAGCTTAGTGGGTTAGATCTCCTATATTTTTGGCAGTGTCTCTTTAAAAAAAAAAAAAGGAGAGAAAGGGAACCCTCACGGCTTTCTTGCTTCCTGCTGGTGCCTGAGCTGGGTTTCCTTGGTGGGGGTTCTGGCTCATGACTTCGAGTTCCCCCCCCCCCTCCCCAGTGGCCTAGAGGTCTCTCCCCCCTGACTCTACGGGGGAGAGCCCTCCTTATGCGGAGTGCATTTCGGAGCTCCAGTGTCTGCACTCCGGCGGAGCGGACGGCAGTAAGTTGAAGCGGCAGAGCTTCGGGCCCGGGTTTAGAAGGCTTTACACGCGGCGAAATTAAATCGGGGTGGCAGGCTGAGCTGGTAAGTGCTTTGCCGGCGTCAGACGGCCTTGGTTTCCTGGGAAAGCTTTTCAGGGAGTGCGGAGGCGACGGCAGTGCTTTTGGCGCCTTTTTTATGCACGGTCTGCATTCGCGGCGGTCATTTTTTGAGCCGCTCAGCTGCCGTGTGTCAGTGAAGGCTCTCCTGGTCCCGTGGCAGTGCACAGCTAAGCGTTAGTTTAGTTGCCCTCTTGTTGTTTTTTTTGTTTTGGTTGCCTGGGGTTGCTTTGTTGTTTGGGGGGTTTCCTTTTGATTTGTTAGTCCCTAAGTTAGTTCTTTCGGCCTTTTCAGCCAGACCTTCATCATCAGGGGCAGGGGCTGAGGGGGTTTCGTTCTCAGGAGTGTGTAAAAAAAAAAAAAAAAAGAAAAGAAATAAAAACAGATAAGATAAGTGACTTGTTGGGCCTGCAAGGCAGCGGCTTTAAAAAAAAAAAAAACCCACAAAGAAAACCCCTCAAAGCAAGAACCTTCCTCTTCAGCGGGGGAAGAGGCTCCTGTAAGCCCCGGGGGGGGGGGGGGGGGTTCAGGCTGGTCTTCTTATGGCGGCCCAGATTCAGTGCATCGTGTGTGCCACTAGGAGGGGCACCGTTGCTGACTCCGGTGTGTGCTGGGGCTGTGCTGCCTTGTCATCTGCAGTGAAACTTCAGATGGAAGTCCACGAGTCCCCGGAGGCGCTGGGCGCGCCCGCGGGGGTGGAGGCTGCTTCTCCACGGCTTTCAGCGCAAGGGCTAGAGTTGGAGGAGCTGGCGGGGCCCTCCGGTGAGCCTTTGCAAGCACAGGAGTCGGGTCTCAGAGACTTTAGTCCCGAGTTTGTCCTGCTTATGCATCAGGCCTTTTGCCTGCGGCAGCAGAGCAAGAGGGCAGGATCCGGTTCCCTGGCATCCCAGCCTCCGCAGCTCGTGGCGGCTCGGGAGGGAGGCGAGGAACCGCCAGCGCCAAAGCGAGCGAAACTCCGGGACCCGGGGGAGGGTGCCTGGCCGGCAGCCCAAGACCTGTAATGGGATCCTGAAGAGGGTTCGCAGGACCTGGAAGACGGTGAGATCCCAGAACCCGAGGATCAAGCGAAAATCATTCGGGTCTTCCGCAGAGAGGAGTTGGCAGCCTTGATTTCGGAGACGTTGCAGATGCTGAATCTCGCTACGCCGGCTGCGGTAGAGGAGGACGTGGAGGATCCCGTCATCCAGGCGGTTCGACAGACACAGGTGGTGTTTCCAGTACACCGGGTCGTCGAGAAGATGATTCAAGACGAATGGGATAAACCGGAAGCAGGGCTCCGGGGCATTCGGACTATGAATAGATTGTATCCCTTGGCCGATAACGATAAAGACAGGTTCCGGGCACCGCGGATAGAGGCGGTGGTGTCGGCGGTTACGAAGAAGACTACCATTCCGGTCGAAGGGAGTGCGGCCTTGAAGGATACCCAGGACCGGAAAGTTGACAGTCTACTGAAGCAGGCCTTTGAAGCGGATTCTATTTCGCTGCAGGCCTCCATCTGCAGAGCTTGGGTAGCCAGAGCGTGTCTGCGCTGGGCCCAGTGTCTGCGCCAATCTTCGCATGTGGATCTCGAGGAGGTCAAGGAGCTGGACCGCTTGGAGTCCGGGGCAGCCTACCTCGCAGATGTGCATTACGACTTGATTAGGGCGTTGGTTAACAGCACGGCGTCGGTGGTGGCCGCTCGTAGATCTTTGTGGTTACGCAATTGGGCAGTGGACGGCCCTTCTAAGTCTCGCCTCAGCAAGCTTCCATTTAAAGGCGGTTTGCTGTTTGGGGAAGATTTGGAGAAGTTGGTGAAGGACCTGGGTGAGTCCAAGGCGGGCAGGCTGCCCGAGGATAGGCCGAAGCAAGCCAAGTCAGGCCAAGGCGTGCGGGGTCAGTTTCGAGATTTCAGAAGATTTCGGTCACCGCGGTTCGGTGGTTTCCAGAGGGGGCGGTTTCTGTCTCGAGTCCAGGGCTTTCGCGGGTTTCGGGGAGCGAATAGAGGCTTCTCCTCCAATCCTGCGTCCACCTCGCGTAAGACTCAATGAAGCGAGGCGGGTCCCAGCGGAGGAGCCTCCCATAGGCGGGTGGCTTCGGGAGTTTCTCTCCGCCTGGACCCACATCACATCGGATCAGTGGGTGTTAGAAATAGTTCAACACGGCTACGCCCTGGAGCTGGCTCGGCCCGTGCGGGATTCCTTCGTCTTATCTCCTTGCAGGGGTCCCAAGAAAACGGCGGCGGTTCGCGCGACCTTGGAAAGACTTATTCGGTTGGGAGCAGTGGTGGAAGTTCCCAAAGCCGATTACGGCATGGGTCGCTACTCCATTTATTTCGTGGTGCCCAAAAAGGGCGGAACGTTACGACCCATACTAGACCTGAAAGCGGTCAACCGGTGCTTAAGGGTACCGCACTTTCGAATGGAGACGTTGAGGTCAGTTATAGTGGCGGTGTGGCGCGGAGAATTCTTGACGTCACTGGATCTCACGGAGGCGTATTTGCACATTCCCATTCGAGAAGCTCACCAGAGGTTTTTGCGGTTCTCCCTTCCCTGGGGCCACTATCAGTTCCAAGCGTTGCCGTTCGGTTTGGCAACGGCGCCGTGGACCTTCACCAAAATTATGGTGGTGGTGGCGGTGGCGTTGCGTAAAGAAGGGATTCTGGTCCACCCTTATCTAAACGATTGGTTGATTCGAGCCAAGTTTGCGGAGGAAAGTCTCCGGGTGACAGACAAGGTGGTGCACTTTTTACAAGAGCTTGGTTGGGTAGTCAACTCGGCCAAGAGTCATTTACAGCCCACTCATGACCTCGAATACTTGGGGGTCCGCTTCGACACAAAGAGGGGACAAGTGTTTCTGCCGCACAAACGGGCCGAGGGCTTGAGGGCCCTGGTGCAGCAGTTTGTGTCGGTGCCAGCGCCATCCGCGTGGGATTATCTCCGGGTGCTGGGCACCATGGCGGTGACGTTGGAAGCTGTGCCTTGGGCCAGGATTCATATGCGGCCTCTCCAAAGAGCACTACTCCGCCGCTGGTTGCATCAGACCGATTCGTTGAGCAAGCGTCTTCCTTGCCCGAGCAAAGTCAGATAGTCTCTTCGTTTGTGGCTTTGCAGCTCGTCATTGGCTGCCGGCATGCCACTGGAACAGCCGGAGTGGCTTCCGTTGTTGACGGAAGCCAGTCTAATAGGATGGGGAGCCCACTGCGGGAGCCTGTTTGCGCAGGGGCTTTGGTCTCCCCTGGAGGCCTCATGGGCGATAAACCGGCTGGAGCTTCGAGCAGTGTTCCGGGCCCTTCAGGCGTTCGAGGACTTGGTACGCGGTCAGCCCGTGCGAGTGCTCTCCGACAACTCGGCGACGGTGGCGTACATCAACCGCCAGGGCGGCACAGGGAGTGCCGCGATGGAGGAAGAGGCCGACGAGTTATTCGCGTGGGTAGAGCTTCGCTTGTCCGCGATTTCGGCGGCGCACATTGCAGGAAAAGACAATGTCACAGCGGACTTCCTCAGCAGAGTGCAGGTGGATGCAGGGGAGTGGGAATTGCATCCCGAGGTGTTCAGACAGATAGTCTGTCGTTGGGGAACTCCGGTCATGGATCTCATGGCGACCTTCCAGTCTGCAAAAGTGGGCCGCTTCTTCAGCAGAAGACGAGAACGAATGTCGGAGGGCATAGACGCGCTGCTTCGTCAGTGGCCGTCGGTCGGCCTCCTGTATGTTTTTCCACCATGGGCGTTGATAGGCCGAGTGATTCAGAAGATCGGGGCGCATGCAGGGAAAGTCCTGTTGGTTGCACCCGATTGGCCGAGGCGTCCTTGGTACGCGGACCTAGTACGTCTCTTGGACGGAGAGCCCTGGCGGCTGCCGGTGAGGTCGGATCTGTTGCTGCAAGGGCCTCTGCTCATGCCTCAGGTGGATCGGTTCTCGCTTACGGTATGGCCATTGAGAGGGCTAAGCTGATGAAGAAAGGGTACTCGTCGGCGGTCGTGGCAACTTTGCTTAGAGCTCGTAAGCATTCGACCTCTTTGGCATATGTGCGCGTCTGGCGTATCTTTGAAGATTTGTGTTCGAGGCGTCAGGTTCGGGCGGCCTCGGTTTCCATTCCGTTGGTCTTGGAATTTCTACAGGGCGGATTTGACAAAGGTCTTGCAGCCAGTTCTTTGCGTTTCCAGTTGGCAGCCCTCTCCTGTTATCGGGGCAAGGTCAATGGGGTGCCTTTAGGGGCTCACCCTGATATAGGTCACTTCCTGAAGGCGGTCGCTAGATTGCGCCCGGTGCGTAGGGTGTGCGTTCCGCCGTGGGATCTCAATCTTGTTCTCACAGCGTTAGCCAAGTCTCCCTTTGAGCCATTGCGGCGTGCGTCGGTAAAGGATTTGACATTGAAGATGGTCTTTCTGGTGGTGATTTGTTCGGCGCGGAGAGTGTCGGAACTGCAAGCGTTGTTGTACCGAGAGCCATTCTTGTCTTTTTCCAGGGAGAAGGTGGTTTTACATCCGGTCCCGTCCTTTTTGACTAAGGTGGTATCTCCCTTTCATTTGAACCAGGCGGTGTGTTTGCCCATTCTGGGGTCATTGGGGGGCGGCGAATCGGATCACAATCTACCTCGTCGCGACGTGAAGAGAGCGTTGCGTCAGTATTTAAAAGTCACGGAGTCCTTCCGCAGGTCTGAGCGGTTGTTTGTTCTTTTCGGAGGAGTGCGCAAAGGTGAGGCAGCGGCTAAGGCGTCCATCGCCCGCTGGCTTAGAGAAGCGATTGCTTCCGCTTATTTGCTTCAAGGTCGTGTTGTGCCCGTGGGGCTGCGGGCGCATTCCACCAGGGCGCAGGCGTCTTCTTGGGCGGAGCACAGTTTGGTTCCGCCAGGAGACATTTGTAGGGCGGCGACTTGGTCGTCTCTACATATGTTCAGCAAGCATTACCGGCTGGATGTTGCAGCGGCTTCGGATGCTCGTTTCGGGTCGGCGGTCTTATCTGCCGGCTGGAAGGGTCCCTCCCATTGATTACTGCTCTGGTACATCCCAGAGGTAGAGGACTGAACTGGAGGAATGATAAGGAAATGATAATTACACTTACCTGGTAATTGTAATTCCTTGAGTGACGACAGTTCAGTCCTCCTTCCCACCCGGAGGATTTGAGGGGGATCCTGATTTGGTAGCAGGCGGCAGATGGTTACCGGTAAGTCTGGATTAGTTCAATTCCTTTTCTGGTTCCCTTCTCGATGGTAGGGCAGGGGGTAAGAAAGCCTTGTCGGAAGGGGTGGATAGTTACGGTTACTTGATGTTATATTATGTTTAGCTACTTATTTATTGCTCCTTTGAGTCTGCTTTGTTATAGTTCACACTGGGATGGAAGTAGGAGTGCAGCAGGCTATATCCAGTGATGTCATCATTCTGACATACCAGTCTCCTAGCTGCAGGTGGAGATTGACAACCCAGAGGTAGAGGACTGAACTGTCATCACTCAAGGAACTACAATTACCAGGTAAGTGTAATTATCATTTTCTGCTTTTGTGGATAATATGTTGGTCCATCTCACCTCACCTGAGCAGGCTCTGGGGAGGATTATGGAAGAATTTATGGCATTTGGAAGAATTGCAGGCCTCAAGATTAATTATGACAAATCGGAGGTGTTGGACGTACTTTGGCGGGGTGTATGCAGGGTGGCGGCCTCTGTTCCCCCTGTGCTGGGCGGACACCGAATTTACTTACTTAGGGATTCAATTAACAGCAGACCCTTGTAGACTGTATAACTGGAATTGTATCAAAATCCTTCAACAGTTGCAAACCCGGATCCAAGAATGCACCTCGTTGCCGTTGTCATTATCGAGCAGAGTGGTAGCCTTTTTGTCAAAGGTTTTGGAGAAACTTGTCTTTACGCAGCTATCTTCCCTCCTAGATTCTACGCATGCTCTTCACCCTTGACAGTTAGGTTTCCAAACTGGACACAGTACTGAGGCTATCCTTTTTGCACTTCTCAATGAAATTCACATAGCGCACGATCGAGGTGACGTTTCCTTTCTGTCTCACTAGATCTTTCTGCAGCTTTCAACTTGGTTGATCATACTCTCTTGCTTTCACATCTTCAGGAATATGGTCTCCGGGGAGCTGCACTAGATTGATTTAGGTCCTACCTTTCTGCTCGCTCCTTCTCTGTTTCATGTGGGCCGGTTTAGAACATAAGAATATAAGATATGCCATACTGGGTCAGACCAAGGTCCATCAAGCCCAGTATCCTGTTTCCAACAATGGCCAATCTAGGTCATACGTACCTAGCAGTTTCCCCAAAAGACACAGGTTCCGCAATGCTTGTACTGGATCAAACATTGATATCCTGGGTCCCTTCTTAATAATGGTTTATGGACCTTTCCTCCAGGAACTTGTCCAAACCTTTTTTAAACCCAGCTACACTAACAGCCTTTACTACATCCTCCGGTAACAAATTCCAGAGTTTGATTACACGTTGAGTGAAAAAATATTTTATTTTATTAGTCTTAAATAGTTTACCCTGTAGCTTCATTGCATGTCCCCCAGTCTTTCTATATTCTGATAACGTAAACAATCGATCTACTTTTACCCGTTCCACTCTGTTCATTAATTTATAGACTTCTATCATATCTCCCCTCAGCCGTCTCTTTTCCAGGTTAAAGAGCCCTAACCTTTTTAGCCTTTCTTCATAGGAGTACCCTTCCATCCCCTTTACCATTTTGGTGGCTCTTCTCTGAACCTTTTCTAATAACGCTATATCCTTTTTAAGATACGGCGACCAGAATTGCACACAATATTCAAGGTGCGGTCTCACCATGGAACGATATAGAGGCATTATAATATCTTTTGTTTTATTTTCCATTCCTTTCCTTATGATACCTAGCATTTTATTTGCTCTCTTGGCTGCCGCTGCACACTGGGCCGAGGGTTATAACATGTTATCCACAATGACGCCTAAATCTTTTTCCTGGGTGGTGGTTCCTAATGTGGAACCTTGCATTGTGTAACCATAGTTTGGGTTGTTCTTCCCTAGGTACATAACGTTGCACTTGTTCACATTAAATTTCATCTGCCATTTTGATGCCCAGTCTTCCAATTTATCAAGATCCTCTTGCAATTTTCCACAATCCTCTTGGGTTTTAACAACTTTAAATAGTTTTGTGTCATCTGCAAATTTGATAACCTCACTTGTTGTTCCACTTTCCAGGTCATTTATGAATATGTCAAAAAGCAGCGGACCCAGCACAGATCCCTGGGGTACACCACTATTCACCTTTCTCCATTGGGAAAATTGGCCATTTAGCCCAACCCTCTGCTTTCTATCTTTTAGCCAGTTCCTGATCCACAGTAGTACACTGCCTCCTATCCCATGACTCTTTAGTTTTGCCAAACGTCTCTGATGAGGGACCTTGTCAAAGGCTTTCTGAAAGTCCAGATACACTATATCAACCGACTCACCTTTGTCCACCTGTTTATTTACACCTTCAAAAAAAACATAACAGATTAGTAAGACAAGATCTTCCTTGTCTAAAGCCATGTTGGCTGTCTCCCATTAGGCCATGACTATCTACATGCTGAGTAATTTTATTCTTTATGATGCTTTCTACCATTTTTCCTGGTTCTGACGTGAGACTCACCGGTCTGTAGTTTCCCGGATCACCCCTGGAACCCTTTTTAAAAATTGGTGTTACATTGGCGATCCTACCATCTTCAGGTATTAGAGATGATTTTAATGATAGTTCACAGATTACTAATAGCAGGTCTGCAATCTCATATTTCAGTTCTTTCAACACCTTTGGATGTATACCATCTGGCCCGAGTGATTTGCTACTCTTCAGTTTATCTAATAGTTGTAATACATCTTCCCAATGTATCGCTATTTCCTTCAATTCTTCCGCATCTTTAAATACCACTTCAGTCATGGGTAACATCTCTACATCTTCCTCAGTAAAGACTGAAGCAAAGAATTCATTCAGTCTCTCCGCTATCGCCTTGTCGCCTCTTAGTGCCCCTTGAACAACTCTATCATCTAATGGACCAACTGACTCTCTCACAGTTTTTTTGCTAGAAATGTACTTGAAAAAATCTTTATTTTGCATTTTTGCTTCCGCAGCAAGCTTCTTCTCAAATTCTCCTTTTTCCTGCTTTATCAATGCCTTGCATTTGACTTGCCAGTGCTTGTGCTGTTTCCAGGTTTCATCGTTTGGCTCTTTTTTCCATTTCCTGAAAGATGCTTTTTTGGCAACAACAGCCTCTCTGACCTCACCTTTAAACCATGCTGGCAGTTTTTTGGACTTCCTTCCACTTTTCTTAAAGCATGGAATACAACTGGTCTGGGCTTCCAAGATAGTATTTTTCAGCTACACCCAAGCTTGATGTAAGTCTTTAACCTTTGCAACTGTTCCTTTTAGTTTTTTCTTAACTATTTTCCTCATTTTATCATAGTCTCCCTTTCGAAAGTTAAAAGGTAGTACTGTGGATTTCCTTACTATCCCTCCTCCACTAATTAAATCAAAGGCGATCATGCTATGATCACTATTGCCAAATGGCTCCAATACTCTTATCTCTTGCACCAGATCTTGTGTTCCACTAAGGACTAGGTCCAAAATTTATTTATTTATTTATTTATTTACAGTTCTTATATACCACACTTTTTGGTATCAGTGCGGTTTACAAATAACAGAAATTTGCATCAGAACAGGATCTTTTGCTTACATTGAAACAGGGTATGTAACTTGGAATGTAACAGGGGAAACTATTTACAAACTACAGTAGTAGTTGTGGAAACTATTTACAGCTTATATTCAGCAAGTTGTTAATCACAATGGAGAAAGACCTTGTTATCTATGATCATTGAGGGTGTGCCAAAATGGCTTCCCCTCTTGTCAGTTCATGAACCAGCTGCTCCAAGAAGCAGTCATTTATTTCATCTAGAAACTTTATCTCCCTAGCATGTCCTGCTGTGACACACTGACCCTGTCGATAACAGGGTAATTGAAATCACCCATTATTATTACTGTGCTGTAAATTTTGTTAGCTTCCCTGATTTCTTTGAGCATTTCATCATCTGTTTGTTCATTCTGACCAGGCGGTCGATAGAACACTCCCCACTGCTATCACCTTCCCCCTTCTCCTTTTTACATGGAATTTCAGTTGGTAGAGATTCTACAGTGTATTTTGTTTCCTGCAAAACCTTAATCCTTTCTGACTCAGTGCCCTCTCTAACATAGAGCGCAACCCCTCCACCAGTTTGATCTGCTCTATCATTACGATATAGTTTGTACCCAGGTATCACAGTGTCCCACTGGTTGTCCTCCTTCCACCATGTCTCTCTGTTATTCCAATCATATCTAACCTCTCATTTAGTGCTATATATTCTAACTCTCCCATCTTATTTTTTAGACTTATAGCATTTGCATGCAAGCATTTTAGAGACAGTATTTTATTCATATTAATTTGGCTATTGATAGCCAAGTGGCCCCAACACTCTTATCTCTTGCACTAGATCTGGTGTTCCACTAAGTACTAGGTCTAATATGGCTTCCCCTCTGGTCGGTTCATGAACCAGCTGCTCCAAGAAGCAGTCATTTATGTCATCTAGGAACTTTATCTCCCTAGCATGTCCTGCCGTGACACTGACCCAATTGATACCGGGGTAATTGAAATCACCCATTATTACTACTCTGCTGTAACTTTTTTTAGCTTCCTTGATTTCTTTGAGCATTTCATCATCCATTTGTTCATTCTGACCAGGCGGTCGATAGTACACCCCCACTGCCATCGCCTTCCCCTTTTTACATGGAATTTCAATCCATAGAGATTCTACAGCAAATTTTGTTTCCTGCAAAACTTTAATCCTTTCTGACTCAATGCCCTCTCTAACATAGAGCGCAACCCCTCCACCACTTTGATCAGCTCTATCATTACAATATAGTTTGTACTCAGGTATCACAGTGTCCCACTGGTTGTCCTCCTTCCACCATGTCTCTGATATTCCAATCATATCTAACTTCTCATTTAGTGCTATATATTCTAACTCTCCCATCTTATTTTTTAGACTTCTAGCATTTGCATACAAGCATTTTAGAGACTTTATTTTATTCATATTAATTTGGCTATTGATAGACATGGGTAATTTGGGATCTTTAAGCTCTGTCTGCTCCATACTCGAGGGCATTTGGGCTACTTTACTCTTTTTTAGAACCTCTCTGCTTTTGGTAGTATCCTTCAAGGATACATTCTTTCGAACCATCCGCTCTTGGGCGACTGTTGGCTTTCCCTTAATATCTAGTTTAAAAGCTGCTGTATCTCCTTTTGAAAGGTTAATGCCAGTCCCGGTTAAGGTGAAGCCCATCCCTTCGGAAGAGCCCCTCCTTTCCCCAGAATGTTCCCCAGCTCCTAACAAATCCAAAACCCTCATCTCTGCACCATTGTCTCATCTATGCATTGAGACTCCAGAGCTCTGTCTGCCTTTTGGGTCCTGAACGTGGAACGGGAAGCATTTCGGAGAACGCTACCCTGTAAGTTCTGGATTTCAACTTCCTACCTAAAAGCCTAAATTTAGCCTCCAGAACCTCCCTACCACATTTTCCTATGTCATCGGTACCGACATGTACCAAGACAGCAGACTCCTCCCCAGCACTATCTAAGACCTTATCTAGGTGGCGCGTGAGGTCCGCTACCTTCGCACCAGGCAGGCATGTTACCAGGCGATCCTCATGTCCACCAGCCACCCAGCTATCTACATGCCTAATGATCGAATCACCAACTATAACGGCTGTCCTAACCCTTCCCTCATGGGCACATGTCCCTGGAGAAACTTCCTTGGTGCGAGAGGGTTTTACATCACCTGGAGGACAGGTCCTAGTTACAGGATCACTTCCTGCCACACCAGGGTGATGCTGTCCTGTCACGTGACCTCTCTCCTCCATGGCAACAGGGATGCTGCCAGACTGGAGGTGGGACTTCAGGACTATATCCCTTTAGGTCTCGTCTATGTACCTCTCTGTCTTTCTTATGTTTTCCAAGTCTGCTACTCTAGCCTCTAGAGAACGGACTCGTTCCCTGAGAGCAAAGAGCTCCTTGCACCTAGTGTAAACGTAAGACCTCTCACCAACTGGGAGAAAATCATACATGTGACATTCAGTTCAAAAGACTGGAAAGCCCCCATCTCGCTGCTGGACTGCTGTCTGCATCTTAGTTTTAAGTTTTTGTTTAGATCTTTAAGTTCTTTACTTACTAAGGGTTGCTATGGATATTTATACCAATAAAACTGTACCTAATACGTTTAATATACCTTGTTCACCTGAAGCTTAATTAATCTCAGGTCCTTAGTGTATGACTGATTTGGGGAACGAGCTTCACCTGAGAGCACCTCCTGTCTTTTAAGATGTGTAAGTACCTATAAAGCTACGATTATCCCAGGGAGGGAGGGAAATAACACTTATTAAAAGAGGGCTGCTACACAGTACCCTTTCCTGTGCTTCTGAGGTAAGCTATATACTTATTTGATTTAAATTATAGCTCTTTGCTGCTGCTAGGCTCTAACTTATTATGAAATTTAAACTAGAAGCTCTCTGCTGGGTTCTAAATTTAACCAGAAAGCTCTCTTCTGTGTTTTAAATTTCAACTAAAAGCATTTTGCTGATGCTAGGCCCTGAGTGACTATTAAATTTAAACTACAAGCTCTCTGCTGGGTTCCAAATTTAACCAGAAAGCTCTATTCTGTGTTTTAAATTTAAACTAAAAGTACTTTGCTGATACTAGGCCCTGAGTGACTATTAAATTAAAACTACAAGCTCTCTGCTGGGTATGAAATGTAACCAGAAAGTTCTCTTCTGTGTTTTAAATTTAAACTTAAACTGCTGCTACTAGGCCCTGGACTGATTTAACAAAAAATAGTGGGTTCACAGATTAATTAGCTTTAATAGAAAGAATTCCTTTCAGAAAATTCCCAGAAGTATATACTCACAATTGCAGATCTCTCTCCAGAAGTAACAGTCCCCTTTTCTAGTCCTTCAAGTTTTAGTCTAGTCCTTCTAGTCCTTTTCTAGTTCCTCTACACTTCCTCTCACCTGCTGTGTGCCCCAGGGCTCAGTGTTGGCCCCATTGCTCTTTAACATTTTTATGGCACCGTTAGCACTGCTCATTCAACAGTCTGGCATATCTTCATACTTCTTTGCAGGTGGCATCATATTGCTATACCATGCCAATTCCCAATCATCAGATCTTTCCGCCATAAACTTATGTTTAAATAGTATACATTCCTGGTTGTCTATGCATCGTCTTCATCTTAATCCCACCAAATCAGCAGCCATCTGGTTCAGTTTCCATACACCCTGTCCGTTGCTTGCGCCCCACATTGCCTCCACTCCTGTTCCTCTTGTCCATTCTCTCTCGTACCTGGGAGTCCTGCTGGACTCTTCTTTCTCTTTCCATGATCATGTGACAACTCCGGTCCAACATTCCTCCTTTTTTTCTCCAACAGGTTTGTGCAGTCCATCCCTTTCTCACAACCTCCTCCCTCACAACTCTCCTTCTCTCATTTGTCATCTCAAGACTGGACTACTGTACTTGCAGGCCTTCCTTATTATCAGCTACGTTGCCTACAAAATACTGCCACATGTGTTCTCACTTGCTCCTCTCGTTGTGACCACATCTCCCCTCTTCTAATTCATCTGCACTGGCTCTCTCTTCAATACCATATCAACCATAAAAATCTTATTACTGTTCACAAAGCTCTTTACACTGGGACCCCACAGTATTTATCTGATCTGCTCCAATTTCATATCCCCCATCGCCTCCTCAGAGCTATCCATGTCAACCGTTTGGTCCTCCCTGCAGCCACCAAGGCACATCTTGAACAGACTTGGAAGTCAGCCATCTTTTACCTGGGTCCTGCATTATGGAACTCTCTACCTCCTACTCTCTGCTCTGAAACCAGTTTTGTCAAATTCAGAACTCTGCTGAAAACACAACTTTTTTCAGATTGCCTTTGACCTCTCCCACAGCAGTTCTCAGCAAGTCACCTGCCACCCGCCCCCTTCCCCTCTGACATGAGAACCCTCTAGACCAGTGGTTCTCAACCATTTTTGTACCGTGACCCCTTTTACCATTGGTCAACTTGTGATGACCCCCAATGATAAAATCAAATGTATCTTTCTTCCTTTACCGTTAACGCATTGTCGCTGTAATCATTTATTGAATTATTAATATATTTATAGGCCTTTGCATTATGTTTTTATTTATAAAATGTACTTATTGAAACCACAATAATTAATCCCAATAACAACTAACACTATTTGATTTCAAAATTATTATGATTTTGTAGTCAAATCACTAATATGAAATAAAATTATTTTTTCTACCTTTGTTGTCTGACCAATTTATTGTATGATCATGCTGGTCCCGATCTGAGGCTTCTGCATTCCTGTCTTCTCTTAGCTCTCTTTCTGTGGTCTATGGTCCATCTGCCATTTCTTATCTCTTCTTTCGTTTTCTTCACTTCTTTCCATCAGCCTATTTCCAGTCCCAGTAACCCTCCCCAGTATCAGCCCCTTTCCAGTCCTCACTCCCAGTACCTTCCAATGTCAACTTGCATTCCCATGACTGCCACTGGTGTCCATTCCCTTCCAGTCCCCCTCCTTCCCGACTGACCAATCCCTTCTAGTACAAATACCATGGCAGCCCCTCTCAGATCCACTCCCTTCCAGTTCCATTCTCCCATCCCCTCGCATCAGCCCATTTGTTGCCTTAGCCCCCAGTTTTCTTCCAGGGCCAGCAGCTCTATCCTCCCCTCCCCACAATCAGCCTATTCCCAGTCGAAACCCCCCAATCAGCTCACTTCCAGTGCTAGTCCCCCTCAACCCCATTACCAGTGCTAGCCTCCCCTAATCAGCCCAATACCAGTCCTACCCCCCATCAGCTCATTACCAGTCCTAGCCTCCACTAATCAGCCCATTTCCAGTCATAGCCCCCGATCAGCTCATTTCCAATGCTAGCCTCCCATCAGTCCATTACCAGTCCTACCCCACCCCTTCAGCCCATTACCAGTCCTAGCCTCCCCTAATCAGCTCATTTCCAATGCTAGTCCCCCCTCAACCCAATTACCAGTGCTAGGCTCCCCTAATCAGCCCATTACCAGTCCTACCCCCATCAGCCCATTACCAGTCTTACCCCCCATCAGCCCATTACCAGTCTTACCCCCCATCAGCCTATTACCAGGCCTAGCCTCCTCTAATCAGCCCATTTCCAGTCCTAACCTCACCGATCAGCTTATTTCCAATGCTAGTCCATTACCAGTCCTACCCCCCTATCAGCCCATTACCAGTCCCAATCACCCCCCCTTGATCAGTCCATTCCCAGTCCTAGCCTTCCCTAATCAACCATTACCAGTCCTAGCCCCCCATCTGCCCATTACCAGTGCTAGCTCCCCCATCAGCCCATTATAATCCTAACCCCCACTGTCTCTCCCCTCTATCCAGTATTTATCCCCTGTCTGTCCAGTATGTCCCCGTCTCTCCCCTTTGTCTATGTCAGCCCCCTTCCCTCCCTCCCTCCCTCCATGTCAGCCCCACCTCCCTCCCTCTATGTCAGCCCCCCCCTGTCCATGTCAGCCCCCCCTCCATCCATGCATCCATATCAGCCCCCTCCCTCCAACCATGTCAGCCCCCCTCCCTCCCTCCCTGTCAGCCCCCTCTCATAAGAACATAAGATATGCCATACTGGGTCAGACCAAGGTCCATCAAGCCCAGTATTCTGTTTCCAACAGTGGCCAATCTAGGTCATATGTACCTAGCAGTTTCCCCAAGAGACACAAGTTCCACAATGCTTGTACTGGGTCAAGCATTGATATCTTCGGTCACTTCTTAATAATGGTTTATGGACCTTTCCTCCAGGAACTTGTCCAAACCTTTTTTAAACCCAGCTACACTAACAGCCTTTACTACATCCTCCGGTAACAAATTCCAGAGTTTGATTACATGTTGAGTGAAAAAATATTTTCTTTTATTAGTCTTAAATAGTTTACCCTGTAGCTTCATTGCATGTCCCCTAGTCTTTCTATATTCTGATAACGTAAACAATTGATCTACGTTTACCCGGTCCACTCTGTTCATTAATTTATAGACTTTTATCATATCTCCCCTCAGCCGTCTCTTTTCCAGGTTAAAGAGCCCTAACCTTTTTAGCCTTTCCTCATAGGAGTATCCTTCCATCCCCTTTACCATTTTGGTGGCTCTTCTCTGAACCTTTTCTAAAATTGCTATATCCTTTTTAAGATACGGCGACCAGAATTGCACACAATATTCAAGGTGCGGTCTCACCATGGAACGATATAGAGGCATTATAATATCTTTTTTTTATTTTCCATTCCTTTCCTTATCATACCTAGCATTCTATTTGCTCTCTTGGCTGCCGCTGCACACTGGGCCGAGGGTTTTAACATGGTATCCACAATGACGCCTAAATCTCTCCCTCCTTCCCTCCCTGTCAGCCCCCCTCTGTCCATGTCAGCCCCCCCTCTGTCCATGTCAGCCCTCATCCCTCCCTCCCTCCATGTCAGCCCCCCTCCCTCTCTCCCTCCCCCATTGTCAGCCCTGTTGCAGGCTCCCTGCTCCCTCCTCCCCTCTCCCTATGTCTGCCTCCTTCTTCTGCAGCCGCGGCTCCCTGTCTCTTAGGGAACCACGGCTGGGCCTGTGAAGCCGTTGCGGAGCCTTTCTGTCTCTAAACGGGCTCCGTGCAGCATTGTCCCGCCTCCAAAGGAAGTGGTAAACAACTTCCTTTGAAGGCGGGACAATGCTGCACGGAGCCCGTCGAGAGACAGGAAGGCTCCGCAACGGTTTTACAGGCATAGCCGCAGTTCCCTAAGAGGCAGGGAGCTGCGGCTGCATTAGAAGGGAAGCGGTGAGTTTGCTGCTGCCGAGAAGCGGACTCGGCAGCGGCAGCAACTTGTGCGCTTTTTAAATTTTTTTTTAACTTGACGGAGTTAGGCGACCCCCGCTAAATTCTGTGGCGACCCCCGTGGGGCCGCGACCCACAGGTTGAGAAACACTGCTTTAGACTTTCTCGACCTTTTCTGATTTCTGTCCTCTTCTGTCCTGTCAAAACTCTGGCATTCCTTTCATTTTTCTTTTTAATTATATAGATATTATAAACCGCTCTGAGGCATTGTCCACTAGGGATAAAGATAAAGAAATCCAATCCACAAATCTCTTCAGACATCAAATCAACAGCAGGAAAACCTCCATGGGACCAGTGGAACAGAATAAACTAAACCACAACTGTTGCCCACTGAGTTACGCCATGCAGAACAAGCTGACCACAGCCATTGCTGGTTTTGCCTATTGGCTGGCTTTGTCTAACTGATGGCTGCCTAGGCCCTGGGGAGGAAGCAGAGCCAGATTTGTCAGATGTGCTGAGGACTCAGGAGTTTAGGATTGCCAACCATTTAAATTATTTTAGGATTCTACAACTTTGTAAAGTAGCTGTCTAGTCACAGAAAGGGTGGGAAGGGGGTAAAGAGTTGCTGAGAAAGGGTAGAAATGTAAGAGGAATGGCGTAAAGTTTGAGGAAGCTATTGCAAGCTGAGAAAAAGAACTGGTAGCAAAAGCAAGAGCTGGGGGGCATTGAAGTAGAGGAGTGCAGAAGCAGCTCAGAACCAGTAGACGGTCAGAGACAGAATCTGTGTGACTGAAAAGTGCTAGTGTGCATGTGCGTACCTTTATTTGGGGGAGGCGGAGGGAGGTGGATGAATGCATGTGCATATGTGTGTGCCTGAAGTACAATAGAGTGCATGCATCTGTATATGTTTCTGTGTCTTTGATGGAAATAGTCTCATATAAATAGCTTCCCCTTTGAAAATTTCAGCTGGAGTGGAGAAGTCCATTGGTACAAATGTGGAGGAGTGGGGCACGTGTTTTAAAATAGGGGACATTTAGGTGTCCCATATGATTCCAGGGACAAATCCTTCAAATACAGGACTGTCCCGTATAATACAAGATGGTTGGTCACTTTACCTAGGCGAACCATCAGCCATGTGCCTCCGCCGTGCCCCACTCAGCCATAGTCCAGCATCTCCCCTTCCCTTCATAATCCTCCCAGGTTTCCAGCATCTGCCCTTCTTCTCTATTTCCCCCAGTTCTCCAGCATCTCTCTCCTTCCATTCCCCCCCCCCCCCAGCTGTCCAGCATCTGCCCCCTTCCTTCCCTTCTCTCTAAGGTGTCCAGCATCTCTCTTTTTCCCTTTCCACCCAAGTTTCCAGCACCTTCCCTTCCCTTTTCACCCCAAAATGTCCAGCATATACCCCACTGCTGCTGCCACCTCCACCATCCTACCTCTGTGGGAGGCTAAAAAGAATCAGGCTTTGGGAGGGTAGCAGCATAGGTCTCAAAGACAGCAGCGGTGGAGCACTGTCAGAGATGGGCCTTTGAGTATCTGCACGCATGTGCTAAAGGCCTGCCGCATCCTGCCCGTTCCAATGTAAGGGCAGGATGCGGCAGGCCTTGAGCATGTGCACCTTTGCATACAGATGCTCAAAGACCACCACTGACAGCAGCTTCAATGTGCTCCACTACTGCTGCGCCATCACCTCCTGAAACTTGACATCCTAGGCGGACACCTAGTCTGCCTAGTGTTAGGGCTAGCCCTGAACTCATTCTATGTGTTTTTCCTATGGATAAAATTTGCCCACTTAACTTGTGAAATGAATCAATTTTAGTTATAGAAAAGGGGGCAGGAGGAGGGGGGTCAGCACTGGGGCAGGGCATAGACAAAACTAACTTATATGTTTAGTGACAAAATTTGGCTGCTAAATGCATAAGTTATGTATTTAAAGTTAGGTCTGCTGAATAGGCCTAGGTTTAAGAGGCTGATATTTAAAAGAGATTATGTGGTATACAGGACTTGCAGATCACATAATCCCCACTCTGCCCATTATTCAGGAAGCTCAAAAAGAGTGAGCCTGGGTAGAGGGTGGCACAAGATTTGTTAGTCTCACAGAGCATATTTCTAGCTTGGTATGCTCCTGATTCAGCGGCACTAACCAATTAGTGCTGCTGAATATCCCTACAGATCGCCTTAGAAACATGTGGTAGTTTTGAGGTGGTCCCAGTGCCTCTAGCAGCGATATTCAGCTATTAACAGGATTGGCAAACCACATAAAATTAGGACAGGTCAATGGCTGTCCTAACTTTATGTGGATCTTGCTGTCTGGTTAGCGACTGAATATCACTGCTGACTAATCGCTGGTAAAACTGGATAATCAGTGCTGGATGCCGGATAGGCTCTGGCACTGAATATCCTGTTTTTATTTTTAGCAGCGCTGACTGCCATGGTCTGAATATCTACCTCTAAATGTATAAGCACCATTATTCGCCGCATTCAGTATTTAAAGAGGTAGTTCAGGTGAATATAAGGATAAAATAAGAGCCAGCACTACATTAACTTTACCATCTAACTCTGCCTGCTGAAATTTAGCCCATTTTAAAATACATTTTGTGAAAATTTGTAATTTATTTTATCAGCATTTTTCTTAATTTTTACCATTGTTTACACAATTTTTTGATCATGTTTTTAAAAATAGAGTTGAAACCTTGAACATTTCAATTATTTTTTTGAAACGGAACATTTCCAGGAAATTTATGCTTTAGCTGTCAACCAAACAGATTGCTTATAATTGCCTCGTCCTTTCTTTCCTCCATCCCTTCAATCTTTTCCTCTCCTCGCTTCCCTCTCAATTCCAATCTCTAATTCCATTTACCAAAAAAGAAAAGAAAAGAACCTATCCAGATAAACAAAAAATGTAAGAAAATAGCTCTGGGCTCAAGATTCAAAATTACTTATCTGGTTTGCAGGACTGCGAACCAGATAAGTGCCTGCCAGCGCAATATTCAGTGATGCTATTTGGATAGCACTGCTGAATATTTCCAATATTTCCTCTGACCGCACCATCTGGACCGAGGCAGTCCATGGGTGGAATTGGGACAGAGATCAACATTATCCAGTTAGCGGCAATGTTCAGACTGCTAACCAAATAATTAACTGCATAAAGTTAGGCCACAAATATAACAGTCCTAACTTGATGAGGTTTTAGCTATTTGGATAGTGCCAGCAATCATTACTGAAACCAGATATTCAGCAGCAGATGCAATTCGGATTCCAGCCCTGAATATCCAGTTTCACTTTTAAATGCCACAGCTGACGCTTAAACTGCTGACTGCAGAGTTTAAATATCATTCTGTTTATTTTTATAAAGTAACATACAAATGTGTGTTATTTAAGATGCAAATCTGTGCAAATATACCACAGAATTTTCTAATGCTTGCTGTAGAAGCTGTCCTTGAGCTGCTGCTGGGGGCTGTGCATCTATTAAACTAAAGGGAGTGTTTACTAAGCCTCACCTAGTAATGTGGGTTGGGTATGAATTACTAGCGCTGCTATTGTGTTAAATGAAGGGACGGGGATAGCCATCCTCCTGAATTTAGTACAGCTCACAGTGTTAATATCATTGCAGGAAGCAACTACCACCATCCATTATGCTGACGATAGCTGCTACTTGCCAAGTACCGGCAGTGTGGGTTTTCAAGGCCCATGCTAGTGGTGCCCACACCCCACCCAGGCACTGTCCAAATGTGCTCTACCCAGGTAGCGTGGGTTTTTTTCGCGCAGAACCCTGTGCTATTTTGTAGCGCAGTGCCAAAAACGCATACTAACCCCAGACTACCTGGGTAGTGCGCTTTAGTAAACATGCCCCTAAACTTTTTATTTAGCTTGTAACAGAGTAATAGCAACAGACAGGGACAACATTTTCTGTTACTGCTCCAGTGGCATAAAAGTTCCCGGTTTTAGTGAGGTCCTCAGCTCCTTTCTCTCGGCAGTGAACTGCCAAGAAATGCCTTCTGTATCAGAGACTGTTACTTATAAACCCTCTGTCAGTGATGGGCTGCCAACAGAGGTGTTGTTTTGCCAGTCTATTTAGGGCCCTTAGGAAGTTATTTACTAACATGTGTTAAGGGATTAGCAGATATTTGTCATTTAGCACGTTAAATAGTTAAATCATGTATTATTTTATCATAACATAGGTACTAATAGTTTACCTTAATGCATGTTAGCAAATAATGAGATGCAAATACATGCAAACCACCTCATTATTATGCAAACTGAATAGCACAGCTTATAGTGAACTTCACAAACTGCATTATTTGTGGAAACCTTGTATTATTTTGTCTCCTAGGAGCACCAAGCTGCTGATGCGTGTTCCAGTGCTTCCAGATACCATCATAAAGGGGCTGAGCTTAAAAAGTCCCACGTGGAACCCCTTTTCCTACCCAGTCAAGATCCCTCTCAAAGACACCCCCTCCCCCCCCCCCCCCGGAACCTTTCAGGGTTTCCCTAGTGTCTAGTCGTTGGAGCAGGCACAATCCTCAGTCATTTCTGGACCATCAGGCTCCTGTTACAAAATGGTGCCTGTTGACCCCTATTTTCTTCGTATTATTGCTATGGGGATAACCAATGCCATTTTGCACCCAGAGCACAATGAGGTAAAAGCTACTGGAGTCACTCCTACCCCAGCTGCTAGACACCAGGGAAACTCCCAGTAGGTCCTGGGTGGATCTTCAGGGGAGTGGAGCGTTTTAATAGGGGTTTCTCTCATCACTGTACCCCTACATCAACCTCCTATCCACTCCCCCCAATCATACCTCCTGGCACTTATAGGATGCCCCTGATGGGTTAGTGGTGGGACAAGAGCGATCCCCAAATGGTCCTGCCCTGTTACCACCTGGGTTCAAAATGGCAGTTCTGACCTCTAGCAGTAGTACCATGAGACCTCCGCTAGGGATAAAAGCTGTCATTATGACCCTGGTCATCAGCAGGGCAGGAGTGTCTGGGGATCACTCTTGCCCCACTACTAATCCACCAAAGACAGCCCTATAAGTGTGGAAGAGAGGATCAGATCAGAGGCTGGGGATGGATAGGGATGTTGAAATTAGGGGGGGGGGGCGGGGGGGGTGGTTATGATGATGGGAGGAATACTGACGTGGATGGTTTGCTGTTGGGAGGGATGATGTTGTGAGGGAGCGATTTGTTAATGGGAGGAATGCTGATATAGAAGGAAAGAGGTTGCTGAACGGCTGGGTGTGGGTGATATTTGGTGGACCAAGGATGTTCATTGGCATCTTTTCTAAAAATATTTTTAGCACAGCAGGTCATAATAAATGTTTTGGCAGATAGCATGAATGCACTTACCAACTATCTTCCCGTGCATTTACCATGTGGTTTCTGCCCTATGTGGTAACTGCAGAAAAGATGTGGGGTACACCCTCAACAGTTACTGCCCAGGCTTTGAACTTACTGCACATTAAATTTTGCATTTAATGCAGGACAAGTGCAACAATTTACCACACTTCAGTAAATATGCCCTTTAGGGAGAAAGATAATAAAATGTGAGCTCAGAGGCTCCTTGAGCCGCTCGGACCATAAACAGTTGCTTTGTCTGTTTATTACTAGCACTTTGAGCAGCTCAGTTCCACTGTTTCATGAAATAATTTAGCAAGGGCTTCCTAGAGTCCTTTGGAGCACCACTGAAGACATAACTTCTCATAAAGTTTTTAAATAAAAATATTTTTTTCCATTTCGTTGATGATTCAGAATTGCCAAAGTAAATAACTAAGAGCAACTAACTTTGAAAGAGAAGATATTTCACCAACATACTCTAACTGCTTATTCTAAGGCTAAGAAGGAGGATACTTGAGATTATTCCCCCTCACCTTTGTTATCAACATTAATCTCTCACCGCTGACTCTTGGAAGAAAAATATGCTAAGTAAAAAGGCAGTGCAGCTTAAACTTCTCTGAGATGATTCATTTCCATTCTCCCTTTTTAAATCTATGCAAAGAAGCATGTACTGCTGCAGGGAGGCATTGCACTCAGAGAATAAATGGCAGCACCTTGTCTTCGGTTCTTACCATCACTGCCCTGGAAGCATATAGAGTAAAAGCCCATTCAGGGAACACAAATTTTATAAAGGAAGAATTCAGTGTACAGACTCTGCTTCAGAATTCCTGAGTGTCATTGCCCACTACATTTTTTCTTGTGCTGTGACAAAAATATATTTAGACTAGCCCAGGGGAAATTCAGCCATACGTTGCATTGATTATTTCCTGTACACAATGTCTTCACTCTTCAGAAATGTTTGGAAAAAAGTGCCAGTCTTTAGCCCTGATTAGGATATATACATCTTGTTTTTGTCTGGAGCTTTAGCTGTATTAATGTATTTGGTTTTCTCTCTGTCCACAGCTGTTGATATGTTGTACTGGCGGGACATAAAGCAGACAGGGATTGTTTTTGCAAGTGTCCTCCTGCTGCTCTTCTCATTGACGCAGTTCAGTGTTGTCAGTGTCATTGCCTACCTTGCTCTTGCTGCTCTCTCGGCCACCATCAGTTTCAGAATCTACAAATCAGTTTTACAGGCTGTGCAGAAAACAGATGAAGGGCATCCCTTTAAGTAAGTTATTATTATTATAATTATTATATTATTATAATTTTATAATTATTATTTATAATGCTAGACAGGGTCTATCTGATATTAGTGACTGGATTTAGATCTCTAGGTATTGGAACTTTCCCAAGGACATAAAACATCTAGAGGTGTCATCGTTGGATTTAGGTTGTACCAGTTAGTGCTTTTTTTGTAGCTGATGCTTAAATGTGTTTATGTGATGTTCAAGTCTTTGGGGACAGCACCAAAGGTTCTGATTATTGCTAGCATTTCTATTGCCTTTTTCCTCCACAGTTCCTCAGATTTGATTTGCAGATCTTTGTCTTTTTCAGCTTCTCAAGATGCTTTTCTTCAACTCTCTTGTCAATTGGTATTGACACATCTGCTTTTCCTTGTTTTCAACCACTGTTAAATCTGGTGTATTATATTCTGTTTATCTGTTAATATCCTAAAGCAGGGGTGGCCCATGGGGGGTGCGGGGCCATGTGCAGAGACTCGGTGGTGGGCCTCATTTGCATAAATATTTGCATAATGTTACCATACACTAACTTTTAGTAAACATGTCTCTTAATGAATGTATGGATAAAGAAAGACTAAAAGATTTCTACATTACTATAATCCAGTGCCAACTGCCAGGCACATTAGGAACTACTACAAACGCTGCCCATTTAGAACCCATAGCAAACCCACCATATCATAACAGCACTACCAGGACTCAAGGCACCAAACCCTACCTATCAAAAGGCAACACTGCAAATATTAAACCAATACATTTCAGAGAATAACAATACATGACCTACTGGGGAAAGAGAATAAGTGGCAATGTCAAATAGGAATCACATAAACAGAATACCTCAGCTCATTTACACATGCAGAACATAAACCATCACCTAACAAGGAATCACAATTTAGAAACAGGAAGGCAATAATTAAACTGGGAACCTCAAAAGCCAAACTTGGAATGTACAACAACACTGTAGAAATAAAACTATAAATTAATTTCCTCTTGTACTAAACAAAGCGCAGACGTTAATGATGCACATTTACCAGAGCTGACATATTCCAGTTAATAAATTCAAAATAAAGAGATATCTCTCTACCTTTTGTGCATTTTTTTTCAG
The DNA here is from genome assembly GCA_033557465.1 of Ichthyophis bannanicus. Taxonomy (NCBI): domain Eukaryota; kingdom Metazoa; phylum Chordata; class Amphibia; order Gymnophiona; family Ichthyophiidae; genus Ichthyophis; species Ichthyophis bannanicus. The sequence goes on from CM066037.1 coordinate 130,906,075, forward strand.
TTGCAATTGCTCCAGCCACTTTCTTCTGGTTTCTTCGTGTCTTCTGCTAACTCTCCATTGTCTGCTGTCCATTTGTCCTTTCTTCTCTCTTCTAGTTTTTTTTTCCATTCTCTCTCTGTACATCTGCTTTAACATACTAATCTTTCTTCTTTTGCTCTTTCCTCATTCCTATTTCATCCACTCAAATTTTACCCCTCCACCCTCAATCCCCACTTACTCTCCCAATACCCGGCCAATTGTAGATTTTTCATCCCTTCCACACAAAATATTTTTCCCCTCTCCGTTTCACTCTCCCAGCCCCATCCCATTCTAATCCTCCCCCAACATCAGCTCCCTTCTAGTTCCAGCCTCACCCAGCATCCGCTCCCTTCTAGTCCCTCCATCAGCTCATTTCCAATCCCAGCCCCCCATCAGCCAATTTCTAGTCCTTTCCTAGCCCCACCATCAGCCCATGTCAAATCCTAGCTCCCCTCCCCTCCCCTCAGCCCAATTCCAATCCAAGCCCCCCATGAGCCTACTTCTAGTTCTAGCCCCTCCATGAGTCCATTTCAATCCAAGCCCCCACCACAGCCCATTTCCAATCTTAGCTCACCCCAACAGCCCATTTCCAGTCCTATCCTAGCTGCTCCATCAGCCCATTTCCTGTCCTAGCTCCCCCCCCCCTCACAGCCCATTTCCATTCCAAGCCCCCCTCTCCGTCAGCTATTTGCAGTTCAAGCCCCCCTTCCACTCAGCCCATTTCCATTCCAAGTCCTCGTCCCCATCAGTTATTTGCAGTTCAAGCCTCCCCTTCCTCTCAGCCCATTTCCAGTCCTAGCAACCCCCAACCCATTACCAGTCCTAGACCCCATCAACCCACTTCCAGTCCTAACCCCCCCATCACCCCATTTTCAGTTTAAGCCCCCCCATAGCGCATTACCAGTCCTAACCCCCATTAGCCCACTTCCAGTCTTAACCCCATCAGCCCATTTCCAGTCTTAGCCCCCCCCATAGCCCATTACCAGTCCTAACCCCTCATCAGCCCACAGCCCATTACCAGTCCTAACCCCATCAGCCCACCTCAAGTCCTAACCCCCCATCAGCCCATTTCCTGTCCTAGCCCCCCATAGCCCATTACCAGTCCTAACCCCCCCATCACCCCATTTCCAGGTTTATCCCCCCATAGCCCTTTACCAGTCCTAACCCCCCCATCAGCGCACAGCCCATTACCAGTCCTAACCCCATCAGCCCACCTCCAGTCCTAACCCTCCCATCAGCCCATTTCCAGTCCTAGCCCCCCCATAGCCCATTACCAGTCCTAACCCCCCCATCAGCCCACAGCCCATTACGAGTCCTATCCCCATCAGCCCACCTCCAGTCCTAACCCTCCCATCAGCCCATTTCCAGTCCTAGCCCCCCCATAGCCCATTACCAGTCCTAACCCCCCATCAGCCCACAGCCCATTACCAGTCCTAACCCCATCAGCCCACCTCCAGTCCTAACCCCCCCATCAGCCCATTTCCAGTCCTAGACCCCCCATAGCCCATTACCAGTCCTAGCCCCCATAGTCCATTACCAGTCCTAACCTCCCCATCAGCCCAGAGCCCATTACCAGTCCTAACCCCATCAGCCCACCTCAAATCCTAACCCCATCCATAGCCCATTACCAGTCCTAACCCCTCCTTGGCCCAGGGAAAATTAAAAAAAAAAAAAAAAGCTGGTTGCTGCCGCCGCAGCAGAATCGAGTGTCCCGCGGGACCCCCCATTGCCCAGCTGAGCCCTCCCTGCCCGGCTGAGCCTCTCCAAGACGGCTTTCAGATCCGCGAAGGGAGAGTGTCTCCCTCGCTGCTCTGTTAAGCCTGCAGGGGCTGATGGGAAATTTCCCATCTGCCCCTGCAGGCTTAACAGAGCCAAATTTCTCCAGGACCAAGCAGGAAGTCAGTCCTCACATATGGGTGTCATCGACGCCGATGAAGCCCCAGCGGAGCATTTCACCAGCTTTCTATGAAAGCCTTTGGGAATGCAGGCACGCATGCGCGGTTCCCTTCCCGCCTAAAGGTGCCATCTTACCTCAGTTTCTCTTTTTCCGAGAAGCCCACCGGACGTGTGTCCTGTCATCCCGGATAAAAGTTTGATTATTTCGGCGATTCTCGCTATTTTTTTCTTCCCGGTTCGACGCCAGTTCCCCTCCCGCCGGGTTCGGTACACCGGTATCGAGCCCGATTCTTCTTTTTCGGTTTTTGCCCTTCGTGGCTGGCGTTCGCGCCCTTTTTTGCTTTTTCCCTGGAAGGCCGGTCCTTTGATCTCGTGGGGAATCTTTTTTCCCCGATGGCTTCCAGCGGTTTTAAAAAGTGTGATCGGTGTAAGAAGTTGATGTCTCTCACCGACACACACGACTGCTGCCTTCGGTGCCTCGGTCCTGATCACGACCCTAACATGTGTGGACCACGTGGGAAGATGTCTTCCAAGGCACTGCGAAGTCGCCAGCAGCAGAAAGAAAGGCTTTTCTCTGACTCAGCCTCGGCCGGGCCCGGACCTCGTCTGAGGCCTCGACATCTCGGGATTCGGATCCCGAGCGCCGTCGGGGGTCCTCGGACAGGGGGTCCCCTGACCGGGAATGCAAGAGGAAGAAGCAGCTCATTAGGGCGTCATTGGAGGAGGTCCCTGGCTCCTCGAGGGCCAGGTCTAAGACCCCCGACCGTCGCCCCGGGCCCGTGGAACAAGAGAAGCCTGCCAAAGTTCCTCGCGTGGAGCCGGAGTCTGCTGGACACATAAGCCCTGTGGTCCTCGAGGACTCTCCTCCCAGGGAGCCGACGTTGGGCCCGGCGCCTCCGGGGCCCGAGTCGGTGGCTGCTGCGTCTCCCGAGCTGAGTCTCAGGATGACAGCCTTGGAGTGCAGACTGTCTGCCTTCATGGAGCAGCAGTGGGCACTGATGGCCAGCCTGTCTGGTGCATCTGCCCCGACCACCAGGACATCGACATCAAAGTCGACCCCGGAGATCGAGCCGATACTCGAGTCCATGATGGCTCGAGGTCGACCTCGGTCGCGGTCTCCCTCGACCTCCGTTCGGGACCGAGGGCATCGACGCCGGTGCCTCCGGCATCGGGGCGGGTGCTCCAGGGCCCCGTGGGGTCGGAGCCTGACTCCTCATCGGACGAGTCTGCCTGGGAGACGGAGGATGAGGAGTCCCCCGACACGTTCAAGACTCTGTGCGTCCCTTCGGACTCACCGCAGTCTGAGCCCTGGAGTAGATCCCCTCCGGAGGATACCCGGTTCTCGGAGTTTGTCCGGGGTATGGCCACCGCGTTGGCTATCCCGGCGGACCCCGAGGAAGAGCCTCGAGCCGAAGAGCTCGAGGCACTGCAGTACGACTCTCCTCTGAAGGAGGCCTTTACTGTCCCGGTTCCTCCGATGCTGGAACGGCTCCTCTTCCGGATGTGGGAGGCACCAGCCTCGGCGCCGGTTCTAAGCAACCGGGTCGATTCGATTTACCGACTCCGGAAGAGCCCTGGCTTTCAGAAGGCGCAGCTACCACACCATTCCATGGTGGTGGAATCGGCCATGCATCGCCTGAAAAGTCAGAAGATGCACTCCGCGGTGCCCCCCCCGGCAGGGAGGCCCGGAACCTCGATGGTGTTGGCAGAAAGTGCTTCCAAGGCTCGATGCTTGCTTGCCGTGTCCAGTCTTACCAGCTGTACATGACCATGTATTTGCGAGACCTGGCCAAGGAGCTGTCCGGGTTCTCCGCTGGTCTCTCCGGGGAGCCCTTGCAGAGATTCAAGTCCTTGTCCTCGGGGATTCGGGACTGCTCGAAGTTTATGTCCTGCGCCGCCTACGATGGCTTCGAGGCTTCGGCCCGAGTTGCGGCAGCCGGCATCGCGGCTCGATGCCAGGCATGGCTGCAGTCATTGGACCTCGAGCCATGGGTTCAGGACAAGTTGATCGATGTCCCTTGCCGAGGTGAGAACCTTTTTGGCAAGCCCATGGCCGAGAAGGCTGCACAGCTCGAGACTGAGCACCTTACGAGGACAAGGCTGTCTAGAAAGACCTCTGCCCCTTCTCACAAGAAGAAGGCCTCGGGTAAGAAGCCCTTTTACCCGAGGAAGGGCACTGCCTACAAACAGTACCCTCAATATCAGGCTGCCCAAGCTGCACTCCAGGGTCAGCAAGCCAAGGGGCAGGGTAATTGGCCCCGTAGGCAGAGGACCCCCAAGCCTCCGGCCCCTGCTCCTACTCAGCAGGGTGGGGGTTTTTGACTCCTTGAGCGTAGCCTCTCCGTCCCTGCTTTCCCAACCCTGCACAGGAGGTCGCCTCGCCCTCTTTGCCCACCAGTGGCCCCACATCACTGGGGATAGTTGGGTGTTGAACATAGTCCACAGGGGCTATGCACTACATTTTCACCAACTACCTCTGCCATACTTTCCAGGGGAGCCTCCAAGGCCTCCCCTGCACACAGATCTTCTCCTCCAAGAGCTTCAAGGTCTATTGGTGGACAAGGCGGTGGAGCCTGTGCCTACCCACTTGCAAGGTCACGGGTTCTACTCCAGGTATTTCCTGGTGCCCAAAAGGACCGGTGGCCTTCGACCTATTCTGAACCTCAGGAACCTCAACAAGTTCCTGGAGAAAGAAAAGTTCAAGATGCTTACTCTTGGAACACTTCTGCCCTACCTCCAGCAGGGAGATTGGCTATGCTCCTTAGATCTAAAGGATGCGTACACTCACATCCTCATTCATCCAGACCACAGAAAGTACCTCAGGTTCATTGTGGGAGGAAACCATTATCAGTACAGAGTACTGCCTTTTGGCCTCACCTCCGCTCCCAGGGTCTTTACCAAATGCCTGGCAGTGGTGGCGGCCTACCTGAGGAATCAGGGAATCTTTGTCTTCCCCTATCTGGACGACTGGCTCATCAGGGGTCAGACGTGCCAGGAGGCCAGACAAGCCACCCTCAGAACTATTGCTCTTCTTCAAAGCCTGGGGTTTGTAATAAACTTCGCAAAGTCCTCTTTGCTCCCCTCCCAGAACTTGGAGTTCATAGGGGCGAGACTGGATTCTGTCCTGGCAAAGGCCTTCTTGCCAGCAAACAGGGCCCAAAGGCTGATGGACTTGGCCAATCAGTTTCTCAGCGGGTCAGTGGTCTCCGCCAAACTCTGCCTAAGGCTGCTTGGCCACATGGCTTCGACAGTTCATGTAACCCCCAATGCCAGGCTCCATATGCGGCCTGCACAGTGGTGCCTTCGGAGTCAGTGGTCACAAGCCACAGGCAGCCTCAGACAGAATAAGGGTGTCCAGACCATTTCTGGACTCCCTCAGCTGGTGGCTGCACCCACCCAATCTACTAAAAGGGGTGCCCTTTCAGATTCCTGGGTACACAGTGGTACTGACCACAGACGCCTCCCTGCAGGGCTGGGGAGATCATTGTCTAGACAAGTGCACCCAGGGCCTGTGGTCTCCCTGGGATGCTGCACAGCAGATCAATCTCCTGGAACTCAGGGCTATTCGCTTAGCTCTCAAAGCTTTCTCTCCTACCCTGGCTCATCAGTCTGTCCTGGTTCAGACAGACAACCAGGTAGCCATGTTTTATGTGAACAAACAGGGCGGGATTGGGTCCAGGCTCCTTTGTCGGGAGGCTCAGGACCTTTGTTCATTTGCCCTCAAACACAACATGCTCCTCAGGGCTGTGTACCTTCCAGGCCAGGAGAACTACCTGTCCGACGGATTGAGCAGAATTTTACAGCCCCACGAGTGGCAGCTGCATCCCTTGATAGTTCAGAAGATCTTCCTGAAATGGGGTCTCCCTTGGATAGATCTGTTTGCCAGTCCACTGAACAAGCAACTGCCAAAGTTCTGCTCCAGGCAACCGCATCCTCTGCGGATAGCAGCAGATGCTTTTCTGATTCCCTGGTCTCAGGGCCTCCTGTATGCTTTTCCTCCCACGCCCTTGGTGGCCCGAACTCTCTTCAAGATCCTTCAGGACAAGGCCTCGGTCCTGCTGGTGGCTCCCAGGTGGCCGAGACAGCCTTGGTTTCCACTTCTACTTCAGCTGGCGGTGGATCCCCCACTGACTCTGGGGTTGCAACCCGATCTTCTCTCTCAGGATCAGGGTTCCCTTCTGCACCCCAATCTCAAAGCTCTCAATTTGATGGCCTGGAGGCTGCAAGGGTAGTTTTGGCTCCCTGGGGCCTACCTCAGGAAGTTGAGGAGGTTGTCCTAGCCTCTAGGAAACAGTCCACCAGGAAAACCTATGCTCTCAAATGGAAACGGTTATCTGTGTGGTGTCAGCTACGTACAGAGGATCCTTTCTCCTGTACTATACCAGTGGCGCTTCAGTACTTACTGCACTTGTCAAATCAGGGACTTAAGTCCAATTCTGTTCGGGTCCACCTCTCAGCTCTAGCAGCTCACCACTCACTGGTGGAAGGACATTCTCTGTCGGTTCACACCTTGGTGTCCCGCTTTCTCAGGGGCTTGCTTTTGCTCAAGCCTCCAATCCGTCCTCCTGCTCCTGAGTGGGAGTGAAATGTGGTCTTGCAGCAGCTGACTCGCCCACCTTTTGAGCCGATGGCTACTTGCCCTCTACGCTTCCTGTCCTGGAAGACACTCTTCCTACTAGCCCTTACCTCGGCCAGGCGAGTGAGTGAGCTTCAGGCCCTGGTCTGTGATAGGCCTTACACTCGCTTCTATGGGAACAGGGTAGTCCTTAGGACTCATCCAAAGTTCCTCCCAAAGGTTGTCTCCTCTTTCCACCTCAACCAGGAGGTGGTTCTTCCAACATTCTTCCCTAGGCCTCATGCCAGCCAGGCTGAAGCAGTTCTGCATACCTGGACTGTAGGAGGGCCTTATCCTTCTACCTTGACCGTACGCAGGGGCATAGAAGGGCTACTCAGCTTTTCGTATCCTTTGACCCTAATAAGTTGGGGTTGGCTGTGTCCAAGCGTACCTTGTCCATCTGGGTGGCTGACTGTATCACCTGGGCTTACAAGGCAGCTGACCTTCCTTTGCAGTGTCGGGTTACGGCCCACCGTGTCAGGGCAATGGCTGCCTCAGTGGCTCATCTCCGCTCTGTACCCTTGGTAGACATCTGCAAGGCTGCAACTTGGTCTTCAAGCCAGACTTTTGCGGCCCATTACTGTCTGGAGAGGGAGTCCTGTAGGGACAGTGCTTTTGGCCAAGCAGTACTCCGGAATCTCTTTGAGGTTTAGGCAATTCCTGCCCTCCTGCCCTCTGTTGGGCTACCGGTGGAGGTTGTGTCAGTGAAAAGCCTTTCTTTGCTACTGGGATTAGAGAGACTTCTGTTGTTCAGCCTGGGTTCCTCGGTAGCCCAGAGCTGGGGAGTCACCCATATGTGAGGACTGACTTCCTGCTTGGTCCTGGAGAAAGAGTAGTTACTCACCTGTAACAGGTGTTCTCCAGGAGCAGCAGGAATCAGTCCTCACAACCCTCCCTCCTCCCCTTGGAGTTGCAGTTGTACATAGTTTATTTTACATTTTTGTGTGCTATTCTTAGCTATGTCATTTGACTGAGGTAAGATGGCACTTTTGGCGGGAAGGGAACCGCGCATGCATGCCTGCATTCCCAAAGGCTTTCATAGAAAGCTGGGGAAATGCTCCGCTGGGGCTTCATCGGCGTCGATGACACCCATATGTGAGGACTGATTCCTGCTGCTCCTGGAGAACACCTGTTACAGGTGAGTAACTACTCTTTCCCATCAGCCCCTGCGGGCTTAACAGAGCCGCGAGGGAGACACTCTCCGTTCGCGGATCTGAAAGCCGTCGCGGAGAGGCTCAGCCAGGGGGAGGGTTCAGCCGGGCAGGGGGGGCCCCGCGGGACACTTGATTCTGCTGCGGCGGCAGCAGCCAGCTTTTTTTTTTAAATTTTATTTATTTTTAAAGCAGAATGTTCTTTGTGCGGGGCCCCCTGAAACGCGGGGCCCTGTGCAAAAAACATTCTCACTTAATGGATGGGCCGGCCCTGTCCTAAAGTCCCATAGCATATTGGGTTTTTGTTCGCAACTTTCTCTGTCTATTAATCCTACCAATATTTTCCATCTGATAAATTATATTTCTTACATAGCTTCCAGTCAAATCATTGCTGCAATGTTATTGTGCCTTTCCAAGTAACCTGTCTGTGAGATATTTTTGCAATCACAGACCAAGTTTTCAACAGTTTTTCTTCTTTTAGCGCTATCAGTGCATTGCAGAAATCCATAAGAGACAGTCCCTGCTCTTGAGTTTACATGGAACGGCTGTGATAGAGAAAATCTAAAGTAGTGGCTCTAGCTATGATTTGTTGAGGAAGGAACAGCTTTTCATTGAGACCCCTAGGTATTAATGCTTAGGTGCAATAATGATGGTATCGTGCATTATCTGCTGCAAAGTCCATTGCATAAAATGGGCTTTGCAGCAGGTAACACAAGATAACACAATTATGTATACTTTGGAGAAAGGCGGGAGAGAGGAGATATGATAAGAGATGTTAAATACCTCCATGGCATAAATGCACAGGGGGACAGCCTCTTTCAGCTGAAAGAAAGCTCTGCAATGAGGGGGCATAGGATGAGGGTGAAAGGGGTTAGGGCAGCAGCTTGGAACTAGAAAGACCAGGGTTCAAATCCCACTAGCACTCTGTAAAAGAAAAAAAAAGGACTGTAATAGCTGGTATGGAAGGGCAATGGATAGGTCATATGGTCTTTTTCTACCAATATGTTTCTCTGCTTCTATTGTGCACTAAATGTTAGTAAATTGGGCCCTGAGTAAAGTTGTTAAGAAGTGAGGTAACTCCCATTTGTACACATATAGAGGTTGTCATTTTATTTTTTCTTTATTTTGTGTTTGGTTCAATTAAGGTTAATTTTAAGATCTCTATATCTTATAGCATTTCAGGTATACTGTATGATCCTCTTAGTCTCCTGTGTGTTTCCTTACCATTGTCCTAGATATATCCTAGTCCCCAGTTGTTGTGTTGTCTGTTTTGACTAGACGGTAAGCTCTTATGAATAGCCATTTCAACTTTATTCAGTAAATACCATCACCAAAGGCCATTCCATTGTGACAGGATAAATTGTTTTAACTTTACTCATGGAGTGGAGGAGTAGCTAGTGGTCAGAGCAACAGCCTAGTACCCAGGAGATCTGGGTTTGATTCCCACTGGTACCCCTTGTGACCTTGGGTAAGTCACTTTACCCTCCATTGCCTCAGAAGAAAAGGCCTAGCCATCTACTTCTGGTCATATCTTGCCAAGAAAACCCAGGGGCTGCTGAGTTGCCAGAAGTCAGCATTGACTCGACTGCACTTAAAAAAAAACATCACCAAAGGCCATTCCACCGTGACAGGATAAATTGCTTTTACTTTACTCATAAATGTTCAAGGGTAATGTGCCTGAAAACATTTGATACAAAAACTAAGGTTAGTTTTTAGTTTCACGGAATCAAAAAGATAAAATTATTAGGGATGTGCTTTTGTTTTGAAACGAAAGCAGCAATAGTGTATTCTATTGTGTAGTAGGATGTGCTATTGAAAAAAAGATACGAAGACAAAAAAAAAAAGACATGAAATGTAATTTTTTGATCTGCACATCCCTAAAAATTATAGAGGATGACTGCTTGGAAGGACCTTAGCAGTCAGCTATTGACCAGAAGTAGTAATCCCTGAGAGTCTCATTTTGTATGTAGAAAAGAAAATGCATATTGAACTGACAGTATTCACTTGGAGTCCAATTCAGCACTGTGCACGTCCGGCCGGTCCGGACGTGCAGAAAATGTACAGCGCCGATTTGAACCCGATTCTGCAACCTCAGGAGTTATACGTTCTTGCGTTTGCAGAATCAGAGCACTTGGACGGCTCAGCGTGCACAACATTCTGAGCCAGGATACGTCCAAGTGCCCACCCGTCCCCACCGCTCAAGGCCTCAGCTGGTGTGCCGGTGCCATGCCATCCCATCGCCATGGCACCAGCATGTCCAGCAGAAACTCCCAATGCCCAAATGGAAAAAAGTACCATTCCCCCGCCACCCGACCCTCGGTGGGGACAGCCAGAGCTGGGATCGAGCGACGGGACATCTTCCGCAGCGGCGCAATGACATCTGGGGGACTGCAGGGCCTGATCTCCCCTGCGCTCGGCACTTATTCCACCTTCAAGGTGTGGAGTGGAGATGTGGGCCCTTTGAATGGAATAAGCTGGGCATCTAAGTGGCTGCCAGCGGACTTACAGTGCCTTGACCTGAATAGGCCTGTACGTCCAGGTGCTTTGGCCTACCCCACTCCGCCCCCTTTCCGTCTCCATCCCACCCGCCGTGTCCAGCGCTCTTCGCACAAACTCTCTATACGTGTGGGGAGCACTGGGCTCAGAATAGCATCCAGGGTCTCTTTGCAGGTTGTAAGTCCAACCCAGATATACAATCCCGCTATTTGTCACTTTGAATCTACCCCTTGGGATATTTAGCATCATGGGATCCTAACTCAGATTTACAGATCTTAATGAAAAATTACAAACATGTTCAGATAGGTTTCAGCTCAGAATGGTGTGGTTAATAGACAGAACATAAGAACTGCCATGCTGGGTGAGACTAATGGTACACTCAGCCGAACATCCTGTCACTTAGAAGTACCTAGCACTTCCTAATGGGAAGATTCATTCCATGTCGTTCATGCCAAAGTAAGAAATGAGGAATCAGAAATCTGCTTGGCTAATTATAATTGTTAATTGATCTATCCTCCAGGAATCTGACCAAATCCTTTTTAAACCCAGTTGTACATATTGCCTTGACCACATCCTCAGCCAATAAATTCCACAGCTTAATTATTCATTATGTAAAAAAATAATTTCTCTAATTTGCTTTAAATCTGCTAATACTATTTGAAAGAATAAATATTAATTCCCTACTAGTGTTTCACACACCTCTCATGATTTTATAAACCTCTCATATTCATTTTCTGCTCTCTCTCCTCTAAACTGAAGAACTGTAACCTGCTTAGCTTTTCTTTAAAAGGGGGCTGTCCTACACTCAAAAATAAATGTGTTGCCCTTTTCTGTACATTTCCTCTTCATCTTTTGAATAAGATGAACAAAACTGCACAACATATTTATGATGTGGTTGCACCTTCAAGTAATTCAAATACCATTAAACTCTTATGCCATGCATGGAGATTTGATCATACAGCTGTCTTGCGGCAGAACATCACTGGCTTCCTGTCAGAAAGAGAATAAAATTTAAGATCTTGTTCACAAATAAGTGTCCCATTGATCTAGCTGACAGTTTCATTCCCTATATTCCATTGTGCACATTTAGATCCTCTGATCTAAATTTATTAGTCATCCCACCATCAAATAAAATTCATTTGGAATGTACTTGTTGGTTGGCTTTCTGCTATCAGGTGCCTCTATTTTGGAACTCTGGGCCCGATATTCAGAGGTATTTACATGGTTTATAGACCTATAAGCCATGTAAATACCACTGAATGGGATATTCACGTTAGGGGTAGACAGTGAGCATTGATTGCACATTGCAGTTAGCAAGGGTGTAGTTAATGCTCACTAATTGTCAATGTTACAAATAGCGCAGATGCACTTAACACCACCTCAGTGAGTGGTATTAAGTGTACCTGTGTTAATTACGAATGACATTGCCATGCACTAGGAAACTTTTCAGTATGGTAGTTGCTAGGGAACATGCTGGGTATGCTTCTGAGAGCGTGGGGCCATTGCACTTACTACACATTAGTTTTCCTCCTAACATGCGGTAAGTGCCAAAACATGCCACTTCAATGCTTTGGTAACTGCTTTTATTTCTTTTTGGGATAGACTGATTAAGAATATGTAGGTTCCTTGGTCTCTTTTGGGGTTTTCTAAATTCTGAAAAAATTATTCTCTGATGTTGCTATTATTTGGTCCAGATACATATAAATCCTTATATTATTTTAGGAACAGAATTGCAGTTTCTTTTGTTTTCATACTTGTAATAAGCTCGTCAATGTACTCTTTAGTAAGAAGTAGTTCTGACGGCTATGGGTAATTTTAGGACTGCATATGTACATATAGGGGTTATTTTAGAAGCATCCTCATGTCTAAGCAGTATTTACATGTGTAGATTGGCATACACATCAAATGTGACTTCCGGTGACGTCACGGAGCTCATGGCAGCTTGAACGCTGAGCTCCGTTCGAATCCCAAGTGCAGTGCAATAATCGGTGGGACCCCATAAATAAAAGTGGAAAATCTGCTGGAATCTCAATCGGGGATGGCAGCACGGGCGAAACTGGCGGGGTTTCAATCTCCTTACGTCCGGAAAGAGCTGATGGCAGCGGCGGCAAAGGAGGCGGCCGGCGGAGGCGCCTCGGCGGAGGACGATGCCACGGACGTGGAGGGGGAGGAAGATGTGCCCCTGCGGAGATGGCTGCAGGAGTTTAAATCGGATATGAAGGGAGAGATAAAGGCGATGAGGAAGGAGATGAGGGCAACGCTCCAGGCAATACAACAGGAGCTGTGCAGCCTTGGAGGACGAGTAGAAGAGTTGGAAACCCACGTGCAAGACTGTGAGGGGGAACTGCGTGGCCTAGGGGTTATGCAAAGCTCATTGCAGGCCCAGCAAGAGGCAGTGCAGGAGAAAATTGAGGAGATGGAGGACCGGGCACGGAGGAATAATTTAAGGATCAGAGGGGTCCCGGAGGAGATGGACCCCAAGGACTGTGTGGGGCTGGTCCGGCGAATCTGTAGCCATGTACTTCACTTGGGGGAAGTGACAGGACATCCTCCAGAGCAAATCAGTGTGGAGCGGGCACATCGGAGTCTGGGGCCCCGGAAAGAGAAGCAGTCCAGGGACATAATAGCCTGTCTGAGTAGCTTCCCTCTGAAAGAACAAGTTCTCAGTGTGGCTCGGAAATTTGGGAGAGTGGCCTGGGAGGGCGCTGAGATTGAACTGTTTAATGACCTCTCGAAGGGGACTCTGGAGCGGCGAAGAGCAATGAAAACTGTGACTGCCTACTTGAGGGAGAAACAATACCGGTACCGCTGGCTGTTCCCGTTCGGGGTGCTGATCTCCATTAATGGTCTGAACCGTAAAGTTAAAACAGCGGAGGAGGCCTGGGAGGTGTTAAGAGCAGCGGGATGCGAAGGCCTGCCGGCGGTGGGACCCGGCGAAACGCAACACAAGTCCGGTGTGGAGAAAGGAAAACAACGGTTGCAAGCCAGCTCTCAGTGGCAACGAGTGGGGGAGCAAGGGAAGCGTTTTGAAGCGGCTGTCGAAGGAACGGCAGATGACATCTGACGAGACGGTGTTGTGAACCGGGAGCACTGCGGTACTGGCCAGGATGTTGGCAGGACTCAGGTGAAGAGCGGTAGAGCTCTGGAGCCCTTGGTATCTGGACACTGGACATGTAGGGCATGCTAAGGAGGGGGGGAACCAGGGAGGTGGGAAGGGGGGCGGATAGGGGGAACACAGGCGAGGCAGGGGTTCAGGGTGTTCAGGGGGAAGGGGATAGATAACGAGGTGGAGTTCAGCAGGGGGGGAGAGGGAGCGGGACTGTGGTGGGGGCAGGGGAGGGGGTTAAAGTGGTGGGATTGGACGTCAGGACTGGGAGGACGGGAAGATTGGGATGAGTGGGCTGGATAGAAAGGGGGCGGGGGGGGGAAGGGAGGGGGGGAAGGGGGGATGGGAGGGGGGAAAGGGGGGATGGGAGGGGGGGAGGGGGGGAAGGGGGGATGGGAGGGGGGGAGGGGGGGGAAAGAACACCAACTGGGTAAGTGTGGGGGAGAAAGGGGGAGGCTGAGGGATGATACGCTTAGGCACCATCAATGTCCGTGGTCTGAACACGCCCAACAAAAGAGGGATGTTGTTCCGGGAAGTGGAGAGGAATAAGTGGGATGTGGTCCTCCTGCAGGAGACTCATCTCCGAGCCCGGGATGTTGGACGGATGAAGCACCGCCAATTTCCAGACCAATACTACTCCTGCAATAAGGAGGGGGGGCGGAAAGGTGGGGTGGGGATTATGCTTAGGGGGGGGTGTGGGATCCAGGTGGGGTGCTCCTTTAAAGACCAGGAGGGGAGAGTGGTGGGGATCATAGGGAAGCTGGGGGGGGAAGATATTGTGATTGTGGCTGTATATGGGCCCAATGGGCAGCAGGGGGGTTTCTGGAGGGAGGTGGGGACTTTAATAGAAAAAGCCGGGGGGGGAGGGAAGGTGCTCGTGGGAGGGGACTTTAATGTAGTCTTGGACCCGGGGTTAGATAGGCAGCCGAAAGGGGGGGATGGTGGGCGGAAGAATAGAAGGGGATTGAGGGGGTTCATGAAGAGATTCAACTTGCTGGATGTGTGGAGGGTGATGAACCCGCAGGTGGGGGGGTACACTTTCTATTCGGCTCCACATGTTAGTTGGAGCCGGTTAGACATGTTCTTAATAGATCAGACCTGGATGCCTGCAGTTAAAAGTGAGGAGGTTGTGCAAGTGGGATGGACAGATCATAAAGGGGTGGAGATCCTTCTACGGGATGTACGGAGGTCGGGCGGAGCCTTCTGGAGATTGAATGATAGCCTTCTCCGAGATAGGCGAGTGGTGGATGATATTCGGGGGGTGATTAAGGAATACTTGGGTTTTAATGATAATGGGGAGGTGAGCGAGGTTATGGTCTGGGAGGGGCTGAAAGCGGTGGTAAGGGGGAGATTTATCATGTGGGGGGCTCAGAAGAAGAGGGAGCGCGAACAGAAGGAGGACGAATTAAAGAGGGAGATGGGTGAAAAGGAAGAACGGTTTCGAGGGTCAGGGACCGAGGCGGATCGACTGGATTTAGAACAGGCGCGGGACGCGTTGAAAGATCTCCAGCTAGAGAAAGTGGCATTTCTGCTGCAACGGGTTCGGCAGACCCATTATGAGTTTGGGGATAAGGCGGGGCGCTTGTTGGCGCGGAGACTGCGGCGGAAGCAAGGGGTGGCCACTATAGCTTATTTAGAAGGTGCAGACGGGCGGCGGTGTTGGGAGGAAGATGCTATCCGGGAGAGGTTCCGGGATTACTACCAGGATCTGTACCGGGCGATGGATGGGGGGACCGAGGGGGAGATAGAGGCATATTTGGAGGGGATCACACTCCCAGTGCTTCCAGTGGAAGCGGTTGAGCTCCTGGAGGCAGAGATTAGAGAGGATGAAATAGCCCGGGCAGTGAAAGGGCTGGTCGGAGGGAAGTCTCCAGGTTTGGATGGCTTGACAGGTCTCTTCTATAAGGTTTTTTTGGGAGGAGGTAAAAGGGATAATGCGAAGGGTGTTTAATGGTGTGCTGGTAGAAGGGGGGGAGCTATCGCGGGACATGCTGACAGCTGGGATAACGGTGCTATTAAAACCTGGGAAGGACCCGGGGAAATGCGGCTCCTATAGGCCGATATCCCTGTTGAATGTGGATACTAAACTGTTAGCCAAAGTGGTGGGGGGTCGGTTAGCTGAGTGGATGCCGGGGATTATAGGAGGTGATCAAGCGGGCTTCATACCAGGACGACAAGCAGCGGATAACATCCAGAGAGCGATTGGAGTCGTCTGGGAAGCGAGGGAGGGACAGGAGGATTTGGTACTGATGTCAATTGATGCCGAAAAGGCATTTGACAGAGTGCACTGGGCCTTTTTGTTGAAGGTTTTGGAGCGGATGGGGTGTGGTTCTAATCTCTTGGGGTGGATTAAGGCGTTGTATAGGGGGCCCAGAGCTCGAATTAAAGTCAATGGAGGTATTCTCGAGATTTTGAATTGGGGAGGGGGACTCGACAGGGGTGTCCCCTGTCTCCGCTCCTCTTTGCCATAGCGGTGGAGCCCCTAGCCGAAAGGATTCGGGGGAATGAAAAGATCATAGGCTTGAACAGAGGGGGAAGACTGCATAAAATATCCTTGTATGCGGACGATATATTGTTGTATCTGGGGGACCCATCTGTCTCGCTTCCAGAGGTGATGCAGGAGGTGGACAGATATGGAAAGGTGTCGGGCTTTAAAATGAATGTAGACAAGACGGAGGTTTTGAAGGTGAGATTGCCGGATGAAGTGGAGGAGAAACTGCAGCGCCAGTTTCCTCTGCGATGGGTTAGTGGATCTCTGGGGTATTTGGGGGTTCGCATTACCGATCGCTACGAGACTCTCTATCAGGCCAATTATCCAAGTTTGTTCCAAAAAATTGGGAGAGATTTAGATGGGTGGATGGGATTAGAAGTATCCTGGATTGGGCGGATCGCAGCTCTTAAAATGAATATTCTGCCCCGGTTACTGTATGGGTTTCAGGCTTTGCCGGTAGCGATACCGGATGGGGCGATGCGTGGGCTGCAGAGGCGAGTATTCCAGTATATCTGGAAAAGGAAGCCACCTCGGGTGGCGCGGGAAGTGATGTATGCCCCTAAGGAGGAGGGGGGGTTGGGGGTGCCGAACTTGCGGGCGTATTACCGAGCGGCACAGTTGGTGCATGTTTTGCACTGGCGAGAGGGGGGGGAGGAAAGGCCGTGGGTGTCCTTAGAGCGGGGGAGAGTCAAGGGGGGTCACTTGACGGCCTGGCTGTGGGCGGATGCCGAGGGGAGGAGGGCTTTGGGGAGCGGTTCCCCAGCGATGTGTCAAGGGGCCCGGATATGGGATAGCGTGAGGGGCACGGAGAGTGGGTCTCGGAGGGGGGGTTATTCCCTGCTGACTCCTTGGAGGGGGGCTCGGGAGTTTAAGCCAGGGTGGGAAGGGGGGAGATTTGATGAATGGACGAAGAAAGGTCTATTATGCAGCTACCAATGCTTGGAGGAGGGAGAAATGAAAAGTTTTGACATGATCCGGGCAGAGTATCGGTTGGACGATAAGGATAGGTATGCATACCTGCAGGTTCGCTCATTTATAGGGAAGGTAGTGGGGAAGGAGGAGGGGGGTAGGGAGCTTACCGGTCTGGAATCCATATGGTTTGGGAGGAGGGGTGCGAAAGGGATGATATCAGGGTTGTACCAGGTGGCCCGCGAGAAGGTAGGGGGGCAACATAGGTATATGAAGGAGTGGGAGGCGGATATTGGAAGGTCGGTCTCGGCTGTGGAGTGGAAGAGGGTGTGGGATCAGATTAGGAGGGGGCTTATGTCCAGTGGGGCTAAGGAGAATAGTTATAAGGTGCTGCTGCGATGGTATTACACCCCTAGTCGTCTGCACAGAATGTATGTGGGGGTGTCGCCTCTATGCTGGAGGGGATGTGGTGAAGTTGGGACTTTTTGGCATGTGTGGTGGAGTTGTCAGAAGGTACAAGAGTATTGGGGGAGGATAGTCGGTTGGATACGCCTGAAGTTAGGGGTCGAGGTTCCGTTGGCCCCTACCGTGTGTTTGTTGAATCTCTGGGAGGAGGGGCAAGGGCATAGGGGAGGTAAGATGGTGATGGCTTGTTTGAGTGCGGCTCGCTGTGAAATCGCCGCAGCGTGGCGACAGAATGGGGTCCCCGGGTTGGAGCTCTTTGAACACCGCGTTCGGCGCACGGTGCTGATGGAAAAATTGACGGCGGCTCGTAGGCAGACTTCAGCCAGATATGAGGAACAATGGGGGGTCCTGGGGGGTGTTCTAGGGTTGGGGGGGCAGGGGGGGAGGGGTAATGTGTAGGGGGACGGAGGGGGTCAGCAGGGGGAAAGGGGGGAGGGGGGATGGGCGGTGGGGGGGTGGGAGAGGGGGGTATCGAGGGGGGATTCTAGAATGGGGGGGTGGGTATGGGGCAGGGGGGGGAGGGGGGTCTCTGTTATGGGGGGAGTGGGGGGGTGTAAAGCGGTAAGGAAGGAGGGGGCAAGTGGAATGGAGGGGAGAGGGATGCAGGGTGGCGAGGAGGGGGGAGTAGGGGGGGGGGAGGGCAGGGTGATCAGTGGGGGGGACAGAAGGCGGCAGGGATGGATAGTGGTTCTGGTGGGCGAAGCCCTGTTGGCATGGGTATGAATGGGTTTATTGGGGTGGGGGAAATGGTAAACTAAAATGTTAATGATAACTTGCATAGTCATAACACTGGGTGTTGGGGTTCTAAGCATGAGAACAGTTGTAATGATGTTAACCTGTAGGTTCGGGTCAGGAAATGTTGATATTACATGTGGGGGGTTGATATTGGAGCCGGAAGCCAGGTCGGGGTGACTCCGGTGTTTAGATGTTCGAGTGATATGATTCTTTGTTACTGAATGTGTTTGGAATGTTATCAATAAAAACTTCAATACAAAAAAAAAAAAAAAAAAAAAAAAAAAAATACACATCAAATGTCATTTCAGAACAGGGGATTTTTAGATGTCAGGAGGCTTACCATGCTGCAAAAATCTGGGAGATATGGTAAGGGTTAAGCCATGATCACTGGGATATCCAGGTGCACTAAACCATTTATTTCTGTTATTTGTGTTACAGGCCCTTTTCAATTGTCTATGGTTAAAGAATGCTGTGTGATTCATCCCCTCCTATTGTTTGTTTGTTTGTTTGTTTGTTTATTACACTTGATATACCGCTCAGGCCAATTGTGTTTGTGTTGTAAATTTTTTTGTCTTCTGTTTTGGATTATTGCTATGGTTTGTAAACCACCATGATGGCCTTTGTGGTCTAAATGGCACTATATAAAGTTTTCTAAATAAATAAATAAAATAAACATTCCCTCATACTGTGTTTGAACGCCCTGATGCTAAGCGCTTAGTGTCGGGGTGGAGTGGGGGCAGCACCAGGGGTTTGTTGAATTGCTGTCCTAACTTTAGCCAGTTTTGCAATCCAGCCACAGGCTGAATATTCAGTTACTACCTGGATAATTTATATGTTTAGACCTAAATGGATAACACCAGCACAGTGATGAAACTATGGATATAACCAGTGCTACTATATGGATAGCAGTGCTGAATATACAGATTAAGATAAACGCTGACACCGGTGTATAACTTATTGGTCACCTCTCCAGCTGAAAACTGACCCGACTATTTTCTGTTTATGTAACAAACCAAGCATTATGATGAACTTTGCCTGGGGATCTTTTATTTGTTTATGTATCTTAAAGGAGGTTCTTTTGTTTATCTGTACTGCCACTTGTTATTGAAATATGAAGAAAAAGCCAATTCATTTACCCAGTCTCTCTTTAATTACTTATGTTCAATTGGTTTTCTTGTGAACAGGCGATACCAACTTTGCTTTCTTTTAAAGAATTAGTGCAATATTCAGCAGCCGTGTTTTTTTAAGCACTGGCTGTAGTTAAATAAAATACATGTATTCCGCACCACTTTACGGATCGCGTCCAGCGCTGAATGTATGTTCAGTGTAGGCAGCAGCACCTATTATCCAGCTAGCAGCAATATCTAGTCTGCTATCTAGATAACTATCTGGATAACTTAGGACAGCCTTTTTGCCCCCACTGCCAAGCACAGTTCCAAATCCCAGATAGTCTCTGGCAGTCCTATTAACTGACTATTGTTTTCACAATGTTAATTTACATATCCTCAATACAATGCAATAATTTATTAATCTGAGTCTCCAATTCCACTACATGAGCTTTTGGGGGTCTTTTACTAGAGGGCAGTTGTTGTTGCACCTAACACACCAATAGCACTAAAACTATGGCGTGTTAGGTGCAACACCTCTATGTTTACTGTCGGGAGTGTGGAAGGCATCTGCCCAGCAGTTAACGTAGAGCACTTTCCCTTAACACATTCCACATTAATGTGGGTGCACTTAACTCCACCTATTGATATGGCGTTAGATAAACCCATGTTAATCCATTTAATGCGCAGTGTGACCCAGCGCTAACTGCGCTGAACTCACCACACCTGCTCTCCGCCCCTATCTTGCCCACACACGACCCTAATGCAGGTTGCACAATTAGCGTGGGAATCATCCCGAGTTAACTGTCATAGCCCCGTGCTAGCTGGCAATGCCTGTCCCAGTGCACCTTCAGCGGGTGCCAGAACACATGTTGCCTGCTGTCACCCTTTAGTAAAAGACTTCCTGTGTTCTTCCTGTCATGTTGTATGACTCTCTGCTTGCTGTATTCTTTCTGTGTGCAGCTCGCCTCTCACTGGGAAGTGAGGGAGGAGAATATAAGAGATATGTAAAAAGTTAAAAATAAAGTGTTTTTTGGATTGGAGATGCAGAGCACCCCAAACGCCAATGCTTCAAAAATGCAAGCCCATACCAAGGGCTGTCTTTAAGTAAATATACTTGGTGTATCCCCGAAATAAGCATCTATAAGGGAAAAATTAAGCCATATAAAAAAGAGTGAAATCCAAAAACAAAGTTCCAAAAAGGGAAAGTCTTTGTCTCAAGTCTTTAAGTCCTGAGCAGGCTGCTTTAGTCAAACTCCTCTTCTGGGACCCTGATAGAATGCCCCCTCTTCTTCAGTTTCTTTAGGATCCCAGGCTAGCTATGCAACATTTCTGCAAACACAAGTCTCCACAACATAGTTCATTAATCAGCATTTTAGGCAAATATGACCTGTGTCAAGTGCCACTGGTCTCGCAGTAGAAAATCCAAAATCACTTCTCAAAAATTTCTCAATGGGGACATTCAGTGTAGGCAAAAAAAATTCTCTCTTACCCAAGAGAAAAAATAGAATTTACCACACATCTTCTTTACCAAATGAATTCCCATCTGATTGCTTGTGATGTACTGGAGGAACCAGTCCCTCATAAAAGAACTGTGCTTCTCAGGGATAGAGGTGGGATGCACCCAGTAGGCCTTGTTCTCCTCCTGAGAGAATCACAAAAAAGTCTTCTGGCAGCTGGGCTACATTAGGATGACTGGGATGAGGCCCCTTTACTTTCAAGAACTCTTGTTACTTATTTACTCTAAATCCTCCCTGAGTCTGTTAGCCTCCTCCACTTTCTTCCTCTTTAGTTTAGCCTAGCAGGCCTAGGGAACACCACTGGCCCTATTCTGTATGAGCTAGTTGGCCATCAGAGAGGAAGTTCCTCTTGTTGCTACTGAGCCCATTCCCTAGGCTCCAGCAGCACCTTTGCAACTCCTGGCAGAGTGTTCTCTTCTCCAGGACCAAGCAGGAAGTCAGTCCTCACATATGGGTGACGTCGGCCTTTGGGAATTGCAGCGCGCATGCGCGGTCCCCTTCCCACCCAAGTGTGCCATCTTGCTCAGTCTTCTTTTTTCCGCGGAGCCCGATGGACGTAGTTCGTTTTTCCCCGAGGGAAAAGTTGATTTTTCTCTATTTTTCTATTTTTCCTCCGGTTTGACGCCGGATCCTTTTCCCGCTCGGACCGATACGCCGGTATCGAGTCCTTTCTCTCTTTTTTTCGGTTTTGTCCTTTGTGACTGGCGTTCGCGCCTTTTTTCTTTTTCCCTGGCAGACCGGTCTTTTGACCTAGCAGGGGCCCTTTTTCCCCCGATGGCTGCCAGCGGGTTTAAGAAATGTGATCGGTGTAAGAAACTTATGTCTCTTACCGACACACATGACTGCTGCCTCCGTTGCCTCGGACCCGATCATGACCCGATGATCTGCGGTCCGTGTGGCAAAATGTCCTCAAAGGCCTTGAGGAGTCGGCAGCACCAGAGGGATAGAATTTTTTCTGACTCCGCGTCCGGCCGGGCCCAGACCTCGTCAGAGGCCTCGACGTCTCGGGACTCCGGCCCCGAGCAGCGTAGGGGGTTCCTCTGAGTGGGGGTCTCCTTCGCGGGAACATCGCAGGAAGAAGAAACCCGCGAGGGCGGCGTCGGTGGATGCTCCTGGTTCCTCGAGGACCAGGTCGCATAGCCCCGATAGCCGTCCCGGGTCTTCGGAGTCAGAGAGGCCTGCCAAGCATCCTCGTGTCGAGATGGAGTCTCCTGGACACGTAAGTGCTGTTGTCCTCATTGACGCTCCTCCGAGGGAGCCGACGTCGGGGCCCGAGTCGGGGGCTACTGGGTCTCCTGAGCTCGGACTCAGGTTGACGGCCTTGGAGATCAGCTTCGCTGCCTTCATGGAACAGCAGCGGGCATTGATCGCCGGTCTCACCGGTGCATCTGCCCTGACCGCCGGGACCTCGACGTCCAAGTCGACCCCGGAGGCCGAGCCGATCCTCGAGTCCATGCGGGCTCGAGTCGATCCTCGGCCACGGTCTCCCTCGACCTCCCGTTCGGGGCCGAGGTCGTCGACGCCGACACCCTCGGCGTTGGGGCGGAGGGCATCAGTGCCCGCCCGACCTGAGCCGCTCCTTTCCTCCTCCGAGGAGTCGGGCTGGGAGACGGAGGACGAAGAGTCACCCGACACCCATCGGACTTGGTGTGTCCCCTCGGACTCACCCGAGTCCGAACCTCGGAGACGGTCCCCACCGGAGGATACCCGGTTCTCGGATTTCGTGCGGGATATGGCCAAGGCCTTGGCCTTCCCCGTGGATCCCGAGGAGGAGCCTTGAGCCGAGGAGCTCGAGGCCCTCCAGTATCCCCCGAAGGAGGCCTTTACTGTTCCGGTTCCTCCGATGCTGGAGCAGCTACTCTTCCGCATGTGGGAGACCCCGGCTTTGACGCCGGTGTTAAGCAAGTGGGTCGATTCCATTTATCAGGTCCGCAAGAGCCCCGGGTTCCAAAAGGCACAATTACCACACCACTCCATGGTTGTGGAATCGGCCATGCATCGACTGAAAAGTCAGAAGATGCAGTCCTCGGTGCCTCCCGGCCGGGAGGCCCGGAACCTGGATGCCCTCGGTAGGAAGTGCTTCCAGGGCTCTATGCTTGCTTGCCGTGTCCAGACCTACCAGCTCTACATTGGCATGTACCTCCGAGACCTGGCAAAGGAGATTGCCGGGTTCTCTGCTGGTCTCTCCGAGGAACCTTTGCAGAGGTTCCAGGCCTTGTCCACCGGTATTCGAGAGTGCTCGAAGTTTATCTCTCAAGCAGCCTACGATGGCTTTGAGGCTTCGGCCCGAGTAGCTGGGGCCGGCATCGGTGCCCGCCAACAGGCTTGGCTACAGTCATCCGACCTTGAGCCATGGGTCCAGGACAAGTTGGTCGATGTCCCCTGCCGGGGTGAAAACCTCTTTGGCAAGCCCATGGCTGAAAAGGCTGCAGAACTCGAGACCGAGACTCTGACCCGGACTAGACTTTCCAGGAAAACCTCTGCCCCTTCTCAGAAAAAGAAGGGCTCGGGAAAAAAGACCTTATCTCCAGGAACAAGCAGGAATGAGTCTTCACATATGGGTACGTCGGTACTGACGGAGCCTGCGCGGGAACGCTCCACAGCGTCCAATCAGAAAGCTTTTGGGAGCATACCTCAGCGCCTGCGTGCTGCCTTCCCACCTTTCCAACTGTCTCTCCTCAGTTTTCGTTTTTCCGCGGAGCCGGCAGGACGTCCTCCTGTCACCGCAGAAACTTTTTTCTTTAATTTTTTCATTCTTGTTTTCTTGTGGTCGCGGCTGTTTTCCCGCCGCCACCGGTACCGCCGGTGGGGTTTTTTCTTTTCTTTTTCTCAAACTGAGGGAGAGTTCTCCCTCAGTTTCTGTCTTACAATTTTTTGGGCCTATAAGGCCTCTCCATCATGGAGCCGCCTTCTCCTAAGAAGTGTCTTCACTGTGGAAATACAGTTTTCTTTTTAGACTCCAATGACTGGTGTCTAACCTGTTTGGGTCCTGACCCTTTTTCCCCTGAACCATCAGGCTACAATACTGTGAGAAGAGATTCTCTCTTTCGAGTTTCCCTCGATACCGTTTTCCCTCCCTATGGCAGGGCACCGGCCATTTCTTCTCTACAGGATCAGGTAACCCACAAACAGTCTGTTAAGACTAGCCAATTCTTGAGTGGTAAGTCTCATGCTAAGCATGCTGACGGCTCCGGCCTTGCCCTCAAGACCCCATTGGCATTAAAACCCTGGCGGGAGTCTTCGGGCTCCAAAGCATTTCAGGGGTTTCAGGTTGTTCCTGGGGCTCACCCCTCACAGAACATACCTGAGCCATGCTTGGTGGTGGCATCCGCTTCGAGCGGTACCGATACCCCGGCATCGGCACCGGTGTTGAGTGATCCGCTCTTCACCGGGGATCGTCATCTGGCGTTCTCGGTACCTTTGGAACCGACCGAAACGTCCCAGATTGACTTTCCAGTATCGGCAGTACCGCCAATACCACCACCAACGTCGGTACCCTCTAGGCATGCATCGATAGACTCGCTTCCTTCGATGCCGAGTCTAGAATCGATTTCTAGTCTAGAGGACTGGGTACCGACGCGTCTCGGAACCGATGTTTACCGATTCCCCATGCACGGTACCGAGGATAATCACCAAGGGGTTTTAGTTACCTCGGTACCGCTTGAGCAGCCTCCGATGACTGCTTCAGTGTCTGTTTCCCCTTCGATTCCGGCACAACTACCGGTATCGGTATCGATGCCGGTACCTGCAGTATCATCGGAACCAGCTCCTTCCACGCTTTTTTCACCTGGATCGCTCCTCTCTATACCTAGTTTGGAGTCGATACCTGGCATGGATGATGCACTGCTGACTGTCTCAACTCATAACTGCCAGTTCCAGTGTCCATCCATTTCAAATCCTGTTCTGCACCAGACAGGTACTTCCTCCGGTGCCCAGGCTACCTTTTCAAATTTAGCCTGTCCAGGGATGGTTCCCATCGGAGATCCTTCTTTTCAGAAATTTCTCCTTGACATGGCAACCTTCCTTAATATTCCTATCCCTGGCTATGAGTCTTCTCAGGGTTTTTCTGCAGAAAAGGAAAATATAATGCTTCCTTTACATCACTCTTTGCAGAATCTTCTTAGAGTATGGGAAAAACCCTTAAGGGTTTCTTCACCTCCTACAGCAACTGATCTTCTGTATCAGGTGCCCCCCTCTCCAGGATTTCAAAAGCCTCAACTTCCCCATCATTCCATTGTAGTGGAATCAGCAATGAGGAAGGTAAAAAGCAAGAAAAAACATTCTTCTTTCCCGCCAGGGCGTGCATCTAGAAAACTGGATGCCTTTGGACGTCAAACCTTCCAAACATCTATGCTGGCAACAAGGATTCTCTCATATATTTTCTATATGAGTCTATCCCTTCAGGAGATCACAAAGAAATTATCTCTTTTGACTCCTTTTCTTTCAGAGCCCAAGGCTGCAGACTATTCCTTACTTCTTAGTCATAGCCAAAATATCTCTTGGTTTCTTTCTCGTGCTTCCCTAGACTCTTTTGAGTCTGTTAGCAGAACTTCTGCTATAGCCATAGGAGCACGTCGTAAAGCCTGGCTCCAAGCATCAGACTTGAGTAGATGGGCACAACAAAGACTGAGTAATACTCCTTGTACTGGAGAAAATCTCTTCAATAAGGAGTCCTTACGTCAGGTTGCTCATTGCTCCACTGACTTTCCTGTTTCTGAGGGCCATCCTAAGCCCTCTCCTTCCTCAGCAGGTAGGAAATGCCCTACCAAACCTTCTTTCCCTAAAAGAAAGAGGTTTTCCTCTTCTCCTGCCCGTCATTCGGATGTTCCCAAGCGGGGGAAGTCTCGCCCTGGTCTAAAGAATCCAAACTCTAGCCAGGCTGAATAAACACAGTAACCATAGGTTTCTGATTAATCTTTTTATAACTACAGTTAATTTCTTTTCAGCAAAGGTTTTTCACTGTTTTTCCATTCAAAACTCTGCTCAGGGATTCCTATTCTCAGGAAATCCATTTACTCTTCAGTATGCTGAACTGTCAGGATATTCATGTCTATAAGTTACAGAGTTTTCCACCTCTTCCTGACTAGAAGAGAGGTTTAGCAACTATCACATGATAGTTTCTCTGTACCAGCATGAATTTTTTCCTTCCAGGGACTTACCATGTGGTAAGTCCTTCTTCAGCTTCTATCTACCCTCTTCGCCAGGGTTTCCCCTGTAAGAGTGGTACCATACCATTGAAAGACTTTTCTTGTCTTTCTTTTCACTGTAGAGTTCTTCTCCTGAGTAAACTCCCTTCTTTATCTGGGCAGCTCTGCAGACAGAGACAGCTTGCTCTCTTTGTTCAGTCTGTTCTCTCTGTTTGACACAGACCGACTCTCTCTGTTGTCCTATTCAGTAGCTGCCCATGTAGGAGTTCCAGTACTTGACTACTGGTACTTTTCCACCTGTCTGGCCTTAGTAGTGATTCCAAGACAGTTTTTCTACATCTTTCTTGGATACTCCTTTTCACTACAGGCTCCTTACACTATCTTCTACCCTTGCCATCTCCAATCTCTGGGTTTGGCAACGTAGTGGACGTGGCTGTCAGTTTTCTCCATCAGCCAGTCCCAGTTCTCCTGCATAATGCTCTCTGCAATCCTACTGAGAAGCTTTCCACTATGGGCCCCTGCTAGAGAGCATAGAGTTTCTCTAATGGCTATCCTTCATGGTTGAAAAAGGCTTCCTCAGTCACCCCCTATGACTGTGAGGGTTCTTCATACCCTACTATCTTCTTTTTAAAAAAAAAAAAAAAAAAGGGGGGGGGGGGAAAGGACATAAGCCTTCTCCACGTGAAAGTCTAAGAGTTATCCCATTCCTTAGGTAATATACTCTTTTTTTTCTTGCAGCTTGTCCTCATGGCATCCTAATACTTCAAGGACAGCACATATTAATCTGAAAAACGCCTGATACCTCCTTTGTCCCTCACGTAGGTCAACCTGGTATCTCATTCTATGCGTTTCTGTCCTTTTACCATGCTGGAGTTCCACAGGACTCCGGACTTGCTGTCTACAGACTGATATTATCCTCTGTTTTTTCACGTAACCATCCTGGTAATTCACGGGATAGCATTCCTTTACCATCATCTCTGGCGGAATAGATTCTCTATATATCTTCTCAAGTAGGTTTCACCTCCTTGTTCTTAGATGAATCTTTTCCCTTCACATCTCCATGTGAATGTCCTGAAATGCATAGCTCTGTCTGCTTATTGCAGGCATCTATCTTAGACCTATATATTCAGGTATATATATCTATATACCTATATACATCTATATAGATGTATCTGTCTGTCAGCTAAGTGTGCATATGCTATGCCTTTAAATCTCATTATAGATATATTTATATCTATATACCCGTGTATATATATATATATATATATATATATATATATACATACATATCTCTACATATATGTGTGTATCTGTCCAGATACTTATTATAGGTAGATATGTATTTCCATACTTATCTCTCTGACTGTCTATGCTCATAAAGGTTTTTACCTTCCTGTATGTTTCTGACAGTGGGCTTGCACAGCTCATACTGTTCCACAGTATGTTTCGGATATTATGCACACAACCACTGCTGTGGAACTGACAGCCCTACCGTATCCTATGTTTACGTATCCCTGAAGCTCCATGCCCCAATGTCTTCCTACCTCTCACCAGTTAGGAAAGGCATGGTGGATCTTCAGTGGATTTCAGATTCAATTCCTCAAATATCTGTCCTTTCTTGGGAGTATGGGGTTCTTCTCATACCCTTTCCTCCCTCAAGGACTAGGTCTGTTTGTCCAGATCGGTCAGTCTTCCTCTTTTGCTCCTACCTCTGAATACTTCTGTAGCCAAAAGAGTTTTCAGCTTTCCTTGAAGCTTCCCACTGCAGACCTGCCGTGTTTGTGCTACCCCAATTGAATCCTGGGGTCACCTCTCACTTCCAGATGTTGACCTCCACCTTCACTCCAGTGAGGTCACCTTGAACATTATTCTGCTGGATTCCCAGTAGATTCCATCAGCCTCTCTACTTCCTGCAATCCAGTAGGTGAGCGTCATATGGTGATTGTTCATTCCAATATTATGGTGATTGTTCATTTCAATATTATGGTAATTGTTCATTTCAATATATCTTTTGATAATGATCATACATACAAGGACTTCTTGAGGGTAGTCCTTTCTTAGGTTAGCTGTTTTTTCTGCAGCTCCTCTCTTTTCAACTCCTGCCCTCCATCCTCAGGATGCCTGGCCATATGAGGTGTAGCATGTTTTCAATCTTCAACATGTTAGGGCTCCAGGCATCTTAGCTTGGGAGTCCCCATATGTGAAGACTCATTCCTGCTTGTTCCTGGAGATAGCACAGTTACTTACCTGTAACAGGTGATCTCTGGGAACAGCAGGAATAAGTCTTCACAACCCGCCCACCTCCCCTAGGAGTTGTATTTTTATATCTATCTTTCCTTTCCTCTTTCTCTCTCTTTGTCTCAGCTATGAAACTCAACTGAGGAGAGACAGTTGGAAAGGCGGGAAGGCAGCACGCAGGCGCTGAGGGATGCTCCCAAAAGCTTTCTGATTGGACGCTGGGGAGCGTTCCCGCGCAGGCTCCGTCGGTACCGACGTACCCATATGTGAAGACTTATTCCTGCTGTTCCCAGAGATCACCTGTTACAGGTAAGTAACTGTGCTTTACCCGAGGAAGTCATCGGCCTACAAACAGTACCCTCATTATCAGGCCTCTGCAGCTCCCCAACAGGGTCAGCAGGCCAAGGGGCAGGGTCAAAGGCCCCGTAGGCCGAAGACCCCCAAGCCACCAACACCGGCCCCTGCTCAGCAGGGTGGGGGTTTTTGACTCAAACAGCATAGCCTCTTCTCCTCAGCTGGCTTCTCTCAGCACAGGAGGCCGGCTGGCCCACTTTGCCCACAGGTGGTCAGCCGTCACATCAGATACCTGGGTCCTTCATATAGTCCAAAGGGGCTATCTTCTCCATTTTCACCAGGTACCTCCCTCCTATTTTCCAGGGGAGCCTCCAGGACTCCCTCTGTACAGGGACCTACTCCTTCAGGAGTTGACAGGTCTATTAAAGGATCAGGCTGTGGAACCGGTGCCCCACCACCTGAGAGGTCAAGGCTTTTATTCCAGGTACTTTCTGGTACCAAAAAGAACAGGCGGCCTCAGACCCATCCTAGACTTGCGAATCCTCAACAAGTTTCTGCTGAGGGAAAAGTTCAAGATACTTACCCTTGGAATCCTGCTGCCCTACCTCCAGCAGGGAGACTGGCTATGCTCCTTGGATCTAAAGGATACGTATACTCACATCCTTATCCATCCAGACCACAGACAATATCTCAAGTTTGTTGTGGGAGGAAACCACTATCAGTACAGAGTGCTTCCCTTTGGCCTCTCATCCGCTCCCAGGGTGTTCACCAAGTGCCTGGCAGTGGTGGCGGCCTACCTGAGGCTTCAGGGTCTCTTTGTGTTCCCGTACCTGGACGACTGGCTCATAAGGGGCCAATCTTCCCTGGAGGCCAACCAGGCCACCCTTCGCACTGTGGCTCTGCTTCAGCACTTGGGGTTTGTCATAAACTTTGCAAAGTCCACTTTGCTCCCGTCCCAGAACTTAGAGTTCATAGGGGCCAGACTAGACACTCTTCAAGCAAAGGCTTTTCTGCCTCTGGACAGGGCCCACAGGCTAATGGATCTGGCCAGCCAGTTTCGCAGCAATTCCCTGGTCTCTGCCAGGCAATTCCTGCGACTACTCGGCCATATGGCTTCCACAGTTCATGTCACCCCCAATGCCCGCCTGCACATGCGACCTGCTCAGTGGAGCCTTCGCACTCAGTGGCATCAAGCCTCAGGGGGCCTAGCGGACTCAGTGCGGATCTCCGACCTCCTGGTCTCCTCTCTGAAATGGTGGCTTCATCTTCCAAATCTGGTGCTCGGAGTGGGTTTCCAATCCCCTCCGCATACTCAGGTGCTGACAACCGATGCCTCTCTTCTCGGTTGGGGAGCACATTGCCAAGGGACATGTACTCAGGGTCTCTGGACCCCTTGGGAGGCTGCTCAACACATAAACTTCCTGGAGCTACGGGCGATACGCCCAGCTCTGAGAGCCTTCTCCCATCTCCCCTCTCACCAGTCTGTACTGGTCCAGACGGACAATCAAGTTGCCATGTTCTATGTGAACAAACAAGGAGGCACAGGCTCTTTCCTTCTTTGTCAGGAGGCACGACGACTGTGCTCTTGGGCTGTCAATCACGGAATCCTTCTCAAGGCTGTCTACCTCCCAGGTCAGGAAAATTGCCTGGCAGACAGACTGAGCCGGATCCTGCAACCACACGAATGGAGATTGAACCCATTGGTGGTTCAGCAGGTCTTTCTCAAGTGGGGGCTCCCCACCATGGATCTTTTCGCCAGTCCTCTGAACCGGCAACTCCCGAGATTTTGCTCCAGACAACTGCATCCTCTCAGAGTAGCAGCGGATGCGTTTCTGATCTCGTGGTCCACAGGCCTACTGTATGCGTTTCCTCCCACTCCACTAGTGTCCAGAACGCTGTTCAAAGTCCTCAGGGATGGGGCTTCATTGATTCTCATAGCTCCCAGGTGGCCGAGGAAACCGTGGTTCCCGCTTCTGCTACAGCTAGCGGTGGACACTCCTCTTCCTCTGGGGTTTCAACATGATCTCCTGTTTCAGGATCAAGGGACTCTCTTGCACCCCAACCTCCAGTCCCTTCATCTGATGGCCTGGCTGCTGAAAGGGTAGTCCTAGCTCCCCTACTACTACCTCGAGAGGTGGAAGATGTAGTCTTGGCCTCTCGGCATCCATCCACCAGGAAGTCCTACGCTTTTAAGTGGCGTAGATTCTCCACATGGTGTGCTCAGCACAGTGAGAATCCCTTCTCGTGCTTGGTAGCGGTAGTGTTGCAATATTTGCTCTACCTCTCCAATCTGGGCCTTGTCTAACTCTGTCCGAGTTCACCTTAGTGCTCTCTCCGCACACCACTCACCGGTTGATGGCAGGCCTCTTTCCAACCACCCTTTGGTGGCTCGTTTCCTCAGAGGCCTTCTTCTGCTTAAGCCTCCTTTGCGTCCACCGGCCCCTGAGTGGGATCTGAATGTGATCTTACAGCGGCTTACTTGTCCGCCTTTTGAACCTATGGCTACCTGCCCTCTCCTTTTTCTCTCCTGGAAAACTTTATTTCTGGTAGCTCTCACCTCTGCTAGGCGAGTGAGTGAACTGCAGGCTCTAGTGTCTGATCCTCCTTACACTAGGTTCTACCGGAATAGGGTAGTCCTACGGACTCACCCTAAGTTTCTTCCTAAAGTTGTCTCACCTTTTCACCTCAATCAGGAGGTGGTTCTTCCGACCTTCTTTCCCAGGCCGCATGCCAACCGGGCTGAGATGGTCTTGCATACCCTGGACTGTAGGAGGGCGTTATCCTTCTACCTTGACCGTACGCGGGAGCATCGGAAGGCTGTTCAGCTTTTCGTTTCTTTTGACCCCAATAAGTTGGGGCTCCCTGTCTCCAAGCGTACGTTGTCCATATGGGTCGCTGACTGTATCGCCTGGGCTTATGGGGCAGCCGGCCTCTCGTTGGAGGGTCGAGTCACGGCTCACCGTGTCAGGGCGAATGCTGCGTCAGTGGCTCATCTCCGCTCTGTTCCGTTGGCAGACATCTGCCGGGCCGCTACTTGGTCTTCAAGCCAGACTTTTGCGGCCGATTACTGCCTTGAGAGGGAGTCACGCAGGGACAGTGCTTTTGGACAGGCAGTACTCCATAATCTCTTTGGGGTTTAGGCAACTCCTACCCTCCGGCCCTGGTGTTGGGCTACCGGTCGGGGGCGTTCTCAGTGAAGATTCCTTCCTCTGTGCTGACGAGCTAGAGGGAGCTCTTTTTTTCGCTTGGGGTCTCCGGTAGCCTTAAGCTGGGGAGTTCCATATGTGAGGACTGACTTCCTGCATGGTCCTGGAGAAAGAGTAGTTACTCACCTGTAACAGGTGTTCTCCAGGAGCAGCAGGAATCAGTCCTCACAACCCTCCCTCCTCCCCTTGGAGTTGCAGTCATATCATTTGTTTTTTGCTAATTTTTTCCTGTCTTTTAGCTATGTCATCAGACTGAGCAAGATGGCACCCTTGGGCGGGAAGGGGACCGCGCATGCGCGCTGCAATTCCCAAAGGCTTTCTGTGAAAGCTGGGGAAATGCTCCGCACGAAGGCTCCGTCAGCGCCGACATCACCCATATGTGAGGACTGATTCCTGCTGCTCCTGGAGAACACCTGTTACAGGTGAGTAACTACTCTTTCCAGGAACTCACCCTAAACCCCTAGAGAGAGCACCTTAAGGTAGTACCTTCCAGAATTGCAAGAGGAGACGCTCTCTGGTCATTAAAAGGCAGGCCCAAGCTCAACCTCCATTACTTCACACTCAAAGTAGATCACCTTAGGAGAGGGACTCCAGAATCTTTCTCTTTATAACTATAGAAGGAACATTATACTGTCCTGCTACATATCTATAGATGATTGTAGTGTGTTCAGTTTGTCTTTATGCAAGCTCTTTTCCTGCAGTGTGAAAAGTGATTGTACTTCAGTGACCATTCTTAGTTCTGGCTTTCTGTTGTTTCTGGTTTGCTTTTGTGCCTTAACTTTAAGCATACTTTTCTTCTTCCTAAATATTGCATGAGTTGTACAGCATAGATAGTGCAAAGAATTGCATGTCATGCCTTTCAAAAAACTATGAGGACCAATGTTCAAAAAAAGCTGAGCTCCTAAATTAGGCTCCCAAATTTATGCCCATTCAGCCAAACTTAGAAGTCAAAATTGTCAGCTGAAAATTAATCTTAATTTAGGAGCTTAAAAGTTATGAGAGGAATTTTGGAAGGGACGTCCAAGTGCAATCTGGGACATCTCAACCAGAATGTCTGGAAAAAAAATCAGGCAGCTCTAGGTGCAGACATGATTTCATAAAAGTTGACTGGTCCTATATTCATCTGAGCAGGGTTAAGCGCCGTAGCCGCTTAGCCCTGCCCTCCGACCTCTTAACTCCGGATATTCACTTACATGGCCGACGGGTCTGGCCACACTGCCCCGTAGCTGCCAAGGCTAACCGTGCAGCATCAATATTGGATGCTGCACAGTTATCACTCGGCGCCTATAAGAAAGGCGAGGCTTTTCCTCACCTATCTTATAGGCGCCAAGCACGAACCATGCAGCTTCCAATATTGGAACTGCATGGTTAGCGCCGGTCCCTATCTCCGCTTTGCCTCAGAACGCCTCGATACTGGCCAGCTATCATCAGGCCACATAGGGGACTTAGTTGGGGATAATCAACGGCACTACCCGTGTAAGTGCTGTTTAATATACAGTTAGCAGGTATTTACACGGTTAACTGGCTGTTAACCATGTAAATGCCCTTTGCATATCAAGCCCGACATGCCCGATATGGGCGTCTGGGGGGGGTGTATACATAGACATCCCCGGAATAGTGTTTGAGAACCTGGATGCCTAGATATAGCCTAATGGTTGGCATAGTGGTTCAAATCCCACTACTGCTATCACTGAAATTCTACTGAGTAGTGGGGAGGATGAAGTGCTTTCTTTTCTACACTCTCTGGATGTTTTCAGCCCAAATGAACACTTTCCATATGACTGTACCTGCCTGGAGCAGGTCTAAACTTAGATGCAACTTCAGATGTCCCAGGATGTTTTTGAGATCAGCTAAGGACATCCAGATTCATTGGGATGCTCCAGCCATGCTTCCACTATGCCCCCTTCCAATTTTGACGTCCTCACACCTGGGGATGTCCACAAACCCAGCTTCTAAAGTGGCTCTGGAGACATCTCTGTGCTTTCAATGTCTCTATGCTCATTTTCAGATGTCCAAAGCATGAATAGGGCTTCCAAAATGACCCCCTGTGCTTATAAATTTAGGACTGCCATTCATGTACCTAGATTTATCAGCATAATTTATTAGCCTACTGCGAAAGTGAGTTTTAAGCTGCTAAGTTTCTTTCCCCACCTAAGTCTACCTCTGTTACCACCCATTTTTTTATGATCTTTAATTTAAATATAAATGTAGGTAATTTTCAAAGAGGCCATTTAAGAGCATAACTCTGTTAAGAGCATAACCCCTTTGAATATCAACCTCTTAATTTATAAGGCTTGGAGCCTGGAGCTGTGTTTTCAGGCATCTGTTCTGTTTCAGGTCATCATGTGACACCCCCCCCCCCCCAACTCCCTTAATAGATTTATTTATTATTCTTCCTCCAGTGATTTGTCAAAACTGATTGCATTAGAATCACTATTGACAAGAAGTTCCGTTGACCGTTATTGCTTGTGTCAGGTTCTGCGTTCCTTGAGAACTGCATTTAAAGTACCTTTTACTCTCGCTGGTTCCAGCCCCAGGACCGACTGCTCCAAGAAACAATCAATTTGCTGATATGATACCTAGTAACTCTGAAGAAGGAATGAGTACTTTGTTTTCCTCTAGATTAGTCTCTGGACGATCTCTGTTTATTATTGTGTGTTTCATTTTGGCCCCATTAACTTTGAGGCTGATTTAGTAAACTGCAGTCTGTACTGTGAGAATGTTTGCTTATGATATGGAGCCATTACACAACATGCAAATAGATTTTCGGGGATGCTTTTTACAGTAAAGTCTGTGTGAAATTGTGGATTTTATCACAATAAAGTTTAACTACAACTCCCTGAGGTGTATATGAGTTTTATGGGAAATTGGCATTTTGTACAATTTTCCACTACAGTCACTAATGAGCTGATTTACGCGACTGTTCAGCTTATTAGTGATTTTGCCTAATGTTTGCCAGCTTCTTGGCTAATTCTAAATTAGGCACAGAAAGACAGAAAATAATGTGTGCTTAAATTTCCAAACAGGTATAATTTTTGCATTTTTATCATGTTTACAAAGCCATTGCAATTTGGTACATTGGCCTACTGAAGAAAGGAAAGGACACGTTTTTAAGTACCCGTGATGCACTTCTAACAGTATAAAACTGAGACAATTAATACTTGTAAATGCATACCTATAAGAATTTTTGTTCTTACAGAGCTTATCTGGAGATGGAAATTTGTCTTTCTCAAGACCAAATTCAGAAATACACAGACAACATCCAGCAGTACGTGAATAGCACTGTCAGAGAGTTGAGGAGACTCTTCCTTGTCCAAGACCTGGTGGATTCATTGAAAGTATGATTTTTTTAAAAGTTCAGATTGTTCAAGATTTAATTTTGAGAGATTAAGGTGTTTTTTTCAATCATAAGTATGTTTCTATGAACAGTCCAAATATCCCAAGTCTAATGTTTCTTTTTTACTAGTTTTATAAGATATGATGTTACGTTTGGGTATCTAGATAGGTTAGAATGAATACATTTTAATCTGGATAAGAAAACATTAAGACAATGGTATTGCTGTCCAACATTAGGAAAACTGACTACTAGGTAGGTGATATCTTTAGAGATGGGTTGAAATCATATTCTGTGATCACAGTAAATAAAAAAGTCCTACCTGTAATCTGGCGATTAGTGAAGAAGATAATTCTGAAAGTTTTTCTTTATTTAATTTATAAATCGCCTTAACAGAAACTATTCAAAGAGATTTAAAACACATAAAGTGGAATTTTACAAATGATGTCCAAGTGCAATCTGGGATGTCCAAGCCAGAGCATCAGAAGAAAAAGCAGGCAGGTCCAGGCACAGACACAGTTTCACAAACGTGGACGTGCCCTATATGGATGTCTGTGGGGAAGCAATGTGGAATCTATGTAACGTTTTGAGATTCTGACAGATATTTGTGACCTGGATTGGCTGCTGTTGGAAACAGGATAATGGGCTTGATGAACCTTAGTCTGACCCAGTATGCATATCTTATATTCTTATGTTCTCTACACTCTCTGGATTTTATATGGCCAAAACAAGCACTTTCCCGATGCCTGTTTGTGCCTGGAACAGGTATAACATTAGATGCAACTCAGGATGTCCAGGACATTTCTGAGACCAGGCAGTGACATCCAGGTTCATAGGAACGCCCTGGCCCTCGTCCACTATGCCCCCGTTCAGATTTGGATGTCCTCACATTGGGGACGTCCATAGACCTAGCTTCTAAAAAGCCCCCAAAAATGTCTCCGTGCTTTGGACGTCTTTATGGCTGTTTTCAAATTACAATCATTTAAAAACCAAAATCCAAGTAACTAATATAATCCAATGTTTAACTCACATCCCTAACACCCACTCAAAAATCAGGATCCAAATCCTGCTACTTTTCAAAAGCCTGTACCCATAGCCAAGCTTTCACTGTTTTCCTAAAGCACACATAATCCATCTCTGTCGAATAACCAAAGGTAACTTATTCCACCATGATGGAGCTGCTACTGAAAATGCTCTCACACGAGCAAACACAATTCATCAACTGTGGGGACACATAATTGGTTCTCATGTGAGGATCGGAGAGGACAGGCAGGAACACATTCTTTTAAATGATTCTGCAGATACAAAGGCCCCATACCATGGAGGACCTTAAACATCAATATCAATTACTCATTGCTCAATTGGAAGCCAATGAAACTTTCTGCAGAATAGTTGTGACATGATCTGATCTCTTCTTACTCTCCACTAACTTAGCAGCTACATTTTGTTGCAATCGGATCGTCTGATCTGATAATCTCTCTCATTATCCCATTATTGCAGCAAGGCATGCTAACATAAATTGGCCCACCCTGAGCTGTAATTTAGAGGTCACTTATGAGATTTGTTCATGCATGCTGTCCGGTACTGAGAAATGCTCTTGAGCAATAGTAGCAGGAAAGTATTTATTCTTTTAGAGCTCTTCATTTCTTGCATCAGCTCGGGGGGCTAAAGTTCTTTTTTTTTAACTGTGGCAAATTTGGGAAAAATAGCATACAATTTGGATTATTTAATATGTAACACTATTTTACTATCTCTAGGAACAAGCAGGAATGCAGTCTTCATATATGGATGACGTCGGCAGTGACGAAGCCCTGTGCAGGAACACTCCCCAGCATCCAATAGGAATGCTTTTGGGAACCTCCCTCCACACATGCATGCCTGCCTTCTCGCCTTCCCAGTAATTCTCCTCAGTCATCCTTTTTCTGCGGAGCCATAAAGACATTGTCCTCTTCCCGCTGGTAAAATTCGTCTAAGTGCCTTCAGGTATATCATGCTTTGCCTTCCCGTCACCCGGTGATGTATTGGACTCCCCGTTCTCTTTTCATTTTCATTTTTTCTTTTATTTTTCACTGTTTATTTAATTCACAGTGTTGCCGCTTGCTTGGCTGGCCTAGACCGCCATTGCTTCTTTTGATTTTGCCTCTGTGGTCTTCTCAAGTATGGAGAAACAACATAGCAGTTTTAAAAAATGCACTGCTACAGATAAGCACGACTGGTGCTTAAAATGCTGGGCCTGGACTACGACGTTTCGACTTGCCCCCTATGTCAGCAAATGAGCAGGAGGGGACTTAAAAAATGTGAACAACAACGGGGAAAGCTGTTTCCGTCAGTCTCAGCCACTTCAGCACACTATTCTGTGGCCTCCACACCATCTCCGGGCATCCATCTTGTTGCATGGTTCCCATACCTCCTCGAAGCCCAAACATGGCAGCAAACACAAATCCTCCACAGAAGCAGAAAAGGTATTGAAGACCTCATTGTTGGCATCTGACACTAATTCCCGGCTTCGACACCCACACTCCTGAACAGATGAACTGTTCTTGGACCGGCTGGCAAAACAGCCCCAGCAGGAGGATATTTCATCCAAAGCACTAGAAGGGCTCCGGGATGCTCCCGAGGCATCATCCTTCATGGAGCTCCTGGTACTGTGTTCTGGGACAGTGGTGCAGGGCCCCATACAGGAATCCATCCAGACATCTTCAGTCTCCCTTGACCATCGAGTGCTGGCTATCGAGCGGGGTCTGGCTGCTTTCTTGACGGCAGTAGTGTCGGGGCCCATGAGGCCCTCAGGATCCGGAGACCCCATGCCCTACCTCGATGTCAGTGCATCAAGGCACTCCACAGCATTGCTAATGGAGCCAGCACCATCACATGCTCTGGGGCCGATACCCCCATTAGAGCCCATAGGTGGACTGGTCTCGAGGCACCTCAGGTCCAATGCCTTGGTGCATTTGTACCGAGACAACGACAACCGACACTATTTTGACTTCTTACCAAGTTCTGATTCTGCTTCCTTGGAATTGGACATTGAGTCTGTTGGTTTTGTAGGTCTCCTGGACATTCTTTTGGACCCCTCTCCACCGCATGAGCAACCTCACTCACCGCCCGAGGATATGTCTTTTCAAGATTTTATCTGGGACATGGCGGCAGCACTCTTGGTAACAGTAACCACCAAGACTGAACCGAGGTCTGAAGAACTTGAAAATCTTCAATACCCCTCTACTCCTAAAGAGACTGCTACACTACCAGTATATCAGATCCTTCAAGACCTCATGCTCCACATGTGGGAAGCTCTCTTGATGGTTTCATCGGTCGGCAAGAGGCTAGATATTCTCTATAGGGTGCCCTTTTGCCCATGTTTTCAAAAGCCTCAGTTACCACATCATTCTATGACTGTGGAATAGGCAATGGTTGGTTTAAGAGTTCTCAAAATCACTCCTCTGTTTCCCCAGGAAGGGAGTTGAGAATTCGCGATGCATTTGGATGTTGGTGCTTTAGCAATTAGGGTAGCAGCCAGGATAAACTCCTATATGCTTTACATGGGTATGTTTTTGATAGATGTAGCTAGAGAACTGGCTGAGTTCTCCACCCAGTTGCCACCTGACAAGCAAGATCCATATCAGGTCTTGGTAAATCATGGTCAGACTACCACCAAATTCCTCACTAGAAACATAGAAACATAGAAATATGATGACAGAAAAAGACCACATGGCCTATTTAGTCTGTCCTTCCATATCAACAACTACAACAGTTCCCTTTTTTTCTTTAGAGATCCTCTGTGTTTGTCCTATGCTTCTTTGAATTCAGATACTGTCCTCATCTCTACCACCTCCACTGGGAGACTATTCCATGGATCCACCACTCTTTCCGTAAAGAAATATTTCCACATATCACTCCTGAATCTATCCCCCTTCACCCTCATCCCATGTCCCCTCGTAACAGAACTTGCTTTCAATTGAAAGACACTCTCCCCCTGTACATTTATGCCACGGAGGTATTTAAACATCTCAATCATATCACTTCTATCCCGCCTTTCCTCTAAGGTGTACATATTAACATCCTTAAGTCTGTCCTCATATGCTTTATAATGAAGACCACTAACCATTTTAGTAGCCACCCTCTGTACTGACTCCATCCTGTTTATATCCTTTTGAAGGTGCGGTCTCCAGAATTGCACACTGTACTCCAAATGAGTCGCACCAAAGACTTCTACAGAGGCACTATCACCTCCTTTTTTCTGCTAGCCATTCCTCTCCTTATGCACCCAACCATCCTTCTAGCTTTTGCTGTCACCTTTTCTACCTGTTTAGCTACTTTAAGATCATCAGACACAACCATGCC
Organism: Ichthyophis bannanicus; assembly: GCA_033557465.1. Lineage (NCBI taxonomy): Eukaryota > Metazoa > Chordata > Amphibia > Gymnophiona > Ichthyophiidae > Ichthyophis > Ichthyophis bannanicus. The sequence goes on from CM066037.1 coordinate 130,945,143, forward strand.
TAGGTCCCGCTCTTCTTTAGTGGACAAAAGTACTGCACTCCTTATAGTATATTGCTCCCTTGGATTGCTGCAGCCCAAATGCATGACCTTACATTTTTTAACATTAAATCCCAGCTGCCAAATTCTAGACCATTCTTCAAGCTTAGCTAGATCCCTCCTCTTGTTATCTACACCTTCCTGGGTGTCTACTCTATTGAAGATTTTGGTATCATCCGCAAAGAGGCAAACCTTACCTGACAACCCTTCCGCTATATCACTAACAAAGATGTTAAAAAGAACTGGACCAAGGACAGATCCCTGAGGCACACCACTGGTAACATCCTTCTCCTCAGAGTGAGCTCCATTTACTTGTACTCTTTGTCACCTCCCACCCAACCAATTTCTAACCCAAGCAGTTACTTTAGGGTCCATCCCTAGGGTGCTCAGTTTGTTTATAAGTCGCCTGTGAGGAACAGTGTCAAAGGTTTTACTGAAATCTAAATACACCACATCTAGGGCGCTCCCTCAGTCCAATTCCCAGTCAAAGAAATCAATCAGATTTGTCTGACAAGACCTGCCTCTGGTGAATCCATGCTGCCTCGGATCCTGTAATCTGGTGGACTCCAGAAACCTCACTATTTTCTCTTTCAGCAGTGTTTCCAATAATTTACTCACCACCGAAGTTAAACTAACCGGCCTGTAGTTTTCAACCACACCCTTACTTGCGCTTTTGTGTAAAGGCACCACATGAGCCTCTCTCCAGTCCTTAGGGCTGCCTTTGATGCTTTTGACTGCACCAGTAGGGCAGCAGTAGTTTGTATAGGAGCCAGGAGAATGGTCTGGCTGCATGCATCCAACCTTGAACAATGGGTTCAAGATAAACTTGTGAACATTCCTTGTACAGGAGAGAACATCTTTGGAAAAGGATGGCGAGAAAAGGTGGGTGAGATAGAGATGGTTGGTCTCATCCTGAAACACCTTTCTCGAAAGATGGCTGATCAAGCTAAGAAGAAAGCTTCTTCCAAGAAACCCTTCTAACCCAGAAATAAGAGGTACTACCTTTCCCTCCAGCCATATTCCTCTTATCATCCTCAACAGCCACATCAGAAGCAGCAAGGGCTAAGTCAGCCGAGGAAGCCTAAAGCTCCAAAACTTCAACCAGTTCCGCAGGTGCAGCCTGCAGCTGGTTTTTGACTGCTTCCTTGAAGTCACAGCCAGTCTACTCCTACACGACCCACTCACCTCCCGCATTGCATGCAGGATAGTCCACTTTGCCCACAGATGGCCCCTCATTATGTTAGAGCCCTGGACTCTAAGGGTAGTGAGCATGGGATATCAGCTCAATTTCCAGAACCTGCCCCCCACTTTCTTCATAGGGGAGTCCCCCATGGATCCTCTGCATTCCACCCTGCTTCAGCAAGAGATAGTCACTCTTCTAGTGCAGAGAGCCATAGAGGAAGTTCCACCCCCTCAACAAGGACTCTGGTTTTACTCCCATTATTTCCTCATCCCCAAAAATACAGAGGGGGTTCAGACCTATCCTGGACCTCGGCAATCTCAACAAGTTCCTGGTCCAGGAAAAGTTCAAGATGGTCTCATTAGGAACCCTACTTCCTTACCTCCAGGAGAAAGACTGGCTCTGCCCTCTAGATCGACACTTACATCCTCATGCATCCCTCTCACAGAAGGTACCTCCACTTCTTGTTCCAGGGTTTCTACCACCAGTACTGTGTACTACCTTTTGGTCTCGCATCTGCACCAAGAGGTTTTACAAAGTATCTGGCAGTCATAGTGGCCTACCTCTACACACTGGGCATCTTAGATGATTGGCTAATCAAGGGGATTCTCCTTGCGTAGTGACCATAGCTCTCTAATGTACCATCTTGGTGCTTCAGCATCTAGGCTTTGTGGTCAACTATCCAAAGTCCCATCTCACTCCAACCCAAAAACTAGAGTTCACTGGGATGCTTCTGGACACTACGCAAGCTCAAGTCTTCCTTCCAAAAGAAAAGCTCCTCCACCTCATCAAGCTGGCAGATCACTGCCAAAGCCGGTCCGCATCAGGGCATGCTCCATCTTTGGGGCACATGGCCTCCATAGTCCATGTCATCCTATATGCTTGTCTTCACATGCATCCAGTGCAGTAGACTCTTTCTGCTCAGTGGAAGCAGTCAACGGGTCGTCTCACAGACAAGATCACCATCAAGCCTTAGCTGGTGGACTCCCTCAAATGGTGGTGCACCCCCCAAAATATTCTCGTCGAGTTACTTTTTCAGATATCTGCACCACAGTGTACCTTGACAATAGATGCTTCCAAACAGGGCTGGGGGGGGGCTCACTTTGAGGGCTTCATTACGCAAGGCTTCTGGTCCTCCAGGGAAGCTTCCTACCACCTAAACCTCTTGGAACTCAAGGCAATTTCCATTGCCCTTTGTGTGTTCCGTCTTCAGTTGACCGGACAGTTGGTGCTCATTCAAACGGACAACCAGGTAGTCATGTATTACATCAATGAACAAGGGGGAACCGGATCTCACTCCCTTTACAGGGAGACAATCCATCTCTGAGTCTTTGCTATATCTCATCAGATGCTTCTTCGAGCAGTTTACCTTCCAGGGGAGCTGAATGTGCTAGCAGACAAATTGAGTCGAGTCCTTTGACCACACGAATGGACTCCATCACAAAACAGTGCAGCCCATCTTTCAGTTATGGGGAACTCTCATTATTGGCCTCTTTGCTCCTCCAATGAAAGCCCGGCTCCCTCCGTTCTGTTCCAGGATCCCATCTCCACAGAGCCAAGCCTCAGGTGTGTATCTCCTTCATTGATGTAAACCGCGCTGGTGCCGAATAGTGCGGTATATAAGAAATTGTAATAAATAAATAAATAAATAAATTGAGACAAGGACTGTTTTACGCATTCCCACCCATTCCATTGATACTGAAGACCCTCTTCAAGCTGCAGTTAGACAGGGGAATGATGATTCTCATCATCCCATTTTGGCCCTGTCAACCATGGTTTCCCCTGCTCCTTCAACTAGCGCAAGATTAACCTTTCAGTCTGGGATGCGTGCCCAATCTCCTATCTCAGGACCAGGGGTTGCTCCTTCATCCCAATCTGAGGGTGCTCTGGTTGATGGTGTGGCTGCTGAAAGCCTGGTTTTATCTCACTTAAATCTTCCAGAGGAAGTAAAAGATATCCTCTTGGCGTCTAGAAAAGACTGTACTCAATGCGCTTATGCATGCAAATGGCACAGGTTTTGACTCTGGTACTCCCAGAGGGCTCTCTACGGCAGGACTAAAGACTAATTCAGTTTGAGTCCACTTTAGTGCCTTTGCAGCCTCTCACCATTCAGCTGGCAGACAGTCTATCTCCGTTCATCCTCTGGTAGCACACTTCATGCGCGGCCTTCTCTTAACAAGGCCACCAATCAGACTACTTCCAGTAGCCTGGGACCTCAATGTTGTCCTGGCTCAACTGTTCAAACCTCCCTTTGAATCTCTTGCCTCAGCTTTGCTGAAGTTCCTCATTTGGACGATTACCTTCTTGGTTGCTCTGACATTGGCTCATCATATCAGTGAATTACAAGCTCTAGTGGATTATGCGCCTTACACATGCTTCCACCATGATAGGGTGGTCCTCTGGATCCATCCCAGGTTCCTTCCGAAGGTGGTCTCTCCTTTCCATCTTAGTCAGTTTCTCTTCCAGCCTTTTTTCCAAGATCTCATTCTTCTCGGGTTGAAGCAACACTGCATACCCTGGATTGCAAGAGCTTTAACCTAATCTCCAGGAACAAGCAGGAATGTAGTCTTCACATATGGGTATCGTTGGCATTGACGGAGCCTGCGTGGGAACGCCCCCCAGCATCCAATAGGAAAGCTTTTGGGAGCATCCCACAGCGCCTGCGTGCTGCCTTCCCGCCTTTCCAACTGTCCCTCTCCAGTTCTTCGTTTTCCGCAGAGCCGACAGGTCACATACCCTATCACCGCAGAAAAACTTTGTCTTTAATCTTTGTTTTTGTGGTCGCGTCTGCCTTCCTTCGACGCCATACCGGTACCACCGGTTCTTTTTTCTTTCTTTAAAAAAAAAAAATTATAGTTTCTGAGGTGTTTTACTTTAGAAACTTTTTTCCTTGATGATAGGCGCCATTTTGGGCACTAGGCCCAATTTTTTCCTTAAAAATGGAAAAACCTACTTCAGGTTTTAAGAAATGTTCTAAATGTGGCGGTACCATTTCCGTCACCGACACCCTTGATTGGTGTCTCAAATGTTTAGGTCCTGACCCCTCTGTTTCAGAGTGCCTCTCCTGTGGAATGATGTCAAAAAGGGACCGGCAGAACCAAGCTGCTAAACTTAGCACCCTTTTTCCCTCAGACGTGGTGTCTGTTGCATCAACGTCATCAGGGGCCTCATCTTCCTCCCATGGATCTCAGGTAACTAAACATAAATCTAGCCAGTCCTCAAAGGGTAGATCTCCTTCTAAGTATTGAGATGCCCCTGGCGTTGCCCTTGAGGAATTTTCACCGGCAAAACTGCCCCAGCGGGAGGCTTTGTCTTCCAAAGCACTAACGGGGTTCCAGGATGTTTTCGAGGCCTCAACCTCGGCAGAACTACTGGCGCCATGCTCTGGGGTTGCGGCTGCTTCTACCGGTACCAACACCCAAGCATCAGCAGCATCAATAGACCAGAAATTCCTTGCTATTGAATGCAGTCTAGCAGCTCTTCTCATGGCTTCGGTACCGTTGAAACCACTTCAGACACCTCAACCGATACCGGTACCGACACCGGTACCAGAACCAGTACCGACTGCATTAATATCGGCGGGTATGCCACCCATACCGAGTCATGCGTCTGTCTCTGGCATCGACAGATCGGTACCAGAACAACCCGATGCTGACTTTGATCGATGCCGGTACCGTGCTTTGCACAATCACCGGGATCAGAGGTATTTTGAATCCTCTGCTGAGTCTGAAGACTCCGAAGACGCTGCCAATACAAGAGTACTTCTCCCTGAGGATTCCTCTTCTCCTCAGCGCAGAATTTCTCCATCAGAGGATATGTCCTTTCAGGACTTTATCCGTGATGGGGCCCAAGGCCTTTCCATCACAGTAGCTCCTGAAAAAGAGCCTAGGGCAAAGGAGTTGGAAATTCTCCAATACCCTAAGGCTCCCAAAGAAATAAGAAATTTAATTACTTAAGGGGTAACAAACATTAAAACGTAACTAACAGTTTATGGCAATAAATTAAACAAATTTCAATTGTTTAAAAAATTTTTTTAGGAAGGCTCTTTTATCTTAGGTAATGGTTTAACTCACATTACTTTGAATATTGTCAGTAACATAATTATCTGATTAGCATAGACATCTCAGCTCACAAAGGAAGGAAATCATGTTACAAAACAAAAGCAGATATATAAGCATAATTACATAAACAGTATCAAGAATTATGCTCAACAAAAGGTAATGCATTCATAACCATAAAACTTTTTAAGAATATATAATTTTAACCAGTTAGAAATTCAATTGTCATTGTTTACTGCTTCTCTTTGTTATACTGTTTCCAGTACAAAACAGCACAGCAGTAAATGGTCAATTAATCTCTTGCACAAGGTGAATTTCTGTACAACTTGAATCTACCTCAATCAGTGATACTAATTCAGTTAATATTGGTGTTTGTGATATTAGGAGGCAGGGGTCTTTCCATAATAACAAACTGAAACACACAAAATGATAATTTAAGACAACTCTTCCAATAGACTGTTACAAGTGGTTTAAAACAGACTGGGACCCACTCTAGTCTCTTACACTTTTATGGATGTGATGTGTGTACTAGAATTTTCAGTTAATCTACTAACATAAAAAGAAATATTCTAACACACATTTACCACCTTGATTTAATTACTTAATTCATTTGTTAGAATGAAGTTGTATCATTCGTTTGTGATTTGTAAAAGCTAAATCTCTATTCTTTTCTTTAATTCCATGTATCAGTATGCTTCTTGCACAATAAGGAGCAAAAGGAAATCACAAAATGAAAGCAAACTATCTAATCTTCACAACAAGCACTATGACATAAATGTACATAGCAGATAATCTGCATCCCCAGACTTAATCCACTGTATACAATCATGTTGGCTGTTTCTTTTTTTAAATTTTCTTTCTCCTTTTACCTTTTTTTAAAATAATTCCTTTTAATTAAACAAACTCAGACTGACTTTGACACACAATTCAGTTTTCAGCAAAGCTGTTAACGTGTATCTTTTCTTTTGAGCAGCTTCATACTTTTTCTTAGTCTTTGTGATATCACACAAATTTCACACAACTTATCAGATATCTGAATATATCAAAAAGGTATCACACATGTATGAAGATCTTCCCATTCATTTATATCAATTACAAATTAATCATAAAAAAACAGGAACCATTCCACAGAGGTTCTTATCTGCAGGTATAAGACGCTCCGGGAGGTACTTTTTCTTAGCATTTGCATTTTCACACATAGAATGAAATCAGCAAACAAATTATCTTTTAACCAGGATATGCTCAGATCCCTAACCTAGAAAATAAAACTTGCATATTGTGAATTAAACTTATTTACTGCTCAAACACAAGTAAAGGAATGATTAATCGTTTGGGTTTTTTCTCCCCCTCTATCACAATTTTGAAATCCAGGATCTCTGTAAAATAATCTTAAACAATTTAATAAAATCATGACCATGAAGATTTATTTCTCAATAATACTGCTGCCAATTGGACTCAGAAGTTGTTCTTTTTATGTTCTACAAGGAATAGAACTTAGCATGCTTTACTTTAACTGTAACTTTTTTTTAAATAGCTTCTATAAAAAGGCTTACCATTATCTGGCAAGAAGGTCTTGAGAACTCATCAATCTCTCACTAACAGAGCTATTATAAACATACAGCCCTTCCAAGCTGTGTCTGCTATCTGTGCTGTAAACTTAAGTTATTACTTCAGTGTACAATACATTCCTCTTCCCAATCCATTGACTCAGAGAATCCATCTCATATTACAATACAAACCCATACAGATAGGAAGGAAAAACATTAGCTGTACTATAAACATTACTCATCTTCCTTTACATATTCATTAAACCAACACATCACTTCACAACATTAGATCGTCCTCACCAATTTACTCTTCATCAAAAATCCTTCTATTTATAATTAATATCATATCTCACTAGACATAATACTTTCTCATCACTTGTTCATACCACCAAATACATACGTTCTCATACCAACTAACATGCATACATAGACTTTCATACCATACTAATCCTTATAGGCTAAAGCTTCTAGAAACACTATTAAAACTTACTGCTATTTTTAAGTGAACTGCAGGTAGAAGATATAAATTTATTTCAGCTCATTCCAAATGACAACTCTCTATTTATTTATTTTATTTATTTAGTGTACACTTGTATCCCGCTACTTCCAGCGATCAGCAGCGGTTTGCTATACATAAGGTGCGGCTGTACAGGCCGGGAATTAAAACATACAACATGATTTAGTGGAAATGTACAGGTCAAATCACTCGAATTATATGATTCACACTTGATTGCAGGCTGGTAATTTCACATGTATATGCATATTTACATGATGCTAGTGTATATTGTTGGCCAGAACACGGAGTTCTTTCTTTGTGTATGTGCTAATTAGCATTAAACATTAAATATAACTAAACTCCTTATGACATGAAAATTATTCTTTCAGAACATTTTATAACATTCATCCCCACAGGCATTTCTAATATCTATACCAGGGATGGCGAACTCCAGTCCTGGAGTGCCACAATACAGCCTGGTTTTCAGTATATCCCTAATGAATATTCATAAGATGTATTTGCATATGCTGCCTCCCATCACATGCAAATATATCTCATGAATATTCATTAGGGCATCCTGAAAACCAAGCTGGATTGTGGCACTCCAGGACTGGAGTTCGCCATCCCTGGTCTATACACTAAGAATTTAGGAAGGGCAACAAGTACAACAAATTGAACACTAGTAATATCAGATAACGGAGCACTTTCCATAGCTGAGCTGGAAAGAAACCAATTTTAATCTGCTACATAAGAAAAATCACAATATTGAAATAATTACTTAAACTGAGGATTCCCATACCCAAAACAAAAATCAGCATGAACAAAAATCACAGTGCTACAACATGTCTCTATTTTTCAATTAAACTGGATCAGGAAAGCTTTCAAAACAAATGCACCTCTTATCTGAAAACCAAAACTCATAACTCAGTACAGAAAAACACTTGAAATTACCTTAAGTTCCAAGAGTAAAACCAATAAAACAAATCTGCATAGTCTTTACACTGACAATGATAAGAGGATAAGCATTTCAGATATCAACTTGCAAGTCTGATGAAATACGGCTCTGACTTACTAAAGAAGAAAATCAGCATATGAAAACATAATAATTACCAAGCCAGGCTGTTTAAATCTTTTACAACCAGAAAATGTTATCCTTTTAAAACATGACATCAGAAGAACAAACAATGAATCATTATACACTTTCTTTTTTAATACAAACAACTTATATTTTTCCTGAGACTTTTTTACATGTTTCCCACCATGTAAGGACGAGCCACTCTGGACTAGTGTGCAGTCCCCCAAATCATTGAGTGCCATTTTATATCTCAAACATCGAAGCTCCTCTGAAAAACTCCCTCCTAAAGGAAATAGTAATGCTTCACCACTAGTCATTGAATGCCATCGAGCTTCAGAGTTTTCAGGGTTCTGCAATATCATCATGTTTACACACATACAAGCAGACGTACCGCCTCTCTTAAATGCTAAAGCCCTGTCTTAGACTGAGTCTGTCTGTACTTCATATTCACAATCCTCCATACTTCCTTGCCTTGCCTTGAATGAAGAGAAAGGGATATCCTGGCATGGCACCAACTGAATGCTTGTGCTACTCCTGCAGACTCCAACCTTGGCTCTTTGGCTCCAATTCTCTAAATTCAAATAATGAAATCATACATACACAGAAAATTATACCATAATAGTACTACTTAAGCTTAAGCAGAGGAATTTGGGCCTGCAAACTTGAGCAGTTCTCCCATAATTTCTACTCTAGCTAGGCCATAATACTTCTTTAATTAGGAAAAAAACTGCTACATGGTACAAATTTGTCATATCACTTTACATCGTGCCTCTGCTTTACAGATGAAGCTAAACACTACAGGCCCAATATTCAATTGGGACAGTTATGCACCGCTACGGCGCATAGCTGTTGCCGCCGACCTCTAACCCCAGATATTCAATGCCAGGGTCATATTCATCTGAGGGTACTGAAGGAACTTAGGGAAGTTCTGGTAGCTCTGCTGGCTGATCTCTACAACACTTCTTTAGAGTTGGGAATGATCCTGGTGTTTAGCTAATTGACCGGGGTGTGAAAAATAAAGGCTCACACACTTTGGAATAAAGATAAGCAGTTTATTTATAAAATAAAGAAAAGGTAACTTGAAAGCAAGTAATTCAATTATTCACCTATAATTAGTTAGACAAGATAACTTGAAAGCAGGTGATTCACTTATCTACAGACATCAAGATACAGGAAAATGATACATCACCAATAGAGCCATGAACGTCATCTCATGCCACACTTTGACTAAATGGGTCCCGGATTCAGCCAGGCGAGAGAGACTTCTCAGTCGGGAGACTTCTAGGCAGTGCACGTGTTCACTCCATAGATGAGACCCCTTTTCTTTTCTCTTCTCTTAGCTAAAAAAGTCACTCATTTTATCCTGTTGCAAGAGCAACCAGTAATTTTCCATCAGGTGACATATACACACACAGAATAGGATCAGCTGTCCAGTAAACATAATCAAGATGCTGGCCAGACGCCTGAGAATGCTCAAGGGAGGGGCATCTCCCATCCCATGGTTCAGAACCAGAACTCTGATAGATGACCTTCACTTTATGAGAAAAAGCACAGTTGCTATGGGAAGGAGCTTTTCCTTATCTACATCCTTGTATCAGGACTCCCTCTCATAAGTTTCACATGGTGTAGTTATACAAGAAGATGTTTTTCACAAAATTGTACAGGAATCTCTCTCTCCCATAAAACTGAGGTTTAATTAACCCTTAACTCACTGCTGATGCATAATTAGTAGTCAACTTTAACTCATTTTCACTACACCTGGAGGACTGTAGATGGCGAATGTGGTTTCTGTCCACAAATGTAGGATGAGGTTGGTTACTACAGACCGGTTAGTCTAACCTCTGTGGTGAATAAATTAATGGAAAACACCTCTAAAGCAGAGGATGGTATAGTATCTGGAATCTAAAGGATTACAGGATTTGGGACAGCATGGCTTTATTATAGATAGATCTTGTCAGATAAATCTGATTGATTTCTTTGACTGTGTGCTCAGAGAATTGGACTGGGGAAGACTGCTAGATGTGGTATACTTATATATCAGCAAGGCCTTTGACACTGCTTCGCATTGGCAACTTATAAATAAACTTAATGCTCTTGGGATGGACCCTAAAGTGACTGGGTAAGAATCTGAATGCGACAAAGGATAATAGTAAATGGCGACAAAGGATAATAGTAAATGGAGTTCACTTTGATGATAGGGGTGTTACCAATGGCATTCCACAGGGATCGATCCTTGTGCCTGTTTTTTTAAACATTTTTGTAAGCGATATTACAGAAGGTCTTTCAGGGAAAGTATGCCCCTTTGTAGATGATACCAAAATCTGTAACGGGGTAGGCACCCTGGAAAATTTGGATAACATGAGGAGGGTTCTAGAGAAGCTTGAACAATGCTGGAAAGTTTGGAAGCTTTTAGTGCTAAAAAAAATGCAAGGCCATGCATTTGGGTTGCAAGAACTCAAGGAAGCAGTAAAGTATAGAGAATAAAGCACTTCCATGTACAAATGAAGAATGAGTGCTGCTGGTGACTTTATAGGATGATCTTAAAGTGGCCAAACAGAGAGAAAAGGCATTGGCAAAAGCCAGAAAGGTGCTTGGAAAAGAGACGGTGGAGGGGAGATGTAACATAGAAACATGATGACAGAAAAAGACCACATGGCCTTTCCAGTCTGTCCTCCCATATCAACCACTACAACAGTCCCCTTTTTTTCCTTTAGAGATCCTCTGTGTTTCTCTCATGCTTCTTTGAATTCAGATACTGTCCTCATTTCTACCACCTCCACTGGGAGACTATTCCACGGATCCACCACTCTTTCCGTAAAGAAATATTTTTGCATATCACTCCTGAATCTATCCCCTTTCACCCTCATCCCATGTTCCCTCATAGCAGAGCTTGCTTTCAATCAAAAGAGGCTCTCCTCCTGTGCATTTATGCCATGGAGGCATTTAAACATATCAGTCATATCACTTCTATCCCGCCTTTCCTCTAAGGTGTACATATTAAGATCCTTAAGTCTGTCCTCATACGCTTCATAATGAAGACCACTAACCATTTTAGTAGCTACCCTCTGCATCGACTCCATCCTGTTTATATCTTTTTGAAGGTGTGGTCTCCAGAATTGCACACAACACTCCAAATGAGGTCACACCAAAGACTTAAAAAGAGGCACTATCACCTCCTTTCTTCTGCTGGCCATTCCTCTACCTATGCACCCAACCATCCTTCTAGCTTTTGCTGTCGCCTTTTCTACCTGTTTAGCTACTTTAAGATCATCAGAAACAATCATGCCTAGGTCCTACTCCTCTTTACTGGACAAAAATACTTCACCCCCTATACTATATCTCTCCCTTGGATTGCTGCAGCCCAAATGCTTGACTTTACATTTTTTAACATTAAATCCCAGCTGCCAAATTCTAGACCATTCTTCAAGCTTAGCTAGATCTCTCCTCATGTTATCTACACCTTTCTAGTTGTCTACTCTATTGCAGATTTTGATATCATCTGCAAAGAGGAAAACCTTACCCTACAGCCCTTCTGCTATATCATTAACAAAGATGTTAAAAAGAATTGGACCAAGGACAAATCCCTGGGGCACACCACTGGTAACTTCCTTCTCCTTGGAGTGAGCTCCATTTACCTGTACACTCTGTTGCCTCCCACTCAACCAATTTCTAACCCAGGCAATAACTTTAGGGTCCATCCCTAGAGTGCTCAGAGGAACGGTGTCAAAGGTTTTACTGAAATCTAAATACACCACATCTAGGGCTCTCCCTTGGTCCAACTCCCTGGTCATCCAGTCAAAGAAATCAATCAGATTTGTCTGACAAGACCTGCCTCTGGTGAATCCATGCTGCCTTGGATCCTGTAATCCTCTGGACTCCAGAAACCTCACTATTTTCTCTTTCAGCAGTGCTTCCACCAATTTACTCACCACCAAAGTTAAACTAATTGGCCTGTATTTTTCAACCACATCCTTACTTCCGCTTTTGTGTAAAGGGGACCATATGTGCCTCTCTCCAGTCCTTTGGCATCACTCCCGACTCCAACAAAGCATTAAAAAGGTCAGTCAGTGGAGCTGCTGGTACGTCCCCAAGTTACCTCAGTATTCTAGGGTGTATCCCATCCAGTCCCATCGCTTTGTCTACTTTAAATGTTGCTAGTTTTTCATGAACACAGTCTTCTGAAAATTGTTCAAGATGCCCCTTGCTTCTGTTCCTGTTTGTGGGTGTTTTCTGAGGTCCTGCTTCTGTTTCTTCATCTGTGAACACAGAACAGAAATATTTGTCAAGCAATTCCACTTTATCCTCATCAGCTTCTACATATTCCTCCCCTTCACCCTTGAGTCTGACAATACCACTTTTGCCCTTCCTCTTCTCACTAACATATCTGAAAAATGTCTTATCCCCCTATTTTATTGCATTAGCTATTTCCTCCTCTTTTTGAAGCTTTGCTTTCCTGACTATTTTGCTAGCTTGTCTAAGTTTTTCCAAATATAGATGTCTGTCTTCCTCTCTCTGTGATCTCTTGCATTTCATGAAGGCCTCCCTCTTTTTCTTCACCTTTTCAGCTACTTCTTTCGAAAACCATAGCGGTCTCCTTTTCCTTTTACCTTTATTTACCACTTTAGCAAAAAGGTTTGTTGCCTTTATAATATCCCCTTTCAGTTTTGCCCACTGTTTTTCTACATCCCCCAGCTGTTCCCATCTTGCTAATGACTCCCTGAGGTATTGGCCCATCTTAGCAAAGTTAGTTTTCCTAAAGTCTAAGACCCTCGCTTTTGAATGGATTTTAACTGCCCTAGTTCTAATACTGAACCACACCATCTGGTGATCACTGGATGCAAAATGATCTCCCACTGTAACATCAGAAACACTTTCACCATTGGTAAGCACCAAGTCCAGCGTGGCTCCTTCACATGTGGGTTCTGTTCTCCCTGTAGAGAATCCAGGATCACCTTACTTCTAGATGATACTGCAGCAGGAATGTGCCAGTCAACATCTGGCATATTGAAATCCCCTATCAGTAGCACTACCCCTTTCCTAGCAATGCTGCGTATGTCTTTAATTAACTCTCCATCCACCTCTTCCTCCTGTGAGGGAGGTCTGTATATCACACCAATGCAAACAGATTTCTCTTTGCCTCTTTCTAGCTTAATCCACAGTGCCCCCTCTCTCCCTTTTAAGCTCTGTAGCTCCCAAGCTTTAATATTACTTTTTACATATATTGCCACTCCTCCTCCCCTTCTTCCTACCCTGTCCTTTCTGAATAAAGTATAGCCTGGTATGGTTGCATCCCAGTCATGGTTTTCTGTGAACCATGTTTCTGTAACTGCCACTAAATCCAAGTCAGCCTTTCCCATTAAAGCTTCAACATCTGGGATCTTATTTCCCATGCTACGGGCATTTATACACACCACTTTCCATATGTTGCCCCTTTTAACCATTTCCATAAAGGTATTTAATGTTTCACTTACCTGGGGGCTTTCTTTACCCATCCCTAATGAATCTAGTTTAAAGCCCTCTTCAGTACTTCCGGTGATGCGGTGAGCAGGGAGCAGACACACCGCTTGAGCTCCGGGCCCCTCTGCTCTTTTGTGCTGAAACAATGAGATTAATTTGCTGATCATGGACTCTGGAGCCCCCCCCTGCCTAGACAAACCAGCTGCCCGACGGAAATTGAGCTCCGGTCCCCTCCTCTGAGCTCCGGAGCTGGCAGAAAAAGTGCAGATTGCCGGCGTGGCCCCCAGCATGCTGAGCTCAGGCCGCTCTGCTCTCCTGAGCCTGACTTTAGTGGAGATCCGGGCTTCCATGCGGTATACGTTGTCTATCCTGGTCGCAGGATGCCCCCCTCTGCTTAGATGAACCAGCTGCCCGGCTGAATTGCAGCTCTGGCCCCCCTCTGCGTTCCGGAACCGGCAAGACATTTGCAAGTCGCTGCTGCGGCCCCTGGTGCATTGATCTTAAGCTGCTCTGTTCCCCTGAGCCAACTGCAATGGAGATCTGTGCTGTTTCCGGAGTATATTGTGGATCTTGTACCAGGACCCCCTTCTGCCTAAACGAACCAGTCGCCCATCAGAGACAGAGTCCTGGCTCCCCTCCGTGACTCGGAACCGGCCGGAAAAGTGATAGATCGCCAGCACTGCCCCCGACGCACTGAGTCAGGACTGCCCTGCTCCTTGGATCAATTCCAGGGGAGGCCGGACGTTCCTGCTGCTATGAGCTGGGGACAAGGTAGGCAACTGCTAAGTGTGGAGGCCTGAGCTTCCCCCCTGATCTCCTAGGCTGTGGGAGGCAGTGAGTCGGGCTCTCCCCGCTTCCCCCCCCCCCTGCGGGCCAGAGAAGGAGAAACTGTTGATTGGGGGTGCGTTGGTTTACCCGGAGTCCTGATACTGGAGAATAGGAGCGTGGAATTGCTGATAGAGAGGCCTGGGGAGCCGACCAGCTGCAGAAATACAGAGAGAAAGAGTGGGAGCACTAAGGGAAGAGACAGTAATGGCGTTGGCGGTGAAAGGGGGGCGCCGCGAAAGAGATAAGCCAGCGACGCAGCATACATCAACAGAGCAGCATACACCGCCAAAAGCTGCAACCACGCCGGAACTGGCAGAAGAGATTTCCTCGGCAGTGGTGGGGGCACTATCCGCACAATTTGAAGATCTAAAAGGCCAGATGGACCTCCTGCAGACCTCGGTGGAGGCTCTGGGCAATCGGATGCAAGAGGCGGAGCATCGGATTGAACAAGCGGAGGAGCATGTGTTAGAACTCCAGCAAGAGATAGGCCGTATGAGAAAGATGCTGCAAGGGCAGGAGGACAAGCTGGAGATCTGGAAAACAGATCTCGCCGCAACAATCTACGCTTCTTGGGGGTCCCAGACAACATAGAGGATAAGGACTTAAAATCCTATTTGGAGGCGCTGGTGACGCAAATATTGGAAGGTGACCCAGAAGGCATTCCAGTGCAAATTGAAAGAGCCCATTGCATAGGGCCTAGGAGAGTGAATGATGGCCGTCCCAGAGTAGTCCTTGCGAAGTTCCTCAGGTTCCTGCAGAAAGAGGCAGTGCTGCGAGCAGTGAGGAAGTTGGGAGTGGTCTCCAAGAACAATGTAAAACTGCGAATAGTGCAGGACTACTCGGCGGCCTTGGGACAGCGTAGAAGGGAATATGGCCCTCTATGTCAAACACTGATAGACAATAACATTAAGTTTATAGTGCAATACCCCGCTCGTCTGATCTTCACACATAGGGGAGTACGCAGGACATTCGAATCAGCCAAGGTAGCAACATCATATGTGGAGGAGATTGGGAGGAGAGCAGCGGCTGTACCCGGCCTACAAGGCGGAGGTCGGGAGAGTCCGCAGAGCAAAGCCTTAAAGTTGAAGTGAGAGGAGACTGTGCTGCCCCGACAGGAGCGGAGAGCTAGTTTGCAATGTTGACACAGATATTTTAAGTGTTCCATGTTACTGTATCACTGTTGCGTGTTCTGATGTTTTTTGGTTCACATTTTCGAGATCTGCTGATGGTGGTCCGACGGGAGCGGAGAGCTAACTCGTGTGGCTGGCACAGATGTTCAAAATGTTTATTGGTATTGTATCACTGTTGTGTGTTCATACGGTTTCTGGGTTCACACTTCAAGATAAGATTTGAGGGGAGTTGGGCGGACGAGAGAGGGGGACATACACAGGGCGGACTGAGCTGGGCTGGGGGCGGAGAGGGACTGAGGGGGTTTTCTCCGGGGGGGGGGGATAAATGGAGCAGCTACTGAGGGGGGGAGTAGGGGGGTACTGAATGCATCCTGGTGATGTAAAGGGGAAGGAGAGGAGAGAACAGGAGAGAAGATGGGGGGTAGGGGGAGAGAACAGGGAGAGGGGAGGAGTGGGGAGGAGAGAGGGGGGAGACAGTGGGGCTATGGGTTGGGAGGGGGGGAGAGGGGAGGAAGGGGGGGTGGGTGCAGCCTAATTGGGATTAGAGGGCTAGCTGGGCTAGATGGGTGGTACATACACAATGGCGGGGGTAGGCCCCAGGCTGGGGGGGTCCTTCCTTATGATAATGTACTTGCTGAATGGTTTGAGTTTTATGGTTATCCATTGACCTGAAGATCATATCGTGGAATGTGTGTGGGATAGGTAATCCCATTAAGAGATACAAGGTATTGCAGGCCTTAGCAAGGCAAAAATGCGATATTGCAGTGTTGCAAGAAACCCACCAGACTGCTGAGGAACACCTTAAACTGAGGAGAGACTGGGTGGGGCAGGTCTGGGGGGCTCCGGCGACGGGAAGGAAAGGTGGCGTGGTCATTCTGATACACAGGCGAGTTAGATTCAT
Organism: Ichthyophis bannanicus; assembly: GCA_033557465.1. Classification (NCBI taxonomy): domain Eukaryota; kingdom Metazoa; phylum Chordata; class Amphibia; order Gymnophiona; family Ichthyophiidae; genus Ichthyophis; species Ichthyophis bannanicus. Next base: position 130,961,851 of record CM066037.1, read on the forward strand.
CCAGGAGAGCATGAATGTGGGCGAGGGAGGCACATTTGTGCTTTTGTATGGGATACTGGAAGGGAGACCCGTGGTGTTGGGGAACCTGTACAGTCCGAATGTGTTGGATCGGGCGCTCTATGCCAGCTTGGGCTCACGAGTGGAGCAGTTGCCGGAAGCCCCTCTGGTCTTGGCAGGAGATTTTAACGGAGTCATGGATGCTGAGCTAGATACAACCGGGGGGGGGGGGGGGGTGGAGACAGGGCCCAGGTGCAGGGTGCTAAAGCGTTGCAGGGTCTGAGGTGGAGATTAGGGGTGGTAGACCCCTGGCGATTGTTGCACCCGCTGGAAAGGGATTTCACGCATCAGTCGAGAGCACACGGGTCGAGTGCTCGCATCGACTATGTGCTGGTTTCAGAACGTCTGTTTGCCCAAATAGAAGACACGCAATTGGGGCCTATAGAGATCTCTGATCATGCATTGGTCTGGGTGGAATTGGCATGGCACGAGGCTGACACACGGACTCGAATCTGGCGATTCCCCATGGAACTACACAGGGACCCTGAATTTCAGGCTTACCTAAGGCAGCGGTGGCAGGAGTTCTCAACCCATAATGCCCAACACCGGGAGGACCTGGAGATTTTTTGGGAATCCGCGAAAGTAGTCCTGCGGGGAGACATCAAAGGATATGTAGGGAGGAAACGGAAAATGCTGACGCAACAGATTGTTCGTCTCGAACAGCAGGTGGGTAGAGACCGGAGGAGGCAAGCGTCATGCCTGTCGGCAGCGAATAGGAGAAGACTGTGGGAGACCCAAACAGCCCTGAATGAGCTGCTACACCAAAGGGCCAAGAAATCATTTTTGTACTACCGTTTTCAGCTCTATCGATATGGGGATAGGCCGGGAAAGTTACTGGCCAGATGCCTCAAAGGTAGTAGAGGGACCCGCACTGTGGCGGCGCTACGGGATGGACAGGGGCAACTGCACAAGGAAAGTCAGGCAATCGCTCAGGTATTCCAGACGTTTTACCAAAAACTTTACGCAGGGAGAGAAGGCTCTCAGACCAACATGGAAGATTACCTGAGACAAGTGAAGCTGCCCAGGCTAGCGACGGATCAACGAGTACAGTTGGATGCTCCAGTAACTGAGGAGGAGGTTCAACGGGTTATTCAGAGGGCGAGTTGTCATAGAGCACCTGGCCAGATGGGTTCGGGGCGGAATTTTATAAGCTGCTGAGAGGGGAGTTGGCCCCTTCCCTGGTGGCTGTGTATCATAGGATAGTGGACATGGGGGGGTATACGTGGGGAGAGAACCGGGCGCACATTATACTACTACCTAAGGCAGGGAAAGATCCTACACAGGCTGCTTTCTATCGACCTATCTCCTTGTTGAATTTTGATGTGAAAATCTTGGCTAAGGTGCTTGCGGACCGATTGGCCCAGGTATTGGAGGAACTGGTGCATGACTCTCAAGTAGGGTTTGTGAAGGGACGATACGCGGTGCGGAACCTACGTAAAATTGTGGCCTCGCTGGAGTGGGTACGGGGAAAGAAGTTGCAGTCGCTTTTGATTAGTTGTGACGCAGAAAAGGCGTTTGACCAAGTGAACTGGGCCTACCTCAAATTTCTCCTGCCGCGGTATGGACTGGGGACCTCCTTTTGCAATATGGTAGAGCTTTTATATACGAGACCCACAGCGAGAGTGCTATGCAACGGAGTGCTGTCTGAGGGCTTTACCTTTGGAGAGAGGAACGAGACAGGGGTGCCCGCTCTCTCCTTTGCTCTTTGTGCTGTCTCTAGACCCCCTGGTACAGCGGATAGAGGCGTCTGATGAGATACAGGGTATAGGTATTGGGCGACATATGTTTAAGCTGGCTGCGTTTGCGGATGATATGCTGGTGCACTTGTTGTCTCCACAGACGTCGTTGCCCAATTTATTAAAAGAATTCTCTTATTATGGTAGCTTTGCCGGGCTCTGTATCAATATGGATAAATCAGAGGCCATAGATATGGCGGGGACGCTAAGAGGACAGTGGAGAGGGAGGTTCCCACTTAAATGGGCAGGCGATTCCTTTGTATATTTGGGGATACTCCTGACGAGGGAGCCGCGGGAACTATATAGGAAAAACTTGGATCGAGTCCTCGCAAGAACTCGATCACAGCTCCAGGCGTGGACTCCACTGCCCCTGTCCCTGTTGGGCAGGGCGGTGGCGGCGCTGGGGATGGTGATTCTGCCACAGGTGCTGTACTGGCTGCAGACCCTTCCAGTGTGGTTACTGAAGTGACATTTAAACACTATGGACCGAGAGATTAGGAGTTTCCTCTGGAGAGGGGCCCGAGCTCGTATTCCGATGCATAGATTGAGAAGGGGGTGGAAGGCTGGGTGGATTGGAATCCCAGACTTACAGATTTACGCCCTGGCATGCCAGGCGCAGCACATCAGAGACTGGCTAGGGAATACAGAGATATATACCCCAAGAGCATTGGAGGAAGCCTTTGTGGCTCCGCAGACCCTGTTGGCGATGCTGCATCTTAAGGGTACGCGCCTGCCTGGTAGAGTGATTGGTAGTGAGCTGGTCTACCCGGCACGGCGGATGTGGCAACATTTGAATAGGCTTTGGGGTGAACCACCAGAGGTTTCGAGCTGGCTACCTATGCAGGGGAACAGTTGGTTTACCCCAGGATCAGAAACGCCAGTGTTTGCACACTGGAGGAGGCAGGGTATACGGAATATTGGACATGTATTAGATCAAACGGGGCAGCGCAGGACCTGGGAGGTTCTGCGCAGGGAATATGAGCTGAGCGGTCGACACTATTTTGCTTACACTCAGCTTTCCCACTATGTGTCCTCCCTCCCATAAGGTGCACTGCGGGTGGAAAGATCGGCACAGATACTAGAGTTTTTTGCACTGGGAGAGGAGACACCACCCACAATTGCGAAGCTGAAAAGAAGGATAGAGGGCTATAGTAGCCTGCCGGACTATGGGGCGGAGGAGGCTCTGTGGGCCCGGGAGTTGAACATGATAGTGCCTCCTGGCTCACTCCTCCAGGCCTTGAGTAGGATTAGGGGGCTAGTGGAAGGGGCTCGCTGGTGGGAAGTGCAGTTTAAATGCCTCCTACGGGCACACTTCTCCCCGAGACGGGCACTACGATCCCACCTCACGGAGATGGGTGGTTGCCCAAAATGTCCCTGCCCGTTGGCTGATTTAGGACATATGTGGTGGGGTTGTCGGACGGTCCGTTCGTACTGGAGGAAGATTGCTGATTATATGTGTGGGGTCGTACAACAGCAGATCCACTGGACGGCAGCGCTTGTGGTGTTAGATCAGCTTGGACCAATCCACCCGAAAGGGAAATGGGAACGCCTCTTAGTCAGGAAGGTATGTCTGGTGGGTAAAGGTCCAGTACTTCATAGATGGAGGGAAAAGACAGGCCCCACCTTCTGGGAATGGCATAACAGCTTCCACCAGCTGATACTTATGGAGGGGGGCTAGAGGAAGTATTCGACGCTGGGCTTCATTCCTGCTGGTATGGGAGCCATACATTCAGACACTGAGGCCCTGCACTCGGAATGAAGTTCTTCAAACGTGTTGAGGAGGCTTGGGGGATAGAAGAGGGAAGAGATGGGGCACTACACAAAAAAAAAAAAAGGGTTTTGTATTCAATGTGTGTGTCCATCGAAGGGGGTCAGATGCTAAAGGGGAAGGCTGCTGGGATCGGAGGATGGGGGGAGTGGGGGGGGGGGAGGGGGGATAAATGTAAACTTCTGCTGTCTTTGTTTGACTGATCTACTGAGGTACCCTGGAATGGGAGATGAGAAACAACCCCCACCAGGAATGCCGTTTTTGTGTATAGTTTTACATGATCTGTACTGTGTAGCCATGACCTTAATAAACAGAGCTAAAAAAAAAAAGCCCTCTTCAGTAGATTAGCCAGTCTGCTACTGAAGACACATCAACCTTTCTTGGACAGAGGTCTATAAAATAATGAGTGGAGTGGAATGGATAAATGTAAATCAGTTGTTTACTCCATCAAAAAGTAAAAATACTAGAGAACACACAATGACACTACAATGTAGCATATTTAAGATTAATTGGAGAAAGTTTTTTTTTTGCTCAACTTGTAATCAAACTCTGAAATTCATTGCTGGAGGATGTAGTAAAAACTGTTAGTGTAGCTGGATTTAAAAGAGATTTGGACAAGTTCCTGGAGGAAAAGTCCATAAACCATTTTTAAAGTGAGCTGGGGAAATCCAGTGCTTACCCTTGGGATAAGCAGAATGGAATTTGTCTACCTTTTTGGAACGTATGACCTGGATTGGCCACTGTGGAAACGATACTGGACTTGATGGACCTTTGGTCTGACCCAGTAAGACCTTATGCTCTTAGGTTCTTATAAAGGCCAGCAGGAAAAAGGGGATGATGATGCTTTTGTATAAGTCTCTAGTGGGAGCTCATTTGGAGTAGTACTGTGTTGTGACAATATAGTGATTAATCCAGGCCCCTAGGCCTGCAATAGGCCTTCTAACATACACCTACTCACACCACAGCATGCAGTTGAAATCAACTTTATTGATTAAACATAAGTTCACACAAAAATAACAACTTGGCCTGTTTTCCCCGGTTATTGACAACATGGTTTCTACCCAGTTCCACTTACATATACAAGGAACCTACCCCCAGCAGACTGTCAGTTGCACTACTTCAGAATAAAGATGAACAAAATTCCATTCCTCACAGGCAGCCTGGCTCCCTTCCCAAGCCAGCCTTATGCATCTTTATCTTTATTTGTATCATTTGATATACCACCCATTATCGAAGTGTCATGGCGGTGTACAGTAAAAAGTTGTAACTGCTGAAAACAAAGGAGGAAAAAGAATGCCATCAAATTGATAGGAAAGCGAGTAGAGAGAGGAGAAAGAAGGATAGCAAAGGACAGCACTGGACAAATGACAACACAAATATTAGACATAATGGAGGGGTAACGGTTGGAGGAGGAAAGAAAGGGGGCTGTATCAGTTGTAGCTAAGTTAGATCTTGAGGTTATTGCAAATGGAGGGTCTGCTTAGTAGTATCTTAATGTGGCGTGATCGGATGGGGTGGAAAGATCATAAGCCTGGCACTAGAGGTGGGTCTTGAGAAGGGCCTTGAACCGGGGGAAAGATGATTCAGTACGGAGGGAGTGAGGCAGGGAATTCCAAAGGGCGGGACTCACAAAGAAGAAAGTGGCATGACGGGTTAATTCAAGATGGGCCTGGGCAGGGGATGGGAGAAAAAGATGATTACCGTATGTGGAGCGAAGTAAGCGGGGAGTAGGCTGGAGGTAGATGATGTCAGCTAGGTACTGGGGCGTACTGGTGTGAAGGACCTTATGGGTAATGGTGAGAAGTTTATATAGAAATCGAACTTTGATAGGGAGTCAGTGAAGGGAAAGAAGACAAGGGGTAACATGATGACAAGGAGAGGAATGGGTGAGGAGATGGGCAGCCGTGTTCTGGATTAGTTGAAGTCGTCAAAGCTGATATTGGGGAAGACCTGCAAGGAGTGAATTGCAATAATCAAGCCGAGTGATCACCAGTGAAAAGACAAGGGTAGTGAGGGATGAAGGGGAAAGAAGTGATCGAATGGCCCAAATTCTGCGAAGATGAAAGAAGGAGCTGCGCACGAGCGTGGAAATGTGTTGGTGAAATGAAAGTGAGGAATCAAGGGTAACACCAAGGTAACAAAGAGTGGAGACCAGAGGAATCGGAAAGGTGGACATAAGGGGCACCAAGTTAGGGGAAGGGGCACCAAAAGTAAACCAGATAGCAGCTGACTTAGAGGGGTTGACATGAAGGAAGTTACGGGTAAATCAATCAGAAAGTGTTGAGAGCAGAGAGATCCGGGGCTGAGGGACTTGTGTGGTGAACCAGAAGAATATCGTCCACGAAGAAATAGGCAGATATGCCAGTCTGTTGTATAAGCAGGGCAAGGGGAGCAAGGAAAACATTAATGAGGAGGGGAGCGAGAATGGAGCCCTGGGGACACCACAGTGTAAAGGAAAGGAGGGGGAGGTGTTGGAACCTGATCAAATGGCAAAAGTGCGAGATGAAAGAAAAGACCGAAACCACTGAAGAACAGTGCCGTGGATACGGAGGTCTGATAGGAGGGTAAGAAGGGTGTGGTGATCAACAACATCAAATGCCACGGAGAGATCCAAAGAAACTGATCTTGAATATAATAGTGGTTCAGTTTGGACTACAGCCCAACTCCTCTGCAGATGGAAACAGTTCCTCACTAATTCACATATCTCAAATAATAAATGTAGCTGGGGTCATTTCTCAGACCAGCAGGGTGTATTATTGAGCCATTAGGGTAATAGAAGTTCACTGCAGCTCCCAACCTAGGTTCCTTTACAGACTATCTACAGGAACTTAGTTCTCAGCACTTATTTATTGATTTAAAAACATTTATTGTCCGCAATATCCAGATCTCTGGGTGGATTACAAAAACACACACAGAGTCCAAAACATAAAATATTATACATAATAAAATACCTACTTGGACATGACACATTCCTACCAAGCACTTCTTAATTAGCAAATAACTAGCCACTGCCTGCTGTACAATTTATGTTATATCACATTTGCAAATGCTTGCTGAAATAAATGAGATTTTAAGTGCTTGTGAAATAATTTATTTGACATATCCCTCAAATTGGTTGGTAAAACATTCCACAGTTTAGGAACTACTATAACATACATGTGATCTCTTAGGTTAACAGCAAAACCCAGCCTGGCTCTTCTGCTCCTTGGCTGCTGGGCTCTCTCTCTTATCCCCTAACACCCAGCACCTACTGAAGCAACAGACACCCTTTCCCCCCCATCCTGCCTCTCACACAAGCTGGTCACTGGCATTTCTGTCTTAGTTTCCCATGCTACAAACAAACAAATCGCCAGTCTGCCTTTCACACAAACAAGTGACTGCCCCTTCACCACTCTGGTAGGATTAAAATATAAAGTTTAAACCATTCACACCACTGAGTTGCTCAGTTTTCCACTTGGCTTTGCCACCCCAACATCACTGGCAGCAGCTTGACATCGTCCCAGCTATCCCTGGACCCAGTCAAAGGGTTTCCTGCTGGCAGGAAATAGGAAGTTTTCACTTCCTTCTCTCGGGGATTCCTCAACTCTCCTGACACTAGCAAGCCGATGCAGGAAACTAGTGTGGCCTTTAAGCACAGATACCGCCACTTTTAAGCACACACTGCTACCACCAAATGCAGAAAAGAGACGGACACGCATGTAAACAACAAAGGAAAAATTAACGCACAATTAATGCCAAGAATATTTAAAATGAGCTGCACGTAATAAAATAGCATGCAAATATTGCCTGCACCCAATGCAGAGAAACGCGTCGAGAATTTTGCAATCAGCCTTAGCACCAATATCTCTACACCTGGTCTTAAGGTGGCTTATATATCTAGCGCGTACTCCCAACAGTACTTTCCCCGATGCCTGGATCATCTGAGGAGAAATGTCAAAGATGATCCAGGCATCAGGGAAAGCCCCCAATGCCATCAAAAAGCTGTCTGGGGGCCGCTGCCAATGACAGAAAGCAAATCTCTGGTGGCCCAGCAGGCCCAATCCCTCCCCCCCGCCCAAGTAAAAACAATCCCTGTTGGCCCAGCGGCCCCAGTCTCCCAACCTGCCCAAGTAAAATTAATCCCTGGTAGCCCAGAAGCCCCTGAACCCCCCCCCCCCCACCCGCCGAAGTAAAAATAATCCCTGGTGGCCCAGCAGTCTCAAACTCCCCATTTGCCAAAGTTAAAATAAACCCTTGTGGCCTAGCAATCCCAAACCCTCTGCCCACCAAAGTAAAAATAATCCCTGGTGGCCCAGCGGCCCTGATCCCCCCAACCCGCAAAAGTAAAAATAATCCCTAGTGACCCAGCGGTCCCGATCCCACAACCCACAAAAGTTAAAATAAACCCTGATGGCCCAGTACCTCCAAACTCTCCACATGCCAAAGTAAAAATATTCCTGGGTGGCCCAGCGGAAAAGATCCCCCCTCTCGCCTAAGTAAAAATAATCCCTGGTGGCCAGCAGCCCTGAACCCCTACTCACCAAAGTAAAAATAATCTCTGTTAGCCCAGCAGCCTTGAACCCCCCACCCAACTAAAAATAAACCTGATGGCCCAGTGGCACTGAACCTCCCACCCGTCCAACTAAAAATAATCTCTGGTGGCCCAGCTGCCCCGAACCTCTCACTCAATACCTTTACAAATGAGCAGGAGCACTTCCCAAGTGCTCCCACATTTTCACCGCCATCTTGAAAAAATGGCAGCGCCTGGCCCAAAATGGTGCATCCCAGGATACCCCAGGATACACTGTGTGGAGTCAGGTGCTGCCATTTTTCAAGATGGTGGTGCAAGAGCGGGAGCACATGGGCAGCGCTCCTCCTTGTTTGTAAAGGTACTGGGTGGGGGGTTTGGGGCCACTGGGCCTCGAGGGTTATTTTTGGTTGGGTGAGTGGGGGATCGCAGCCATTGGGCCACCAGGAATTAATTTTAGTTGAGCAGGTGAGGGCTTTGGGGCCGCTGGGCCACCAGGTTTATTTCTAGTTGGGAGGGGTGGGGGGTTCAGGGCCGCTGGGTCACCAGGGTTATTTTTGGTTGAGCAGGTGGGGAGATTGTGGTCACCAGGGATTTACTTTCTGTGGAGGGCGGCACCACCCTGACAGTTTATTGATGGCATTGGGGGCTTTCCCCAATGCCTGGATCATTTCCAGGCATTGGAGAAAGCCCCCAATGCCATCAAAATTCTGTTGGGGCTCAGATGCAAATTAGCCTTACAGTGCTCCTGTTTTTCTGGCAGAGCATGCCAAACTATCACAGACTTCTGTGTGCGTGTGTTTGGCTTGCTCTCCCAGTTTAACACTGTCATTTGTGCGCAGTTTAATGAAAATGGCTAATGCATGGCTAATTTGCATATGACACAGAAAGCGAACGCTCCACCTGCAGCAACTAAAGGGCACATAAAAAGCAGGACATATCATGCCATAGGATGCAACAGGGAGCTTTTAATGGATTCCCTTTGCAGACCTAATGCTTGAGGTTCTTACAAACTGTTTACAACCAGGAGAGTGTATGTTCAGTATCCCTGTTGTGGAGAGGTCATTATCCCCTGAAGAAGGCTTCGGTCGAAACATGTGTAGGGTTACCTCATGGATACCTAATAAAGTTCCCTGTTGCATCTTATGGTGTGGTGTGTCCTGCTTTTACTGCTTTTAATTTGCATATGAGCCACTTTCTGCATGCTGGCGTTAAAATCGCACGTTATTGATGCACTACAAATAGGCATAAAAAGTTGATAGCGTACGACTTCAGCACTGACTTTCTGCATTGGCCTGTAGTTTTTATGCTGCCTGTCTGGCTCCATACTCTCCTGGCTAGACTTCCTTTATCCACTTCTCTTAAGATCAGTAAATCCAGGTCAGTAAATCCTTAAGAAGAGAACAGATTTCCCCTAGGTAATCTCCTGCACTTACACAGCACCAGAGCTCTCCCCTATTCTCTGGAGCTCCACTTAAGACCTGGAACCCAAAATACCATGGTGCGATATCTTGCAGACCACAGTGTGAAATCCTGGAGACCACATCTTCAAACAAATATAGACAGAGTAGAATCTGTCCAGAGGGCAGCTACTAAAATGGTCAGTGGTCTTCAGCAAAAGGCGTATGAGAGAGACTTAAAGATATCATTCCATATCGTCCTGCTAGACATGTCCAGACAAGTGAGTTGTGTTCTTCTATCAGCAAATCGGTGGAGACAAAGAACCAATGAAAAGCCCAGGTTTCAATGACATCACTGCTATTCCTCTATTCACCTCAGCCATCAGTATTTCAGTATTTCTTTGTCTCCAGCAGATGGTAATGGATTTTCTCCTCACTGTAGAAAATCTGAGGATTGAGAGGAAAAGAGGTTGATTAAACACTCGTGAACAACCAGCTAAGTGTAGAAAGGTGATTCTCTCACTTGAGCACAACATGGGAGGCTCCACTATACTGCAGTCTTTTTGGTAACCATAGGAGGAGGGAAAATTGGTTCATCACCATGCTCTTATCATGATAAGGGCCCATTGAGCAGCCACAAATTGGAAGGATCTGGAAGAGTACAGCAGCCTCACACAACTTTGATGCCCCTTCCCTCCTCCTCTGCCCCCCCCCCCACTCTCTCCCAAAGATCGCAGAAGACTCTCAGAGGTATCTGCCTGTTAGCCATCTTAAATGCAGTGCTGCAAAGCCAGCCATTGAAACAGTTTAAGGGGAGTAGAGCTGAGCCTGGTATGGATCCTCTGCCTGGGGCTCTCAGGGGGTGAGTACCAAGGCTTGACATTGTCATTGTCCTTGTTGAGAGCTCCCAATTCTATCTTCTTGGGATGCAGTTTGGGATAGACTGCTGGTGACTGTTGACGGTGTGTGGGGGTTTTCTGACACTTTCTGCATGCATTAGTAACGTTTTTACCTATTGTGCGCCTAGTGGTCATGCAGTCCTAATGCGTGTTCCACCCAAGCATCTTCAAAACACGCTCCTTCCCTAGCGCCTGCAATGTGCATAGCATAAAAGTGCAGTTAACGTGTGCTTCTGGCCCGATGCAGCCTCAGCGCACGCTTTTGTGAAACTTGCCCTAACTCTCTCTGTCTTCTTCCAGGAAACGTTGTTTGACCTGTGGCAAGCGAGGTGCCTCATCCTTTGATTCCGGACTCTGCTTTTCCTGCATGGCAGCTTATGAGTCATCCCTGGAGGACCTGTTTTCCCCTTCTCAGCCAGGGGATGTAGTTAGTCTGGCCTTGCCTGCCTCGGAGGTGACGGATAGCACTATGGGGAAGGATATTCAGCCAGTCAGAGGTTCTGGCAACCATGCTGTGAGCCTCTCATCATCCTCTAGGGGGTCTTTGGCGGCTGTGCCCCCAGGTTCCAGGGAGTCATGTCCGAGAGGAGAACTTACGGACTCCAGAACGTCCTCCTTGGAATTCTCCTTTTTGCAACAGGCTTGGTCCTTCTGGCATGGAAATTCAGACCCTGCAAGCCTCTGGGTGCCCCCCGGGCACAGTCTTGTGTGGGGCAGGCTGAATGTAGAAGCCCTGTGTGATTACCTTTGGTTAAGCATCCCCGGCGAGGGGTACTCCTTGGAGATGGGGAACAGCTGGGAGCTATCTGAGATGTTGACTATGACTCAGATTCAAATGGCTCAGTATTGGCCTCTGATGTGGATGAGGAAGTGCTCTCACCTTCAGAAGATTATGCAGAGGCTGGCATGATCTGGCTATTCCAGAAAGAGGAGCTGGTGGCATTGATTGCCAGGGTCTCATCCACCTTGCACTTGACAAATGCTTCTGGCACCAAGCAGGAGCTAAAAGTACATCCTTCAAGGGGTGCAAAAATCCACTACTGTCTTCCCATTCCTGGATGTGATCAAGGATATGATCCGGTCACTCCATACCTAAAGGGTTATGAGTGTGTAAGAAGAACTACACTCTCCCAAGGGGGAGTACATCAAGTGGTTTGACATTCTCTAAATGGATGCGCAGGTCATGGCAGTTACCAGACGGACCACCATTCCTTTGGAAGGCGGATCAGCCTTAAAGGATTTTCTGAACTGTAAGGTGGATTCCTTGTTGAGGAGCCAGTTCACCATGGTGGCAGCTATTCTGCAGTTGGCAGTGTGTACCAGCTTGACAGCTTGAACCCCTCTTTTGGAGTCAACTATGACCTTCCTTGCTGATGCCATGTACTGTATGACCTGGTATGTTTGGTGGCTGGGGATGGTGCCCTGACGACATTGTCATGGCATTGGATTTGGCACCGCCACTGGACTCTGGACTCATCCTCAAAAGCCCGGTTGACCCAACTGGCTTTTCAGGGGAAGCTTCTGTTTCGAGCTGATTTGGAGAAACTGGTGAAGGACCTGGGCAAGACGAAATCTTATTGCCTTCCAAAAGACAGGTCCAAGGGGCCTGTGAAGTGGGCTGGTGCTCCTTTCTTGTCAGCCTCTGCCAATACACCAAGGGCTGAATTTCCAGGGGTCTTCGGACTCTTTTTATTACTGACCTGGAAAACACTTCTTCCTCTCTGCTTCTGGGACTAGGACTTGTTCTCAGTTCTTTCGTGGAGCACGTGGCCCAGGAACTCGATCCCCTTCACCCTCCTGGGCTGCACAATGAGGGCTTGGAAGCCTATTCCCTGGTTCCTCCAGTGGGAGGCAGGCTTTGTCTTTTCTTTCAGGAATGGGCCCAAATTATCAAGGATCGCTGGTTGCTAGACGCCATTCAATTTGGCTATGTCCTGGAATGCAAAGAGCTGGTTCCAGATGCCTTCGTCATTTCTCCTTGTGGTTTTGCGATCAAAAGTATCACCATGTGGACCCTTAGACAAGTTGCTATGCCTGAAGGCATTGGTGCCTGCCCCCCCAGACGAGAGGGGCAAGGCAGATATTCCATCTTTTTGGTGGTGCCCAAAAAGGATGGTTCCTTCCAGCCCATTCTGGACCTCAAGAGGGTCAACAAGCACTTGCACATCCTGCACTTCCAGATGGAAACCTTGCGCTCTATGATTCAAGCAGTGTGCTTGGCTTCTGTGGATCTCGTCAAGGCATATTTTCATATCCCAATCCAGGTAGATCATCAGAAGTATTTGCATTTTGCTGTGCTTGGCTCTGACTATCAGTTTGCTGCCCTCCCTTTTGGGTTATCCACCGCTCCAAGGACGTTCTCCAAGGCCATGGTGGTGGTGGCTGTGGCACTGTGGTACTAGGGGATCTGTGTCCATCCCTTTCTGGACAACTAGCTCATCCGAGCCTGTTCCCTTTCAGAAGCATCTCAGGTGGTGTCCCGAATGGTGTCCTTTATGGAATGCCTCAACTGGGTGATTAATCAGGGAAAGAGCCAGCTGTTGTCTTCCCAGTCCCTGAAGTTTCTGAATGTATGTTTCGACACTCAGGTAAGCAGAGTTTTCTTGCCAGAGGGAGAAAGTCAAAAGACTGTTGTATTGTCTGACGCTGTTCTGTGCACAGCAGGCTCCCAGAGTTTCAGATTATCTTCAGCTCCTTGGATTGATGGTGACAACCAAAGAGATGGTGCCATGGGCATGTGCTCACATGCGACCACTCCAGTGGTCCTTGTTGATTGGAAGTCCCTGAGTTCAAGTGCAGGCTTCCGCTTCTGTTGATGGTGAAGGCCAGCCTGCAGTGGTGGCGGCAGCCCTGTCATCTGTGGAAGGGCATGCCGCTGGGTGATTTCTCCTGGATCTTGCTGACAGTGGATGCCAGTCTCTTGGGCTGGGGAGCCCATTGCCAAGATCATACAGCTCAGGGCCATTGGAATGGCAGGGAAGCAGTATGGTCCATTAACCACCTTGAGGCAAGGGCCATTGGGTTGGTTTTTCTGCATTTCCAGCCCCTTGTCCAGGGCCAGGCAGTTTCAAGTGTTTTCAGACAATGCCATGGCAGTGGCTTATGTCAATCAGCAAGGCGGAATGAAAAGCTCTGGAGATGGTTCTCCTGTTTGCCTGGGTGGAGAAGAACCTCTTAGCCTTGTTGGACCAGCACATTGCCGGGGTGTATGTTGTGGAAGTGGACTTCATCCGCTGACACTCTCTGGACCCTGGAGAGTGGAAATTGAGTCAGGAGGCATTTCAGTTGATGCTGTGCTGCTGGGGCCGCCCCAAAATGGATCTGATGGTGACCCACTCCAATGCCAAAGTTTGCCGCTTTTTCAGTCGCCACACAGAGATGGGGTCCAAGGGCATAGATGCCCTAATCCAACCTTGGCCAAGTCAGCGACTGCTGTATGTGTTCCCTCCATGGCCCCTGGTGGGGTGTGTGATTCAGGGTATAGAATGCCACCTGGGCAGGATTGTTCTGGTGATGCTGGATTGGCTGAGGAGAGAGTGGTTCGGAGACCTGATGTGGCTCATGCAGGTGCCTCCTCTTCAGTTGCCTCCATCTCGGGGTTTATTGTGGCAGGGACCAATCATCCTGAAAGACCCGGTTCCCTTCTCATGGCATAGCTCTTGAAAGGACTAGTCTCCAACAGTGGTCTCTACTCGGTGCCCAGAGGAGGTCTACCAAACTAGTATACGTATGGATATGGTGCCTCTTTGAGCACTGGTGCGGCACACAGCAGTTGGCTCCTGAGGCAGCCAACCTGTCCTGCCTGTTGGCCTTTCTACAGGATGACCTAGAGAAGGGCATTTCCCTTAGCTCCCTGAAGGTTCAGGTGGAAGCTCTGACCTGTTTCTGGGGTCTGGTAATGGGCAAGTCTCTGGCCTTGCATTTGGATGTCTCACGTTTTCTCCAGGGGGTTTGGCATCTGCATCCCCCCCTTCAGTCTGTGATCCTTTCCTGGGATCTGTGTCTGGTGCTTAGGGCCATGATGGCGGTACCCTTTGGCCCGTCAAAGTGCACTACCTCAAAGGATTTGATGCTCAAGACAGTCTTCTTGATCACGATTAATTCCGCAAGGCGGATTTCCGAGCTGCAGGCTCTGTCTTGCTGAGATCCTTATCTGTACTTTTCAAGGAAGCCATTTCCATTCGGCCTGTGCCTTCCTTCTTTCCTAAGATGTTTTCTCCCTTTCATGTGAACCAGGTGGTCTGCCTGCCCTCCTTCCCAAAGGAGTAGTGTCAGGGGAAGGCTAAGGATTTTCGCCTGGTGGATGTCTGGAGGGCGCTCCTCCAGTACTTGGAGGTTATGAATTCTTTGCGTAAGTCCGACCATCTTTTTCTGCTGTTTACTTGCCCGCATAAGGGTGAAATGGTGGCCAAGTAGGCTTTGGGGCGCTGGATTAAGGAGGCAATTGCCTCGGTGTATCTGTTGCAGAACTAGCTGGTTCCGGAGGGTTTGCCTGTCCATTCTACCCGAGCACAAGCATTCTCTTGGGAGGAGTGGAGCTCAGTAGCCCCTGCAGACATTTATTGGACAGCAATGTGGGTTCACTTTCCACTTTTATCAAGTATTACTGTTTGGATGTCCACCCGTGGGTGGACACAGCCTTTGGCTCAAGGATTTTGTGAGCTGTTATGTCTACTTCCAACCCAGTGGAGTTGTAGCTTTGGTACATCCCACTTGTCTGGATTGGTCTAGCAGGATGATATAGAAGATGACATCTTACTTATCAGTTAGTCCTTTCCTTGAGTCCTGCTAGACTAGTCGAGGACCCGCCCTTGAAACTGTATTTGTTCTGTTCTTTGGCTGCAGTATCCTTGGGTCCGCTATATATTTATACTTGACTCTGCGGGTTCATTTTCTACAGACAGCCTTCTGTTTAGGCTTTCCTGTACATAGTTCTCTGTCGATTATTCCTTTTTGCCCACAATTGAGGTTGTGTGAGGCTTGCCATGTTTCTCCCATATGCTTTGGGATGAATACTGAAGGGACCTCTGATGGCTGAGGCAAATAGAGGCATAGGAGTGATGTCATTAAAACCTGAGCTTTTCATTGGTTTTTTTTGTCTCCACCAATCTGCTTGTAGGGAAACACAACCCACTGGTCTAGCAGATCTCAAGGAAAGGACATTAACTGGTAAGTAAAATGTCACCATACGTATACTTTGAAGGAAAGATGGAAGAGGGGAGATATGAAAGAAATATTTAAATATCTTCATGGTATAAATACATAGGAAGTGGCTCTCTTCCATTTGAAAGGAAGCACTGGAATGAGGGGGTCATAGGATGAAGGTGAAAGGGATAGATTCAGGACTACTCTGAGGAAATATTTCTTTACAGAAAGGATGGTGGATGCAGGGCTGGTGGAAGAGTTTTAGACACCCTAGACAAAACGTCAGCATTGTGCCCTCCTCAAAATTAACTTTTGGCCTTCCTAGTGCCTCCCCACCAAGATTTTGATTATTAAACTCAGTTTTAATCAACTCAACACAATCCCTCCAGAAAAATCATATCAAATGCATATTTGATCATTATATTTTTAAATATTAAACTTTATTTTGTAAATATATAGATCATGAGGTAGATTTCAAAAGGCTACTTACAAGGGTAAATTAACTATTTGTATATTGCCCATTCTGTCTGCAGGTTAAGGTATGCACTGATGGCGCTTTTAGT
Organism: Ichthyophis bannanicus; assembly: GCA_033557465.1. Classification (NCBI taxonomy): domain Eukaryota; kingdom Metazoa; phylum Chordata; class Amphibia; order Gymnophiona; family Ichthyophiidae; genus Ichthyophis; species Ichthyophis bannanicus. The sequence goes on from CM066037.1 coordinate 130,977,926, forward strand.
TTGTGTGGTTACTAGGACTCATTGCTTGGCTTTGACTATAGCTGCACTTGGGTGCCTCACCAGAAGCTGCTTCCTAGGCAACCACTCAGTTCGCCTAGTGGTTGATAGATGCATGGAACAACCTCCCAGTGGAGGTGGTGGAGATGAGGATTGTATCTAAATTCAAGAAAGCTTGGGGGGAAGCACAGAGGAACTTAATACTTCTTATGGATGGGCAGACTGGATAGAGCATATAGTCTTTATCTGCTGCCATTTTCTGTGTTTCTAATTGCTAGATTTAAGACCCACAGTTCCAGCGTTTTGAAAGGAGCCCTGATGTGAGGCCTACAGCCAACGACTATCTCTGCAGTGACTTGGCAAATTGAGTTGGGAGGAGATATATAATAAGGGGAAATCCCAGAGTAGCAGTGAAGTGAAAGCTTATGGTGCTGGATCTCAGCACTAGTTCTAAATGAGTCAGAAAGAGAAATTCACTGGACCAAAAGAACAAAAATGTGATGTTTCAACACTCTTTTTTTTTTTTAGTTTGCAGTACTAATGTGGCTATTGACTTATGTTGGAGCACTCTTTAATGGCCTGACACTGCTGATAATGGGTAAGAATATCCACTTTTTAATGTTTTCCATCAGTAGCACTGAAAAGAGATTCAGTATTTTGCAGTCTGTTTAGAAATACATAACACATCCCAGTTTAAGCCGTGCTATTTTATCAGTTTTAAAGCAGCACTTCAAAATACCTTTCTTGGAATCATATGCTTAATGGATCAATACAGATAGAAAAATATATGTAGCCTTTTTTCCCAAGCAGGTTCAAGGTTTGACATGATAGCAAACATTTCTGCTCTATCCATGACAATATAGCAAGTTGGTCCTTGGGGCAACAAACTAGCAGGTAACTTCACTGCCACATTGGGCTGCCTGTTCCCAGGAGCTTGCTTTATTGTGAAGTAGATAGTTAAGTCATATAGCACATGGTTCAGTTTCTGAAGCAATGTGGTTGCTATTAGCACAGGAGTTTCAAATTTCAAATTCAAAGTTACCACCAATATAGAATGTGCATGATTGATGTCCAGTTAGACTTCAGCACAAAATGTCTCATGACAGAATGGTTTTAATCATATTTTGTGTTGAATTAAAGGACAATTTTTGTTGGGTACCAATAGTAGACCCTAAGGAAATGCAATTAGTCTGCAAATATCCTCAAAAGTGTGCACAAATATGGTTGCTGATTCTAACAGACAGTGACCAACTCACAGAAATGGACCAAATTAAATGCATATGATTCAGGTGCTTCATCATAGACATATGTGACACATGACTGAATAAGTATAGATAATTGACACGAAAAGTGTTACTGTTCCTTAGCTATAATAGCTAGGGATGTACATTTATTTGAAATGACATTTCCCATATCATTTAATGTCATTTTCAATCTGAAACAGAATTTTAAAAAATTATATTTTGTCACTTTCTATCCATCATAATTTGTGTGCACTATTGGCAAATAATGCACACTATAGGTGAATACTATGCACTACTGAGAAATAGCAGGCACTATATGCCAGTAGTGCATGCTGTCACCACAGCTTTTTTGTTGCCCTACATTATGCGGATTGTTATCCAGACAGTGGTTCAGGAAATTGATGCTATCCGATAAATGCCGGCTCCACCCCAGCTCTACCCATGGACTTCCCCGGCATTGTCTGGATAGTGCCAAGGTGGTCAGAGAGAATATTCAGCAGCACACTCTAGACAGTGCCACTGCTTATTCCTCTCTGCTGGATATATTAAGTTAGAAGGCTTTTTTGAATATTGACTTTTAGAATTTAAGCTCTGATGATCAGGGACTGTCTTTTGCATATGTCTGTACAGCATTGTGTATGCCTTGTAGCGCTATAGAAATGATAAGTAGTAATAGTCGTATTTATTTCCATATTTTAAGGTTTATATGCATTAGAATCTCAAAGCTCCCTCTAGTAGTGTTTTATCTCCAGAACAAGCAGGAATGTAGTCTTCACATATGGGGTATCGTCTGTACCAACGGAGCCCGCGTGGGAACGCTCCCCAGCATCCAATAGAAAGCTTTTGGGAGCATCCCACAGTGCATGCGTGCTGCCTTCCCGCCTCTGTACCTGTCTCACTTCAGTTCTTCGTTTTCCGCGGAGCCGACAGGACATGGTACCCTGTCACCGCAGAAAATCTACCTCTATTTCTTCTTTTTTGTGGTCACGTCTGCCTTCATTTGACACCTACCAGTACCGCCGATTCGCTTCTTCTTCTTTCTTTTAAAAAACAAAACAAAACATATATTTTTCTTCAGGGTTCACTAGGCCCATTTTTCTTCAAGCATGGAGAAACCAGCTAGTGGTTTAAAAAAATGCTTAAAATGTGGCGGTACTATCTCCGTCACCGACACCCATGATTGGTGTCTAAAATGTTTGGGGCCTGAACATTGTCCAACGGAGTGTCTCTCCTGCACGAGGATGACCAAGAGGAGCCGGCAGAATAAAAGATGCAAAACGTGGTACCCTTTTTGCCTCCGACACGCATCGACGTCTTCCAGGGCTTCATCTTTCTCCCATGGATCTCAGGTAACCAAAAGTAAAACTAGCTGGTCCTCGAAGAGAAAATCTCCTTCAAAGTATCGAGATGCCTCGGGCGTTTCCCTCAAGGATACTTCACTGGCAAAACAGCCCCGGCAGGAGTCTTCAAACTCCAAAGCATTAACGGGGCTCCACGATGTTGCAGAGGCCTCGACCTCTGCAGAACTACTGGTGCCATGCTCTGGGGTTGTGGCCGCATCCATCGGTACCGGCACCCAGGCATCGGCAGGAGCGATGGATCACAGAATCCTCGCTATCGAACGCAGTCTAACGGCCCTCTTAGCAGCCTCGGTACCACTAAGACCGCAACAGATGGTTCCACAGGTATCGGTACCGACAGTACCTGCTTCGACAGGACTGCTTCCCCCCCATGCCGATGTCCGGTATCGGGGATCAGGAACCGAGACATTTCGGTACTGACTTTGAGCGGTACTGATACCATGCGTCACAGGAGCACCTGGTGCTTGAGTCTTCCGATTCCGATGACTCTGACGATTCTACCGGTACCAGAGTGAATCTATTAGAAGATTCAACTCCCTCTCCTCAACGCAGGATGTCTCCTCCAGAGGATATGTCCTTCCAGGACTTCATACGTGATTTAGCAAAGGGTCTTGCAATCACTGTGATTCCAGAAAAAGAACCTAGGGCAGAGGAATTAAGAATTCTACAATACCCTATGGCTCCCAGGGAAGCAGCTATGCTTCCCATTCACAAGATCTTACATGATCTGATGTTGAGAATGTGGGAAACTCCTTTAATGATATCTTCACATTCCCGACGCCTTGACACTTTGTACCGAGTGCCAAGTTGTCCTGGTTATCAAACAAAGGGGGGGGAGAAGATAAAATTATATATTACAAAAAAAAAAAAAAAAAAAAAAAGGCCCTGTTCACTTCATTCTTGGTTTAATGCAGATGTTCTTTTGTATATGCATGCTGTATACAGCCGATTTGGTTGTTATTTGTTGTACTTGTTCGCCGCCTTTTAATAAAAAAATAAATAAATACTCAGTTACCACACCATTCAATGGTAGTGGAATCGGCCATGTGAAGAATCAAGAGTGAAAAAACACACTCTTCTAATCCTCCAGGCTGTGAATCCAGGACACTCGATGCCTTTGGCCGTCGATGTTTTCAATCCTCCATGCTGGGAACCAGGATCAGTTCCTACATTCTGTATATGGGAATGTTCCTGGAAGAAGTCACAAAAGACTTAGAGCTCATTAGTCCTTCTGTCTCAGAGGAAAAAAGAGCAGACTAACTTTTCTGGTCAAACATGCCCAGAATGTCTCTAAATTCATGAGCCGTGCTACTTTTGATTGTTTTGAATGTCTTAGCAGAACCTCTGCTATATCCATAGGAGCACGTTGTATTGCTTGGCTTCAAGCATCAGACTTAGAACAGTGGGTGCAAGAAAAGCTGGGAAACATTCCTTGCACAGGAGAAAATCTCTTTAGCCTTGTCCTGCCAGTCCTTGCCAATCAGCTTGAATCTGACAATACTACTTTGAACAGATTGTCAAAGGCTACAGCTAACCCAGCAAAAAAGAAAATATTCAAGAAACCTTTTTTCAGTAATAAAAAAAAGTCTTACCAATCTTACACCCATCAAACTCACTGTCCACTTCATGTTTCCCAAAAGGGACAACAACAGAACAGACATCAGAGAAAGCCACAAGCTCAAAAAGTTCAACCGGCTCAACAGACCCAGCCACCTCAGGGTCTTGGACTTCCACCTAGAGAACTTAGTCATTCTGTCCCTAAAAGGTCCAGAACCCTTGACCATTCCAAGCAGACTATGCCATTTTGCCAAAAGATGGCAACAAATAACATCAGAAAATTGGACTCTGTCCATTGTAAGATTGGGGTACAAGCTTCATTTCCTCAACTTGCCCCCACCTACAATTCTGAAATAGTTCAATTCTCAGGGCCCTGCCACCAACCTCTTGTGGCATGAGGTCATGTCACTTCTAGCTCAAGGAGCAATCAAAGAAGTGCCCATACCCCAACAGGGGACAGGGTTCTACTCCCCCTATTTTCTTATTCCAAAGAAGACAGGGGGACACAGACCTATACTAGACCTCAGAGAATTAAACAAGTATTTGTTCTGAGAAAAGTTCAAGATGATCTCCCTCGGAACACTTTTACCATACCTTCAAAGTCAGGACTGGCTATGTTCTCTAGATCTAACAGATGTGTACACGCATATTCCCATCCACTCAGATCAGAGGAAGTTCCTTCGATTCCTGGTCCAAGGAAGCCACTTCCAGTACAGAGTTCTTCTCTTCGGACTAGCCTCTGCTCCAAAAGTCTTCACAAAATGTATGGCAGTGGTAGCAGCATTTATGAGGACTCTAGGAATATTCGTCTTCCCTTACTTAGACAACTGGCTCATTCGAACATCGACAGCTCCAGAGGCCAGCTTCGCTCTCTCTCGAGCAATGAGAATTCTTCAATACTTGGGGCTGGTCATAAACCTCCCAAAATCTCATCTCACCCCCCTCTTAATCTCTAGAATTCATAGGGGCTCGTCTAGACACACGGCAGTCAAGGGCTTTCCTGCCCCAGTCACGCTGTCTACGTATAATACAACTGGCATCTCAAGCATCTATGAAGGTATTCCTTACTGCTCAGGAGATGCTTCAACTGCTGGGACACATGGCATCCACTAGTCCATGTGGTTCCCTATGCTCGCCTCCACTTGCGAGCAGCCCAGTGGACTCTTTCCTGGGTCGACTAACAGACAAAATCAGAACTACCACACGTCTGATTTCATCCCTGCAATGGTGGCAATCCCTGGAAAACCTCCTTGTAGGCTCTCCTCTCCAGCAGCCTCTATGCCAAACCACTCTGACGACAGATGCGTCCAAGATGGGTTGGGGGGCCCACTTACACGATCTCTCCACTCAGGGTCTTTGGACCTCACAGGAGGTTTCCCTTCACATAAACCTCCTAGAGCTGAGAGTCATTTTCAGTGCTGTTCAAGCCTTTCAGGGCCATCTCAGCAACAAAACAGTACTGGTCCAAACTGACAATCAGGTAGCTATGTTCTATGTGAACAAGCAAGACAGAACAGGCTCTCTGTCGCTATGCATGAAGTTTTGCAAATATGGGCCCTCGCCAGAGAGTTACAAATTCACCTGTTTGCGGTATACCTTCCGGGCATTCAAAACTCTTGGGCAGACAAATTCAGTCGAATGCTGCTGCCACACGAGTGGTCCCTCCACTCAGTTGCTCTTCAGCAGTTGTGGTGAGAGGACCTACTTTGGAGAGCTCCTGCTAGGGGGAGGAGTTTACTCACTGACTGTGTTTGGATGTTGGGTCCTGGGCCACCTCCAGCGGGAGAGGCCCAGGCCCAAGGGCCTACCAGGCCTGGTAGGCCTCCTTTGCTGGAGAATGCTGTGGATGCTGGGACCTGTTTTCAGCCGGTGCCCCAGGAGGGGGGCTCCCCAGGTAGGACTGCACATGGCCAGGGAGGAGGGACCCACATGCCCGGAGGATTGGGCCTGCTACCTCCTGGAGAAGGCTCGCTTCTCCTTCCAAGGCAGGGTGTGGAGGCTAGGTGGAGGCCGGGAGAGGCCCTGGAGTGTTGTACCCACCAGTGCAGGGGGCGGCGGGATCCCCCTTCGGCCTTGGGTCCTGGAGGAGGCCTCTACCTCCTCCAGTGAGGATGAGGACGGAGGGCAGGGCCTGCCGCCCTTCCAGGAGACGGCTAGGGCCCCGGAAGAAGTTGTGGCAGCGGTGCGACAGCTCCGAGGTCTCCAAGAGGAGGCGGCCCGGCTGCAAGCCCAGCTCTCCCACCTGGAGAGCCTGCAAGCCACCATTCCTGGTACGGAGTGGGTGGCTTATAAAACGTATTTGAAGGAAGTGAAGCGGGCCTTGAAGGCCCAGTACCACGGAATTGCCTATTTGAAAACCCAGGGTTGTGGGTCCCTCGCTGAGGTGTACCACCATTACGACCGTTGGACCGCTGGTGTGCCTGCAGTTCAGGGGAGGCCCCCGGGGGCGGGTAGGCCGGTCGGACACCAACGGTCCCATTTTCTGCCCTTCTAATTCTCTGCTGCTGTGGGGACTGCAGCACGCTCACTGCCCTTTCCATCTATTGAGTTACCTGGGTTAAGTGCTCCTTACCTGCAGCAGGCTGGCGGTCATGGCGCTGAAGATGTCCAGTCCCAGACTCCTGGGGATGTGGTGCCTGCCCTGCTCGATCCTGTGCTGCACGTTGGTGCTCCGGCGTTTGCGGGCACAGATTCGGCCCGCCCGGGTTTGCTGGGTTCAGCAGCAGGATCGGCTTCCTCCACTGCGGTACAGCTGATGGTTCCGTCCAGCACCGACCAGGGATCCAAGGGGGGGCTCCGAGGGCTTCCTCCCTCTCCTCTGCGGGTCTTTTCCGCCGTTTCTCCTGCCCTCCCGACATCGTGCATCGCTGCTGGGATTCCCCAAGATGGCCGCCGGGGAGTGAACGGTGACATCAGGCTCAATGAGAAGGTTGCCCCGCTGACGAACGTGTCTGTAGGGCTTCCCCCAGCCCGATCGCATTTCCAAGATGGCCGCCGCAAGCTGGGTGATGTCACTTCCGGGTCCCTCCGGTAGGGTGAAGACAGCCACGATTTTCCCTCTGCCCTGCCGAAGGAGCAACGGCGGCGGTCTGCGGAGGTTTTGCTGGACCTCCCCCGCTTCTCTTCCACAGGAGGGGTCCTTCGAGATGGCGCTTTTTTCCCGGATGGATTTTCCAAACGTCGGGGGTCAGCGGATTCTGTGCTGGATCGCCGGGTTCTTTCTGCTGCAGCCACTGGCTGTTCCGTGAGGACTGCGGGTATACAGGGGGATGTTGTGGGTACAGCTTCTCCTGTTTTGGCTGCCCTTCCGGCTCCTCGGAGGCTGCAGCCTGGCCGCCCCTGGTTCCCGGAGGTGGCTGTCTGGCGCCGGAGGGGTGCTGGGAAGGGGAAGGACCAGGGTCGGGGCTGCTTTCCTTTGCCTGCAGCCCCGGGGGGGGGGGGGCGGAAGGGTGCTCAGCATTTGTCTTTGCAGCCTGTGACACTAGAGCGGGATGCACGGGCTTCTGTGAATGCGGATGGCGCGGGGGGGGGCTGAGGGGGGCCTGCCTCGCGGGGGGGAGTACTCCCCCTCCGCTGGAGTCTTGGCTGCCGGCCTGGATGTTCCTGACTTCTCTGCCACGTCTGGCACCGGCAATAAGGTAGGACTTGGGATTGGTGGGGGGGGGCAGCCGGGCGGGGGCTCCGGGGGATTGCCCTTGTCGTCCGGAGACCCTGTACTTTTGTTCAAGGGTCCTGCTTTACTGGAGGGAGGTTCTGCCTTATTGCCGGGAGCCCTGCAGAGGGGAGCAGCGGTTGGTGAACTGGGTGGAGACTCTGTACCTGGGGCGTCCACTGCTCTTGTTCTGGAGCATGGGACTGCCGTGGTTGTAGGGGAGCAGGAGGGAGAAGGGAAGATTGGCTCTCCAGTAGGAGGGGGGGCAGTGGTTGTCTCGGGTGGGGAAAGGGAGCCGATGTCTGAGGGGATGGGGGATGGGATAACGCCTGGGAGCCCCAGGAAGGGGGAGGGACCGTGTAGCTCCCCAGTCCTGGTGGCCGAGACACAGGAAGGGGAGGTGGGTGTGGGAACACAGGGTACGGGTGTTGGGGGGTTCCCTGGTATACCTAACATCACAGAGGAACAATTGCATGATGCCCTTCTGTTAGCCCTCGAAACCCGGAAGGCCCTAAAGGGGCTTTTGCGGCACTTCGGGAGGGACAGGTTAGGGAGGTCCCATCGGATCGGATGGAGGGCGGGGATCTGGAGTGGACAGGGGGCGCCTCGGAGGGCGGCAGGGGGAGCATCCCTGATTCTCTCCTGGCGGAGATGGAGCTCCCCGATCCCATTGTCGCTCCATTGGCGGCGGCTGGGGATTCAGAGCCACAGCAGCGGCCTCTCTCGCAAGCTGTTGAGGGAGAGGGGAGGGGAGTTGAGGGGCTGGAGGCAGGGGGATCTGTTCCTCCTCGTACTTTCGCAGAGGCCCTGAGGGGGTCTGGTGCTGCTACAGGGACCTCTGGTGGAGCTGGGGGGAGGGGGAGTTCCCAAGGGAGAGGTCCTGTGGGCGGGGGAGGAAGTGGGGGAGGGTTCCGAGGGGTAGGGGGTGAGGTTCAACGGCGCAACGTGGCGCAGATCTGGTGGGCCGGGGAGGGGCCCCCTCCGGCCAGGGAACATGTCTTGAGGATGGTCCTTGGGCTGGGGTTTCTCCCGGGAGATCTCTATGCCTTCATCCACATGAACAACACCATCGAGTATGATGTTAGTTTCATGCTGCGACGGGGGCTGGAGATTTTCTGGGACCGATACCAGCAGCAGAGGGGGCAGGGTGGGTGGGCCGACTTTCGTGTTGTGCCTATCTCTCGCCAGGGGGCGGTACCTGTGACCATCCTGGTTAGGAATGAGTCGCTCCCAGGGCAGGACATTCAGTTTTGGTTATCGCGTCATGCGGTGCTTCTCGCACCCCTGGTTAAGGGCGCTGGGCCCCTAGGGGTGTGGGACGGGTCGTGGAAGAGTAAGATCCGTTTGCGTGAGGTGGGAAATGTCGTGCAGCACGTGCCTCGGCCGGTTTCCTCGGTCAGGATCGCATCTTGTGCTACTACCACGGGCAACCTCGCGAGTGTCACCGCTGTGGCTCATTCCGGCATCTGAGCATGAACTGTCCCGAGCAGGTCTGCACCCGTTGTGGTGGATGGGGTCACGCCTCAGCCGGGTGTTTGCTCATCAGGTGCAACCTTTGCGGGGAGTTGGGCCACCCCTTTGCCCGCTGCCCCTCCGCATCACACAATGGACCGGGGGGGATGTTGTCACCCCACCTCGGGCTCCTGTGTGGGAGGAGGGTGTGGAGGACCCTCTCCCGCAGGAGGAGTCTGGGGGCCCTAGGGTGGAGGAGGGCACTGAGCCGAGGGAGCCACCAGGGGGAGGGGATTTGGGTAGGATGGAGGAGAGGGTTAATGTGGTGGAGGTAGATGTTTCACGACAGGATAGGGGGTCGCGGGTGGTGCCACCTCAGGAATGGACTACTGTCCCTTCTAAGGGTGGAAAGGCCAAAAGGAAGAAACGGGAGACATCCCCATTGTTGGATGAAGAGCCCGTGCTGGACAGCAACCGTTTCCTCTTCTTGGCTGCTGATGCGGCTGAGGGCTTGCCTGTGGAGGCAGGGCCCCCTGTGCGGCGCTCGGTGCGGTTAGCGGCGGGGGCGGCCCCTCTTCCTCAGCGGCGGCCTCAGAAAATGCCGAAGGCGCGCCGCAGTCAGGGTCCTCCGAACAGTGTGGATACTGGCGCCCGGCTCTCGGTGGTAGCCCTGGAGAGACCGCCGGGACGGGTGAGGGAGGACGAGCTTTTGCCCCCGCGGTTGGGTGCTGGGCCTTCGCAGGAGCCCCCTGCTGACCCGGCCGTCCCGGTCTCCCCCACGGGGGTGGGCACTGTTCTTTTGTCTCAGTCTCTGTCCGGGGAGGGGGGGCGGCACTGGTGGTGGACCCCACAGAGGAGATCATTCCTCCGACCCCTGACCTGTCTGTGCCCCCTCGTCCCGTGGGGGCTGGGTTAGCCCCTGCGACAGCTTTGCCCGGTGGTCCGGGGGGCACCAGCACCCCCTGGGGTGACAGGGTCGGGCAGGAGGAGGAGGAGATCCTCGAGGTGGTCATCGTGGACCTCGAGGAGTTGCTCCAGCTTGTCCTGCAAGCGGGATTCTGGGGATCCAGGGGTTGGTGAGAAGAGGAGGAAAGGATCACTGCACGCGAAGTAGGTATGGCGTGCACTCCTGCGTTCTCGTGCGCCACTATCAACGTGGCCAGCATTTTTACAGACCAGGCGCGGGCTGCGGCCTATGATTTTCTTTCCACGAGTGGGCTGGATGTCATCTTTTTGCAGGAGACAAGGCTCACCTCGCTCGCTAGCCTTCATCGGGCGAAACGGGAGTGGTGGTGGGGTCCTTCGTACTGGTCACTTGTGGCCCAGCCCTATGCAGGAGTGGCGGTTTTGTTCACGTCTCACCTATTTCAGGTGCAGTATGTGTGGGAACTGGAGCAGGGCCGGTGTTTGCTCTTAGACGGCTGCTGCGGGCCCCATCGGTTTCGTTTCGTGGTGGTCTACGGCCCCCAGTCTAAGTTGGCGCGGAAGACCCTGTTTCGGGTCATTCGCCCCTACTTACACACCTCCCGTTTGGTGGTCCTCGCAGGGGATTTTAACACCACCACCCTTTTGCAGGACCGAGGGGGGGAGCGTTGCCCACCCAGTTACGAGGGCCTCTTTTTGGCTGAGATGACCCGGACGGCTGACCTAGTGGATGTCTACCACCGGGCCTTTCCACGGTCGCCGGGTTTCACCTACTACCATGGGACCTGCAGGAGTCGTATCGATCGGATATATGTGAGTGCCCGGGTGGAGTGTTCCCCTCCGCAGTTGCAGGCGGTTGACTTTTCGGACCACTGCGTCCTCTCCATGTCCTTCTTGGCTAACCACGAGGAGCTCAGCAGGGGTCCTGGCCTGTGGCGACTGAATGTGCAGTTGTTGGCAACATCAGAGGTGGTCCAGGAGTTCTTGGCCTTTCTCGCAGACCAGGAGACCCTGTTGGGTATTTTTCCTTCCCGTGGTGCTTGGTGGGATGAGGTGAAGGCACGTGCCCGCAAACTCTTCCGTTCCCGGGGTACCTCCATTGCTCGGTCCCGCTACCTCACCTACACTGTCCTCCGGAGGTCGCTGGACCGTTTGGTATCCCGAGGGCCAGTGCGGGAGGAGGTGGAAGAGGTGCGAGTCCAGCTCCGTGGCCTGCTTTATGATCGCCATGCCTTCCTTTGCTTCGAGGGGGCGGCTGGTGGGGTCGCCACTCCAGACCCTTTCCTAAATTTCAGGGAGAGGGTTCGGCGTAGGGAGGTCATGGCCCTGCGGGGCAAGGACGGCACTCTTCATACCTCTCAGGAGGACCTTTTGCAGATGGTGGGGGAATACTTCTCTGACCTGTTTGGGGATCGCCCTGTGGACCTCACCCATATCCGAGAGTACCTGGGCCTTCCCCCGGTGTATTCGGCTGTGGTCCAGGCACAGGTTGATGCACTCGCTGCTCCAATTCAGCAGGTGGAGGTGGAGAGGGCGATTCGTGCCATACCGTTGGGGAAGGTGCCTGGGCGTGATGGACTCCCAGTGGAGTTCTATCGCACTTTCATCTCCCAGCTGGCCCCTTTCTGACCTCCCTGTTTCAGGAGATCATGGACACGGGGTTTCTCCCGCGGTCATTTCGCGAGTCTGTCCTGCTGCTGCTCTCCAAGGGGAAGGATGATAGCTCCTTGGACTTTTGGCGGCCGCTCTCTCTTCTGAACGCGGACCGGAAGATCCTGGCCAAGTGTTTGGCCAACCGACTGGTGGAGGTGTCGGGCGTTTTGCTGTCCCCTTCCCAGTATTGTTCCGTTCGGGGGAGAGAGGGGTTCTGGACGCTGTCGCCACAGTCCGGGAGATGGTGGAGAGAGGCCGGTCGCTCCAACGGGACCATTGGTTGGTCTCCTTGGACCAGTCCAAGGCCTTTGATCGAGTCAGTCACCGGTACCTGTGGGTGGTGCTCCAGCACTTCGGCCTCCCCGCAGGTTTCCTCTTCATCTTGCAGGCGCTGTACCGAGGGGGGGTGAGCTGCCCGTTTATTAACGGGTGGCTCGGACGGCCTTTTTGTGTCGCCTCGGTGGTACGGCAGGGGTGCCCTTTGAGCCCCCTGCTGTATGTCTTCTCCCTCGACCCCTTCCTCTGGAGATTGTCCTCAGGTGGGTTGCGGGGCCTGGGGGCGCCTGGTGCGCCCCCGGTGACTGTCGTTGCCTATGCTGACGACATCTCAGTTTACGTGGACGGCACTGAAGGGGTAGAGGCCCTGCGGGAGGCCGTGGAGGAGTACTCGGAGGTGGCCCATTCTGTTGTCAACCTCAGCAAGTGCCAGACGCTGTGGTTGGGACCGTCGGAGGCCTCCCCGCCTTCCTGCGCCCCCTTTCCTCCTCCGGTGGGGGAGGTCCGCGTTTTGGGCCTCGTCTTCGGTTCGGAGGACTGTGCGGTGTCCAATTGGGATCGTTGTATTGAGACTGCACGGTGTTGGGTGCTGCGGTGGAGGGGGTGGAGGTGTACATACGAGGAGAAGATCAAGCTCCTCGGGACGTTTCTGCTTCCCCTCTTTCTACACGTGGCCACGGTCTTCGTTCTTCCGTCGTCCCGTCAGGCGTCTGTTAGTGCTGTCTTTTTCTGTTTTCTGTGGGGTAACCGCCTGAACCCTGTCCAGCGCAACATCGTTTGCCTGGATCGGGCACAGGGCGGTCTAGGTATGTTGCACCCCCTTGTCTTCCTGTCAGTCTTGTCTATGGCGTTTCACTTGGATAGGATGCGGGAGGGGGGTGAGGTATGGTGGGTGGCCTCCTATCGGGGGTGGTTCTCCCGCTTCTGGGAGCAGTGGGAGGGGGCGTCCTCGGTCCCACGTGTGCGTCGGAGTGGGGAACAGGCCCCATCGTACGTTTTTGCGATGGTGGGGCTCATTCGGCGGTGGGGGGTGACCGACCCGCTCGCCCAGTCTTTGGGGCGGAAAGGATTGTACCGGATGGTACTCACCTCCCACTTTCAACCAAGGTGGGCCCTGTGGGACTGTCCAGCGGATGTGATGCAGCGGGGCCTTCGGCAGTTGAACTCCCCTCAGCTGCCGAAGAAGGTTCGGGATGTGGCCTGGTTGTCTTTCCACGGGCGTTTGTACGTGAGGGACAACCTCAAGTACAGGTCACAGGCTGAGCGGGTCTGTCCGAGGGCAGGGTGTGAAGGGCAGACGGAGACCATGGATCATTTCCTCCGGCAGTGCCCCTTTAATGTGGCGGCCTGCCGGTTGGTGTCCGCTGCTCTTCACCTGCGTGATCTTTCCCTCCTTACGTATGCGGAGTGGGTGTACGGGGTCTGGTCCTTTCCTCTAAGGCAGGACTCCGGGACCCTCTACCTCGTCACGGCTGTAGTGCGCTACCACCTGTGGCAATCGCGCTGTCATGTCTCGGCCCGGGGGTTGGTCCTGCCCCTCGACGAGGTAGTGCGGGACATTTTGGAGGAAGTGTCCAGCATGGCGCAACGTGAAAGGCGGGTGGTGGAGGCCCATCGTTGGGAGCGTCTGTGGCGTCACCTCACCCTCCGCCCACCGTGAGGGGGAAGGTTGCCCTGGGGTTTACTTTGTTAGGGCTTTGGGGTTTTTCTCCCGGTAGATAGGGGGGGGAAACTGGGGGGGGGGGGTGATGGTAGTGCAGCTTTCAAGGGAGGTTTGGCCACTCTTCCGCTCTCCCTCTCTCCTCGGGGGATGGGTTCAGTTGATCGCTCTGTCGCTCATTTCAGGAGGGCTGGAGTTTCATTGCCCTTGTGTGCATCCCGCTCTGCTGTCTTGCGTTGCAGGGCAGCACTATGTTTTGTTCTTTTTATGGTTTTGTATTGTTGTTTCTTTGGTGAATTTTTGTTGGGGAAGGGCCAGATGTTGCCTTTATGTTTTGTTTGGGGGGGTGGGTGGTTTTCATATTAGTACGGGGATGTGGGTTTTACTTGTTATGTGTTTTCTTTGTGGGGTGGAGGGGGATGGGGCAGGGATTGGGGTGGGGGGTGGGGGAGCTGATGCTCCTTCTTAGGGGCGGGGGTGGGGATGGTGGATTATGTATTTTGGGTTCTCATGCTGGTGCGGGGGTATCGGGTATGGTTGGGGGGTGGTTTTGGCAGTCCCCCACAGTTGGTTGCCATGGACATGGACATGAACATTGCCTGGACTGGTATGGGTTGTTGTCGGGGGGCACGTGGGCTGTGTGCTGTGTGCTGTGTTTGGTGGTGGGTTTGGGGAGGTGGGTCACGGGGGGGGGTTCAGTTTCTTGTTTGTGCTCTGTCGGGGTGGGTGGGGGTTTTGGGGGTGTGGGTCTTGTTTGGGTTACCTGTTTTGCTTTTTGTATGTATTTTGTTGCTTGTTTCTAATAAATCAAAATTTCCACTCAGACCAGCTTGCTCGAGTGTTTCGAATCTGGGGAACACCAGATATAAACCTCTTTGCAAGTCCGCAGAATGCCAAACTTCTCTGATTCTGTTCCAGAATTCGGGCTCAAAACTGTCAGGCAAGAGATGCGTTCCTACTCCACTGGGGACAGGACTTCCTCTATGCCTTCCCACCCATTCCCCTCATTCCCAAGAATTTATTCAAACTTCAGAGAGACAGAGGTCATATGATACTCATAGCTCCATGTTGGCCACCCCCTTCTTCTGCGTCTCTCTCAAACCACTCCTCTGGAGTTGGGGAATGCTCCGGATCTCCTGTCGCAGGAGGACGGATCCCTACTGCATCCCAATCCCCAGGCGCTACATCTCAAGGTTACTGAAAGCCTAGAATTCCAGTATATTAATCTTTCTCAACAAGTGAAGGATATCCTCCTGGCTTCCAGAAAACCTTCCTCAAGACGTTCTTATGCTTTTAAGTGGAAAAGGTTCTCTGTCTGGTGTTCACAAAAGGGACTTGACCCCCTTTTACTACCTGTAGAGTTGCTACTAGAGTATCTTCTACAATTATCAACATCTGGCCTAAAAACCAATTCAGTGAGGGTCCATCTCAGTGCTATTGCACCTTTCAATGGACAACCCATTTCCCTTTCATCCACTTATATCAAGATTTATGAGAGGCCTACTCTTAACAAAACCTCCCATTAAACCACCACCGGTGGCATGGGACCTAAATCTTGTTATCCAGGACCAAGCAGGAAGTCAGTCCTCACATATGGGTGTCATCGGCGCCGATGAAGCCCCAGCGGAGCATTTCCCCAGTTTTCCATGAAAGCCTTTGGGAATGCTGGCACGCATGCGCGGTTCCCTTCCCGCCTAAATGTGCCATCTTACCTCAGTCTCTTTTTTTCCGAGAAGCCCATCGGACGTGTGTCCTGTTCTCCCGGATAAAAGTGATTTTTTTCTTCGGCGATTTTCGCTATTTTTTCTCCGGTTCGACGCCGGTTCCCCTCCTGCCGGGTTCGGTACACCGGTATCGAGCCCGTTTTCTTCATTTTTCGGTTTTTGCCCTTCGTGGCTGGCGTTCGCGCCCTTTTTTCATTTTTCACTGGCAGGCCGGTCTTTTGACCTCGCTGGGGCTATTTTTTCCCCGATGGCTTCCAGTGGTTTCAAAAAGTGTGATCGGTGTAAGAAAATTATGTCTCTCACCGACACACATGACTGCTGCCTTCAGTGCCTCGGCCCTGACCACGACCCAAAGTCGTGTGGGCCATGTGGGAAGATGTCTTCCAAGGCACTAAAGAGTCGACAGCATCAAAAGGAAAGGTTTTTCTCGGACTCTGCCTCCGGCCGGGCCCGGACCTCGTCTGAGGCCTCGACATCTCGGGATTCCGATCCCAAGCGCCGTCGAAGCTCCTTGCAGGGTCACGGATTCTACTCCAGGTATTTCCTGATACCCAAACAAACCGGTGGCCTTCGACCCATTCTGGACCTCAGAAACCTCAACAAGTTCCTAGAGAAAGAAAAGTTCAAGATGCTTACTCTTGGGACACTTCTGCCCTACCTCCAGCAGGGAGATTGACTATGCTCCTTAGATCTAAAGGATGCGTACACTCACATCCTCATTCATCCAGACCACAGAAAGTACCTCAGGTTCATTGTGGGAGGAAACCATTATCAGTACAGAGTACTACCTTTTGGCCTGTCCTCCGCTCCCAGGGTCTTTACCAAGTGCCTGGCAGTGGTTGCGGCCTACCTGAGAAATCAAGGCATCTTTGTCTTTCCCTATCTGGACGACTGGCTCATCAGGGGTCAGACGTCCCTGGAGGCCAGACAAGCCACTCTCAACACCATTGCTCTGCTTCAAAAGGTGGGCTTTGTCATAAACTTCGCAAAGTCCACTTTGCTCCCCTCCCAGAATTTGGAGTTCATAGGGGCAAGGTTGGATTCTCAACTGGCAAAGGCATTCTTGCCAGAAGACAGGGCTCAAAGGCTGATGGACGTGGCAAAGCAGTTTCTGAACAGGTCCCTGGTCTCCGCCAGACTCTGCCTCAGGCTTCTGGGTCACATGGCTTCGACAGTACATGTGACTCCCAATGCCAGGCTCCATATGGGGCCTGCACAGTGGTGCCTTCGGACTCAGCGGTCTCAAGCCATAGGCCACTTACGAGACAAGATAAAGGTGTCCAAACCCCTTTTGGCCTCCTTCAGCTGGTGGCTACATCCACCCAATCTACTCAAGGGAATGCCCTTCCAAATGCCAGAATACTCAGTGGTCCTCACCACCGACGCCTCTCTAAAGGGCTGGGGGGCTCATTGTCTGGACAAGTGCACCCAAGGCCTCTGGTCTCCCTGGGAGGCAGCCCAACAGATCAATCTGCTGGAACTTCGAGCTATCCGCTTGGCTCTCCGAGTTTTTTCTCCAGCCCTGGCTCACCGCTCAGTCTTGATTCAAACAGACAACCAGGTGGCCATGTTTTATGTGAACAAGCAGGGGCGGCACTGGGTCCCAGATCCTTTGTCAAGAGACTCAGGACCTTTGTTCCTTTGCCCTGAAGCACCACATGCTTCTCAAGGCGGTGTACCTTCCAGGCCAGGAGAACTGCCTGGCCGACCGGTTGAGCAGGATTCTGCAGCCCCACGAGTGGCAGCTGCATCCCTTGGTAGTTCAAAAGATCTTCCTGAAGTGGGGTCTCCCTTGGATAGATCTCTTTGCCAGTCCACTAAACAAGCAGCTACCCATGTTCTGCTCCAGGCAACCACATCCTTAGAGGATTGCACCAGATGCTTTTCTGATGTCCTGGTCTCAGGGCCTCCTGTATGCGTTTCCTCCCACGCCCTTGGTGACCCGAACTCTGTTCAAGATTCTTCGGGACAAGGCCTCGGTCCTGCTGGTAGCACCCAGATGGCCGAGACAGCCTTGGTTTCCTCTTCTGCTTCAACTGGCGGTGGATCCCCCACTGCCTCTGGGGTTGCAACCCGACCTTCTCTCTCAGGGCAGGGTTCCCTACTACATCCCAATCTCAAGACTCTCAATTTGATGGCCTGGAGGCTGCAAGGGTAGTCTTGGCTCCCTGGGGCCTGCCTCAGGAAGTTGAGGAGGTTGTCCTAGCCTCTAGAAAACAATCCACTAGGAAAGCCTATGCTCTCAAATGGAAGAGGTTTTCTGTGTGGTGTCAGCTAAGTACAGAGGATCCTTTCTCCTGTACTGTGCAGGTAGTGCTTCAGTACTTGCTACACTTATCCAATCAGGGACTTAAGTCCAATTCTGTTCGGGTCCACCTCTCAGCTTTAGCAGCTCACCACTCACTGGTGGAGGGACATTCTTTGTCAGGTCACCCCTTGGTGTCCCGCTTTCTCAGGGGCTTGCTTTTGCTCAAGCCCCCCATCCGTCCTCCTGCTCCTGAGTGGGAGCTGAATGTGGTCTTGCAGGAACTGACTCGCCCACCCTTTGAACCGATGGCTACTTGTCCACTGCGCTTCCTCTCCTGGAAGACACTTTTCCTGATAGCCCTTACCTCGGCTAGGCGGGTGAGTGAGCTTCAGGCCCTGGTCTGTGATAGGCCTTACACCAGGATTTATAGGAACAGAGTAGTCCTCAGGACTCATCCCAAGTTCCTCCCTAAGGTTGTCTCCTCTTTCCACCTCAATCAGGAGGTGGTTCTTCCAACATTCTTCCCTAGGCCTCATGCAAGCCAGGCTGAAGCAGTCCTGCATACCCTGGACTGTAGGAGGGCCTTATCCTTCTACCTTGACCGTACGCAGGGGCATAAAAGGGCTACTCAGCTCTTCGTATCCTTTGACCCCAATAAGTTGGGGTTAGCTGTGTCCAAGCGTACCTTGTCTATCTGGGTGGCTGACTGTATCACCTGGGCTTACAAGGCAGCTGACCTTCCTTTGCAGGGTAGGGTCACGGCCCATCGTGTCAGGGCAATGGCTGCCTCAGTGGCTCATCTCCGCTCTGTGCCCTTGGTAGACATCTGCAGGGCTGCAACTTGGTCTTCAAGCCAGACGTTTGCAGCCCATTACTGTCTGGAGAGGGAGTCCTGTAGGGACAGTGCTTTTGGCCAAGCAGTACTCCGGAATCTCTTTGAGGTTTAGGCAACTCCTGCCCTCCTGCCCTCTGTTGGGCTACCGGTGGAAGTTGTGTCCTTGAAAAGCCTTTCTTTGCTGCTGGGACTAGAGGGAGTTCTCTTGTTCAGCCTGGGTTCCTCGGTAGCCCAGAGCTAGGGAGTCACCCATATGTGAGGACTGCCTTCCTGCTTGGTCCTGGAGAAAGAGTAGTTACTCACCTGTAACAGGTGTTCTCCAGGAGCAGCAGGAATCAGTCCTCACAACCCTCCCTCCTCCCCTTGGAGTTGCAGTTGTACATAGTTTGTGTTTTTACATTTTTGTGTGCTCTTCTTAGCTATGTCATTTGACTGAGGTAAGGTGGCACCTTTAGGCAGGAAGGGAACCGCGCATGCGTGCCAGCATTCCCAAAGCGTTTCATGGAAAGCTGGGGAAATGCTCCGCTGGGGCTTCATCGGCGCCGATGACACCCATATGTGAGGACTGATTCCTGCTGCTCCTGGAGAACACCTGTTACAGGTGAGTAACTACTCTTTCTTGGTCAGCTTATGAAACCACCCTTTGAACCTTTAGCCACTTCAGACCTAAAGTTTCTTTCATGGAAAGTTATTTTCCTAATTGCCATCACTTCTGCGAGACGCATTAGTGAATTACAGGTGTTAGTAGCTGACCCTCCTTATACACCATGATAAAGTAGTCCTCAGGACTCATCCTCACTTTCTGCCAAAGGTGGTTTCGGTTTTTCCTTTAAACCAGTCGGTTTATCTACCTGTATTCTTTCCAAGGCCTCATGCCTCCAGTGCAGAAAGGAATCTTCACACTTTGGATTGTAAAAGAGCCTTAGCCTTTTATCTCCAAAGAACTAAGCCACATAGAAAATCTTCTCAGCATTTTGTGGCTTTTGACTCTAGTCATTTGGGACTTCCAGTTTCCAAAAGAACTCTGTCAAATTGGATTGTAGACTGCATGTCCTACACATATCAGAGTAAGGGACTTTCTCTCGAAGGCCATGTCACGGCTCACAATGTGAGAGCCATGGCAGCCTCAACAGCTAACCTTCATTCTGTCTCTATTGATGACATCTGCAAAGCAGCCACTTGGGCTTCGGTACACACCTTCACAGCCCACTATTGCTTAGACAAAGACTCCTGTCAGGATGCCTCGTTTGGCCAGGCTGTTCTCCAACATCTCTTCCATACTTAATTCAACTCCTACCCACCATCCACAGTTGGATGCCAGCGGTCCATGGGAGGAAGCATAACCCATCTCACCTGAGTTCGCAGCTTGCTGGGGTCACCCCTTGGAATCTTTCAGCGGGGGGGTCCCCATATGTGAAGACTACATTCCTGCTTGTTCCTGGAGATAGCGTAGTTACTCACCTGTAACAAGTGATCTCCGGGAACAGCAGGAATTTAGTCTTCACAACCCACCCAGCTCCCCTAAGAGTTGTCTCTATCTCTCTCTTTCTCTACTTCTCTCCTTTGGTCTCAGCTATAAACTCAACTGAAGTGAGAGAGGTACAGAGGTGGGAAGGCAGCACGCATGCGCTATGGGATGCTCCCAAAAGCTTTCCTATTGGATGCTGGGGAGCGTTACCGCGCGGGCTCCATCGGTACTGACGATACCCCATATGTGAAGACTAAATTCCTGCTGTTCCCGGAGATCACCTGTTACAGGTGAGTAACTACACTATCCTATGCTGGGCCTATCAAGGACTCTGCAGTGCTAAAGCTTCTCTCTGATTGGGATTTGCAGGGCATTACAGAGCAGATAGTAGAACAGCACCAGGATGAATTCAAACGATAGATGCAAACATCTTATAAAAAAACAAAAGTAAGACAGTAAGGGCCCAATATTCCGCCTGCAGTTATCAGTATTTTTAAAGCACCTGGCCACCATGGGCAAAAGTGAAACTGGATATTCAGCACTGGATATCCTCCAATACTGAATATCTGGTTTCAGACGCAACCAGCACGGCTATCTGGACAACCGGGATATTCAGCCACTGTTCGAATAGTCGAACCACATAAAGGTAGGATAGCTATTGACATGACCTAAATTTATGCAATTACTTATCTGGTTAGTGGATCGAAAATCACTGCGAACTGGATAAGTGTCGAAACCGCCTTTGCCCTGTCCTGTTCAGACAGAGCCTTGGCAGTTAGAAGGGATATTCAGCAGCACTGCCTAGCTGGTGCCACTGAATTTTGGTTAACCGGATAAACCACTTTGAATATTGGGCTCTAAAATTTTAGTTCTCATCTTTAGTTACTGATTTATTAGTTACAAATCAGATATAGTAGATATTTCCCCTCCCTACTGGCCTCAGTTTGAACCAGAGATAATGGAGGGGGAGATGATTCGCCCAGGGTTACAAGGAGCATTAGTGGGAGCTACAGGATTTGAACCATGGCTTCTCTACCAGATGCTGTAACCACCCAGCTACATCTAAACATTTACGTTTTCATATAATTTTCATCCTATGGTTTCCTGTGTTATATGAGCTACTTGTGTTATTTACATTCTTAGCTGTACAGAATGTCTAGATCCTACAAACGGAAGACTTCTCAGCTGCACTGTCATCTGTTGCATAGTTACTTGGGAGACATATGTGTCATTCCTATGAAGGCTGTTTCTTAATTCACCTCTTCTTTCTTTCACCACTGCCACACTTAGTTCCTTTTCTGAAATCACAAAGGAGGAAACTACCCATCTTCTCTCCTCCTCTAAACTCACTTCTTGTTGCTCTGACTTCATTCCCACTCTGTCTGTCACATCTTCAATAGATCAGTTGCCACTAACTGTGCTCTCTTCCTTCAACCATGCTGTAATCATGCTGCTCCTCAAAAATCCTTCAGTGGACCCTATTGGCCCTGTCAACTATCATCTCACTTCCCTCCTCCCTTTCATATCCAAACTGCTTGAATGTGCTGTTTGTCTCCACATCTTTCATCTCAGATTCTTATAGATCCACTTCAACCTGACTTTCTTTGTCTATGTTCCACAGAAACTGCTCTTGCCAAAGTTTCCAGTGACTTCTTTATGACCAAGGCCAAAAGCCTTTGCTGAATCCTTATTCTCTTATTTTACACATGTTCTCTTGCTGCTCTGATTGTATTCCTCAACTTTCACTATCGTTATGCTACCGACTTCCAGATCAACCTCTACATAACAGAAATTTCCCCAAGGATGCAGTCCCAAATCTCAGCCTGATTGCCTGATCTTGTCACCTGGATGTTCCACTGCCATCTTAACATGGCCAGGAGAGGAGCTTCTTATCTCCCCCTTCTCCCCCCCCCCCCCCAAATCCAATTTCCCTCATTTCTCTTTTTCTGATTCTGTGGATGGTTTTCTCATCCTTCCAGTCCCCTCAACCCATAACATCAGGGTCATCCCTTTCCTTCTCTACACATATCCAAAACACTACTGAAGCATGTCATTTCTTCCTCCTTATCATTGTTACAATCCATCTTTTCCTTTCTCTGTATGCCACCAAAATACTCATCCATTCTCATCACTTTCTGCTTAGACTACTGCAACCTGCTCTTCGTGGCTCTCCCACTGAACCATCTTTCTCCGTTACAATCTATTCAGAATTAAGCTATGACTATGCAAGCCTTATCCTCAAGCATTACATTGGTTCCCCATTCACTTCCACATACAGATCAATCTTCTTTCTTATGTATTTATTATCTTTATATAGCACTTCTTATGCTCACTCTACAGCTCCTCAGTTACTTATATTCTCTTTTCTCGATACACTTCCCCCTATGGATTCTGTTCATTGGACAAGCTGCTCTTTTATCTGTCCTTTCTCTCCATTTCCAACTCTACTCAGCTCGCTCCATCTTAATGTGCCATATGCCTAGAACAGACTTCCTAAGTTAGTGTGTCATGCTCCCTCTCCATCCATATTAATGTCCATGTTTCTCCAGGAACAAGCAGGAAGTCAGTCCTCACATATGGGTGACATTGACGCCGACGGAGCCCACGTGGAGCATTTCCCCAGCTTTCAAAGAAAGCCTTTGGGACATACTGCCATGCATGCATGGTCCCCTTCCCGTCCAAGGATGCCATCTTGCTCAGTCTCCTTTTTTCTGCAGAGCCTAATGGATATTGGTCCAATTTCCCTGGAAAAAATCCTTGCTATATCCTTAAAAATTCAGCTTTCTCCAGGACCAAGCAGGAAGTCAGTCCTCACATATGGGTGACATCGACGTCGATGGAGCCCTTGCGGAGCATTTCCCCAGCTTTTCAAGAAAGCCTTTGGGAATGCAGGCACGCATGCGTGGTTCCCTTCCCGCCTAAAGGTGCCATCTTGCTCAGTCTCTCTTTTTCTGTGAAGCCCATCGGACATGTGTCCTAGTCCTCCCAGAAAATAGTTGGATTTTTTCACGATTCCTTCGATATTTTTTCTCTGGTTTGACGCCGGTTCCCCTCCCGCCGGGTTCGGTACACCGGTATCGAGCCAGCTCTTCTTTTTTCGGTTTTTGCCCTTCGTGGCTGGCGTTCGCGCCCTTTTTTTCTTTTTCCCTGGAAGGCCAGTCCTTTGACCTCGCGGGGACTGTTTTTTCCCCGATGGCTTCTAGTGGTTTCATAAAGTGTGATCGGTGCAAGAAACTAATGTCTCTCACAGACACACACGACTGCTGCCTTCGGTGCCTGGGTCCTGACCACGATCCTAAGATCTGTGGACCATGTGGAAAGATGTCTTCCAAGGCGCTTCGAAGTCGTCATCACCAAAAGGTAAGGCTTTTCTCCGACTCGGCCTACGGCCGGGCCCGGACCTCGTCTGAGGCCTCGACATCTTGGGAATCGGATCCCGAGCACCGTCGGGGCTCCTCGGACAGGGGGTCCCCCGACCGGGAACGAAAGAGGAAGAAGCGGCTCGCGAGGGCGTCGTCGGAAGAGGTCCCTGGCTCCTTGAGAGCTAGGTCTCAGACCCCCGACCGTTGCCCCGGGCCTGTGGAACAGGAGAAGCCGCCAAAAGTACCTCGTTTGGAGCCGGAGTCTGCTGG
This sequence comes from Ichthyophis bannanicus, assembly GCA_033557465.1. Taxonomy (NCBI): domain Eukaryota; kingdom Metazoa; phylum Chordata; class Amphibia; order Gymnophiona; family Ichthyophiidae; genus Ichthyophis; species Ichthyophis bannanicus. The sequence continues at coordinate 131,001,609 of CM066037.1, forward strand.
ACACGTAAGTCCTGTAGCCCTCATGGACTCTCCTCCCAGAGAGCCGACGTCGGGCCCGGCGCCGCCGGGGCCCGAGTCGGTGGCTGCTGAGTCTCCTGAGCTGGGTCTCAGTCTGACAGCCTTGGAGTGCAGATTGTCTGCCTTCATGGAACAGCAGCGGGCACTGATGGCCAGCCTGTCTGGCGCATCTGCCCCGACCACCGGGACATCGAAGTCGACCCCGGAGACCGAGACGATACTCGAGGCCATGAAGGCTCGAGGTCGACCTCGGTCGTGGTCTCCCTCGACCTCCCATTCGGGACCTAGGGGGTCGACGCCGGTGCCTTCGGCGTCGGGGCAGGTGCTCACAGGCACTGCGCGGTCGGACCCCGATTCCTCATCGGATGAGTCCGCCAGGGAGATGGAGGACGAGGAGTCCCCCGACACCTTCAGGACTCAGTGTGTCCCGTCGGACTCACCGCAGTCTGAGCCCCGGAGTAGATCCCCCTCCGGAGGATACCTGGTTCTCGGAGTTCATCCGGGATATGGCCACTGCATTGGCTATCCCTGCAGACCCCGAGGAGGAGCCTCGAGCTGAGGAGCTCGAGGCCCTATAGTATGACTCTCCTCCGAAGGAGGCCTTTACTGTTCCAGTTCCTCCGATGCTGGAACGGCTCCTCTTCCGGATGTGGGAGGCACCGGCCTCGGCGCTGGTTCTAAGCAAGCGGGTCGGTTCTATCTATCGACTCCGGAAGAGCCCTGGCTTTCAGAAGGCGCAGCTGCCACACCATTCCATGGTGGTGGAATCGACCATGCATCGCCTGAAAAGTCAGAAGATGCACTCCGCGGTGCCCCCTGGCAGGGAGGCCCGGAACCTCGATGGTTTTGGTAGAAAGTGCTTCCAGGGCTCGATGCTTGCTTGCCATGTCCAGTCTTACCAGCTTAAAGGCTGTTTTATTAATAAAGAACATCCTTCCATCTGCTGTCCGCGTTTCTGACTGGGTGGTTTCATAGCACGTGGACGTGTGCTGTCTGTTGGTAACAGTCTTACCAGCTGTACATGGGCATGTACTTGCGGGACCTGGCCAAAGAGATGGCCGGGTTCTCTGCTGGTCTGTCCGGGGAACCCTTGCAGAGGTTCAAGTCCTTGTCCTCGGGGATCCGGGAATGATCCAAGTTTATGTCCCGCGTTGCCTACGATGGCTTCGAGGCTTCGGCCCGTGTTGCAGCAGCCGGCATTGCAGCTCGATGCCAGGCATGGCTGCAGTCATCGGACCTCGAGCCATGGGTTCAGGACAAGTTGGTTGATGTCCCTTGCCGAGGTGAGAAACTTTTTGGCAAGCCCATGACCGAGAAGGCCGCACAGCTCGAAACCGAGCACCTCACGAGGACAAGGCTGTCTAGAAAGACTTCTGCCCCTTCTCACAAGAAGAAGGGCTCGGGTAAAAAGCCCTTTTACCCGAGGAAGGGCACTGCCTACAAACAGTACCCTCAGTACCAGGCCTCCCAAGCTCCCCCTCAGGGTCAGCAGGCCAAGGGGCAGGGTAATGGGCCCCGTAGGTAGAGGACTTCCAAGCCTCCGGCCCCTGCTCCCACTCAGCAGGGTGGGGGTTTCTGACTCCTTAGGCATAGCCTCTCCGTCCCTGCTCTCCCAACCCTGCACAGGAGGTCGCCTCGCCATGTTTGCCCACAAATGGCCACTCATCACTTGAGACAGTTGGGTGCTCAGCATAGTCCACAAGGGCTATCTGCTACACTTCCAACAGCTGCCTCCTCCATACGTTCCAGGGGAGCCTCCAAGGCCTCCCCTGCACACAGACCTTCTCCTTCAGGAGCTCCAAGGTCTGTTGGTGGACAGGGCAGTGGAGCCTGTGCCTCCCCACCTACAAGGTCAAGGGTTCTACTCCAGGTATTTCCTTGTACCCAAAAGAACCGGTGGCCTTCGGCCTATTCTAGACCTCAGAAATCTCAACAAATTCCTAGAGAAGGAAAAGTTCAAGATGCTTACTCTTGGAACACTTCTGCCCTACCTCCAGCAGGGAGTTTGGCTATGCTCCTTAGATCTAAAGGATGTGTACACTCACATCCTCATTCATCCAGACCACAGAAAGTACCTCAGGTTCATTGTGGGAGGAAACCATTATCAGTATAGAGTACTGCCCTTTGGCCTCACCTCCGCTCCCAGGGTCTTTACCAAATGCCTGGCAGTGGTGGCGGCCTACCTGAGAAATTAGGGAATCTTTGTCTTCCCCTATCTGGACGACTGGCTCATCAGGGGTCAGACGTGCCAGGAGGCCAGACAAGCCACCCTCAGAACTATTGCTCTTCTTCAAAACCTGGGGTTTGTAATAAACTTTGCAAAGTCCACTTTGCTCCCCTCCCAAAACTTGGAGTTCATAGGGGCAAGGTTGGACTCTCTGCTGGCAAAGGCATTCTTGCCAGAAGACAGAGCCCAAAGACTGATAAACTTAGCAAACCAGTTTCTCAGCAGGTCACTGGTCTCCGCCAGACTCTGCCTGAGGCTTCTTGGCCACATGGCTTCGACAGTACATGTGAACCCCAATGCCAGGCTCCATATGAGGCCGGCACAGTGGTGCCTTCGGACTCAGTGGTCAAAGGCCACAGGCAGCCTCAGAGACAGGATAAGGGTGTCCAGACAATTTCTGAACTCCCTCCGCTGGTGGCTGCACCCACCCAATTTACTGCAAGGGGTGCCTTTTCAGATTCCTGGGTTCACCGTGATGTTGACCATGGATGCCTCCCTGCAGGGCTGGGGGGTTCATTGTCTAGGCAAGTACACCCAGGTCCTGTGGTCTCCCTGGGAGGCCGCACAGCAAATCAATCTACTGGAACTCAGGGCTATTCGGTTAGCCCTCAAGACTTTCTCTCCAACCCTGGCTCATCAGTCTGTCCTAGTTCAAACAGACAACCAGGTGGCCATGTTTTATGTGAACAAGCAGGGCGGAACTGGGTCCAGGCTCCTTTGTCAGGAAGCACAGGACCTTTGCTTGTTTGCGCTCAGGCACAACATGCTCCTCAAGGCTGTGTATCTACATGGCCAGGAAAACTACCTGGCCAACAGGTTGAGCAGGATTCTGCAGCCACACGAGTGGCAGCTCCTCCCACTTCCTGTTTAGCTGTTGTGGTGAGCAGACCTGTTCTGAAGAGCTCCTGGTAGGGAGGAGTTCCTGCTTCCTTCCTGTGGCTGGATGTCGGGCCCTGGGCCACCTCCAGCAGGAGAGGCCCAGGCCCAGAGGCCTACCAGGCCTGGTAGGCCTCCTTTGGTGCAGACTACTGAGGATGCTGGGACCTGTCTTCAGCCGGTGCCCCAGGAGGGGGCCTACCCAGGTAGGACTACAGATGGTCAGGGAACAGGGACCCACTTGCCCGGAGGTTTGGGCCCGCTGCCCCAGGGAGGAGGCTCCTCTCTCCTCCCCAGGCAGGGTGTGGAGGCTGGGTGGAGGCAGGGAGAGGCCCTGGGGAGGCCTTGGAAGCCTGCCCCGTACGGTGCTGAAGGAGGTGGGTTCCCCCCTCCGCCTCGGGTCCTGGAGGAGGCCTCTACCTCTTCCAGTGAGGATGAGGACGGAGGGTCGGGCCTGCCATCCTTCCAGAAACCAGCTAGGGCCCCAGAGGAGATTGTGGTGGCAGTACGGCGGCTCCAGGGTCTCCAGAAGGAGGCGGCCCAGCTGGAAACTCAGCTCTCCCACCTGGAGAGCCTGCAGGCCACCATTCCCGGTGAGGAGTGGGTGGCCTATACCATCTATAGAAAAGGGGGTAAAGCGGGCCTTGAAGGCTAAACACCAGGAAATCATCTATCTGAGGAGCCAGGGTTGTGGGTCCCTGTCTGAAGTATATCACAACTATGATAGATGGCAGGGGAGATCTGTAGTCCAGGGGAGACCCCTGGGGGTGGGTAGAAGAGGTGGTTCCCCTCCATCCTATCCCATGGCCTTTCAATGTCCCACCCATCTGAGAGAAGAGAAAGATGTGGTGCACTGCCAAGATGTGCTAACACGGTCCGGAGACCCTTACCTGAAGAACCGCAGTGATGCTGAGCGAGAGGTGGCTGTCCCAGTCTTGGAAGATGGGCCGTTGATTTCCTGCCCGGTAGATCCTGTTCCTCCTGCTTGGCTGCCTCCGGGAGAGGTCATGGCTCGCCGGCGTCCTCTGATTTCGGATCCACAGGCTCCGTTAGTGTCCAGCACCCCGCTAACAGTCTCGGGCACTGCAATAGGGGGGGAGTTTGGAGGAGCTGTTTCCCCCCTTCCACGAGTGTTTCCGGCTTTTCCCTCTGTCTCCCCGCAGTTTCTGCGTGCAGAGGGGATTTCCTCAGCTGACCGTCCAACTGAAGATTTTGTTCGGCGTTCAGAAAGGGTTTGCCCCGATGTCCGACGCCGCAGCCGGGCTTCCCTCCACTGGTTTGCACAGCCAAGATGGCCGCCGCGAACCCGATGCCGTCATTTCCGGGAGAACCCGGAAGTGTGCGGACAGCTGTTCTTCTGCCTCGGACTTGCCGAAGGAGCACCGGAGAAAACTCCGCAGCAGCGATTTTGGGGGAGTTTTGGGAGTTCTACTGCTGGAAGGAACGTTGAGGGTATCTTTGACCCTCTGCCTAATTCATTTTTATGTCGGAAGTCTGCGGATGCTGTGGGGATGTGTAGGATGCCTGCTGCAGCCCTTCCTGATGCTGTGCAGCCAGGGGCTGCAAATGCAACGGTGGGGGGGTTTTCTTCCTCTTCCCTGGACGCCTGGGGGATGCAGACTGAACGCCCCCGGTATCCGGGAGTGTCCGTCTGGCATAGGAAGGGTCTAGGAAAGGGGAAGGAGCAGGGTAGGGGCTGCTGTTCTTTCTATGCAGCCCCTGGGGGGGGTCAAGAGAAGGGGAAAAATGTTTTTCATTTTTCTTTGTCGTCTGTGTCAGCGGAGCGGGATGAGAAGATGCCTGCAGTTTCAGCCAGGGTGGCCGACGGGGGCCTGGCTCGCAGGGGGGCGTTCGCCCTTCCTGCTGGAGCCTTGGCTACGGCCAGGTGGTCCTGGACCCATGGGCCCCGTCGGGCCCCCCCAACCCGGTCGGCCCTGCGCGGGACCCGGGGCCGGGGGGGGGCGGTGGGGGGGATGTTTTGGGTGGGGGATCTGCCCTGTTGTCTCGGGCAGGTCCTGCCTTGTTGTCGGTAGACGTAAAGGGGGTAGCGGACGGTGGGTTAGGGGAAGGGCTGATGGAAGAAAGGGGGGAGCGGACGACTGGTCACATAGTGGGTAAGGAGGTAGTGGGCTGATTCGGAACGAGGGAAGGATTTGTTCTCAGTAGGGTCAGGGTGGGCGGTTGTCCCCCTGGATACCGGGAATGAAGGTGAGCGGGGTCCGTCCCCGGTAGTGGTGGCTGAGACCCAGTAGCTTGCGTTGGGTCGGGAACGCGGGAAGGAGGTTTGGGGGAGCCTTCCGGTCCCTGGGTGTCACCGAGAACCAGGTTTGTGATGCCCTGCGATAGCTTGGAGACCCCGACGGGCCCTCCCGGGGCCTTTTGCTGCTTTTCGGCAACTGGAGGAGGTGGCGGGGGGTGATCGGGGGTTCTCGGTGGTACCCAGGGATCCGGAAGGGATAGGCATCCCTGATTCAGTGTTGGCAGAGCTGATCTTGCCAGTTCTCAGGTCGCCCCGGGTGCGGAGACTGTGGATCCTGCAGACCAGCAGCAGGACCCCCCGCAGGGTAGCAGCAGGGGAAGGACAAGGGCGGCAGGGGTTGGGTGCTGGGGGCCGGCTTCCCCCCCCCCCCCGTACCTTTGCGGAGGCTCTGAGGGGGTCGGGCACCACTCCGGGGAAGTCGGGTGAAGGTGGGGGGAGGGGGAACTCCCAGGGGAATGGTCCCGCAGGAGGGGGAGGAGGTGGGGGAGGGTTCCAAAGAGGGGTAGGGGGTGAGGTCCGACGGCTCAACGTGGCGCAGATTCCGATGGGCTGGGGAGGGGTCCCCTCCAGCCAGGGAAGAGGTCTTGAGGATGGTCCTTGGGCTGGGGTTTCTCCCAGGAGATCTCTACGCCTTTATCCACATGAACAACACCATTGTATATGAGACGGGGGCTGGAGATTTTCTGGGACCGATACCAGCAGCAGAGGGGGCAGGGAGGGTGGGCTGACTTTCGTGTTGTGCCTATCACTCTCGCCAGGGGACGGTACCTGTGACCATCTATCCAGGAATGAGTCGCTCCCAGGGCAGGACATCCAGTTTTGGTTGTCGCGCCATGCGGTGCTCCTCGCACCCCTGGTTAAGGGCGTGGGCCCCTAGGGGTGTGGGACGGGTCGTGGAAGGGCAGGATCCGTTTGCGTGAGGGTGGGAACGTGGTGCAGCACGTGCCCTCGGCTGGTTTTCTAGGTCGGGATCGCATCTTGTGCTATTACCCCGGGCAACCCCCGCGAGTGTCACCGCTGTGGGCTCATTTCGCCATTTGAGCATGAACTGTCCCGAGCAGGTCTGCACACGTTGTGGTGGACGGGGTCACGCCTCGGCCGGGTGTCTGCTAATTCGGTTGTAACCTTTGCGGGGAGTGGGCCACCCCTTCGCCCGCTGCCCTCCGCGTCACACAATGGACCGGGGGGGGGATGCCGTCACTCCACCTCGGGCTTCTGTGCGGGAGGAGGTTGTGGAGGCCCCTCTCACTCAGGAGGAGTCCGAGGGCCATAGGGTCGAGGAGTCCATCGAGCCGAGGGAGCCACCAGGGGGAGGGGATTCGGGTAGGAAGGAGGAGAGGGTTGATGTGGTGGAGGTTACTGTATCACGACAGGATAGTGGGTTGAGGGTGGTGCCACCTGAGGAATGGACTACGGTCCCTTCCAAGGGTGGCAAGTCCAAAAGGAAGAAACCGGGAGGACATCCCGTTGCCGGATGCAGAGCCCGTGTTGGACATCAACCGTTTCGTCTTTTTGGCTGCTGATGCGGCTGAGGCAGATGAGGGCTTGCCTGTGGAGGAAGGGCTTCCTGTGCGGCGCTCGGAGCGGTTAGCGGCGGGGGCGGCCCCTCTTCCTCAGCGGCGACCTTCAAAGATGCCGAAGGCGCGCCGCAGTCAGGGTCCTCCAATCAAGGGGGATACTGGCGCCCGACGGGTGAGGGAGGATGGGTTTGTACCCCCGCAGTTGGGTTCGGGGCCTTCGCAGGAGCCCCTGCTGACCCGGCCGCCCGGGCCTCCCTCGTGGGGGTGGGCACTGTTGTATTGTCGCAGTCTTTGTCCGGGGAGGGGGGGGCAGCACAGGGGGTGGACCCCACGGAGGAGGTCATTACTCCGACCCCTGGACCCGTTTGTACCTCCTCCTCCGGTGGGGGCTGGGCCTGCCCTCGCGACAGCTTTGCCTGGTGGTTCCGGGGGGCGCCAGCACCTCCTGGGGTGACAGGGTCGAGCGGGAGGAGGAGGAGATCCTCGAGGTGGTCGACGTGAACCAGGAGGAGTTGCTCCAGCTCGCGGGCGTGTCCTGCAAGCGGGATTCTGGGATCCCGGGGTTGGGGAGAAGAGGAGGAAAGGGTCACTGCACTCGAAATAGGCATGGCGTGCACTCCTGCGTTCTCGTGCGCCACCATCAACGTGGCCAGCATTTTCTCAGACCAGGCGCGGGCTACGGTCTATGATTTTCTTTCTACGAGTGGGCTGGATGTCATCTTCTTGCAGGAGACCAGGCTCACCTCGCTCGTTAGCCTTCATCGGGCAAAGCGGGAGTGGAGGTGGGGCCCTTCGTACTGGTCCCTTGCGGCACAGCCCTACGCAGGAGTGGCGGTTTTGTTCACGTCTAAACCGATTTCAGGTGCAGTACGTGTGGGAACTGGAGCAGGGCCGGTGTCTGCTCTTAGACGGCTACTGCGGGCCCCATCGTTTTCGTTTCGTGGTGGTCTACGGCCCCCAGTCTAAGTTGGCGCGGAAGACCCTGTTTGGGGTAATCCGCCCCTACCTACACACCTCCCGTTTGGTGGTCCTCGCGGGGATTTCAACACCACCACCTTTTGCAGGACCGAGGGGGGGATCGTCGCCCACCCAGTTACGAGGGCCTCTTTTTGGCCGAGATGAACCTGGACGGCTGACCTGGTGGATGTTTTTCACCGGGCCTTTCCACGGTCGCCGGGGTTCACCTACTATCATGGGACCTGCAGGAGTCGTATCGATCGGATATATGTGAGTGGCCCGGGTGGAGTGTTCCCCTCCGCAGTTGCAGGCTGTTGACTTTTCGGACCACTTCGTCCTCTACTTTTCATTCTTTGCTTACCACGAGGAGCTCAGCTGTGGTCCTGGCCTGTGGAGACTGAATGTGCAGTTGTTGGCAACATCAGAGGTGGTCCAGGAGTTTTTGGCCTTTCTCGCAGACCAGGAAACCCTGCGGGTGTTTTTCCTTCCCGTGGCGCCTGGTGGGACGAGGTGAAGGCGCGTGCCCGCCAACTCTTTCGTTCCCGGGGTACCTCCATGGCTCGATCCAGCTACCTCACCTACACTGTCCACCGGAGGTCGCTGGATCGATTGGTATCCCGAGGGGCAGCGCGGGAGGAGGGTTGAAGAGGTGAGAGTCTGTCCAGCTCCGTGGGCCTGCTTTACGATCGCCATGCCTCCCTATGCTTCGAGGGGGCGGCCGGGGTGGGGTCGCCACTCCAGACCCTTTCCTGACTTGCAGGGAGAGGGTTCGGCGATCGGGAGGTCATGGCCCTGCGGGGGCGAGGACGGTACAAATCATACCTCCCAGGAGGAACTTTTGCGGATGGTGTGGGAATACTTCTAGGACCTTTTGTGGGATCGCCCCGTGGACCTCACCCATATCAGAGAGTACCTGGGCCTTCCCCCGGTGTATTCGGCTGTGGTCCAGGCACAGGTTGATGCACTCGCTGCCCCGTTTCAGCAGGTGGAGGTGGAGAGGGCGATTCGTGCCATGCCCGTTGGGGAAGGTGCCTGGGCGCGATGGGCTCCCGGTGGAGTTCTATCGTACTTTCATCTCCCAGCTGGCACCCTTCCTGACCTCTCTGTTTAAGGAGATCATTGACAAGGGGTTTCTACCGCGTTAATTTCGCTAGTCTGTCATGATGCTGCTCTCCAAGTTGAAGGACGATAGCTCATTGGACTTCTGGCGGCCGCTCTCTCTTCTGAACGCGGACCGGAAGATCCTGGCCAAGTGTTTGGCCAAACCGACTGGTGGAGGTGTCGGGCGATTTGCTGTCCCTTCCCAGTATTGTTACGTTCGGGGGAGAGGGGTTTGGACGCTGTCGCCACAGTCCGGGAGATGGTGGAAAGAGGCCGGTCGCTCCAACGGGACCACTGGTTGGTCTCCTTGGATCAGTCCAAGGCCTTTGATCGAGTCAGTCACCGGTACCTGTGGGTGGTGCTCCAGCACTTCGGCCTCCCTGCAGGTTTCCTCTTCGTCGTGCAGGCGCTTGTACCGAGGGGGGGTGAGCTTCCCGTTTATTAACGGGTGGCTCGGACGGCCATTTGGTGTCGCCTCGGGGGTGCGGCAGGGGGTGCCCTTTGAGCCCCCTGCTGTATGTTTTCTCCCTCGACCCCTTCCTCCGGAGATTGTCATCAGGTGGGTTCGGGGCCTGGAGGCGCCTGGTGCGTCCCGGTGAACCGTCGTTGCCTACGCTGACGACATCTCAGTTTCACGTGGGACGGCAATGAAGGGGTAGAGGCCCTGCGGGAGGCAGTGGAGGAGTACTCGGGGGTAGCCCACTCTGTTGTCAACCACAGCAAGTGCCAGACGCTGTGGTTGGGCCCCTAGGAGGCCTCCCCGCCTTCCTGCGCCCCCTTTCCTCCTCCCGTGGGGGAGGTCCACGTTTTGGGCCACGTCTTCCGGACGGAGGGACTGTGCGGAGTCCAAGTGGGACCGTTGTCTCGAGACTGCACAGTGTAGGGTGCTGCGGTGGAGGGGGTGGAGGTGTACGTACGAGGAGAAGATCAAACTCCTCGGGACGTTTCTGCTTCCTCTCTTTCTGCACGTAGCCACGGTCTTCGTCCTTCCGTTGTCCCGTCAGGCGTCTGTCTGTGCCGTCTTTTGCTGGTTGCTGTGGGGTAACCGCTTGAACCCTGTCCAGCGCAACATAGTCTGCCTGGATCGGGCAGAGGGTGGTTTGGGTATGTTGCACCCCCTTGTATTCATTTCAGTTTTGTCCATGGCGTTTCACTGAGTTAGTATGAGGTAAGGGGGTGGGTTTTGGTGGGTGTCCTCCTATCGGGAATGGTTCTCCCGCTTCTGGGAGCAGTGGGAGGGGGCGGTCCTCGGTCCCACCGTCGTGCGACGGGAGAGGGGAACACGGCACCATCGTACGTACTGTGATGGGGGGGCTCATTCGGCGGTGGGGGGTGAGCCGGACCCGCTCGCCCAAGTCCTTGGGGCGAAAAGGATTATTACCGGATGGTACTCAACCTCTGCCCCCACTATCAACCACGGTGGGCCCTGCGGGGGACCTGTGATCGGCGGATGTGATGCAGCGGGGGCCTTTCGGCTGTTTGAACTCACCCTCGGCTACCGGAAGAAAGGTTCGGGATGTAGCGCTGGTTGTCTTTCCACGGAGAGTTTGTTACGTGAGGGGACAACCTCAAGTTACAGGAACAGGCAGAGCGGGTCTGTCCGGAGGGTCGGGACTGTGAGGGACGGCAGGCACGGAGACCATGGACCATTTCCTCCGGCAGTTCCCCTTTTAAAGTGGAGGCCGGCCAGGGTTGGTAGTCGAGCTGCTCTTTCACATGCGGCGACCTTTCCCTCCTCACTGTATCGCGGAGTGGGTGTACGGGGCCTGGTCCTTCATCTAAGGGCAGGACTCCGGGACCCTCTACTCAATCACGGCTGTAGTGCGCTACCACCTTGTGGCAAGCGCGCTGTCATGTCTCGACCCGGGGGTTGGTCCTGCCCCTCGACGAGGTTGGTGCGGGACATTCTGGAGGAAGTGTCCAGCCATGGCGCAACGTGAAAGGAGGGTGGTTGGAAAGCCCATTGTTGGGATGTAGCGTTTCCTGTGGCGTCACCTCACCCTCCGCCCCCGTGAGGGTAGGGGAGGGGTTCCCTGTGGTTATCGTCCCTGGAGGGGAAAGGTTTGTTTTTGTCTTCACTAGGGGAGGGGTGT